>ML686141.1:1199296-1231202 GCA_007922175.1 Pelusios castaneus
ACATCCTTCTCCTCTAGCTGATCCCACGTACTCCACTCCTCACATCCTTCTCCTCTAGCTGATCCCCACATACTCCACTCGCTCATATCTGTCTCTATTGCCCGAAAAGGAATGTTAGTAACAAGATGATAATTGACTTGCCTACCAGCATCAAGAGAGCATCGCTGGAGCAGGGAAACTGGGGATACCGTCATTGTCTTCCAGGAAAGGCAATCTCCAGAACAACCCGAACTCTGTCCTCTCTGATTTTACCTACCAATGAGTACAGACCCAATTCACAGGTCAAAGCTCACAAGCACAGCTATAATAGTGAGCAAACCAGACCAAAACAATTGAAAACACGTTGTGTTTGTCCCTGGGTAACAGGCTTCCACCCAGCTCTGTCTTTCTCTGTATCCATTCAAGACCTGAGACACACATATTTGGGGCATGATATGGCAGAGTTTCATATCTGTACATGTGTGTGACATTGCAGGAAACATGCTACCATGGCAGTAACGTTCGGCATGTCCAAAGCCCCCCTCATATGACATACTTTGCATCAGGCAATACACTGTTAGGCTGTAATGGTGAACATGAACGATACACAGATCGCACCACAAGAGTGCACGTGGGGTGCAGCACGTCACACTGGCACAGCTGGGAAAGTATTACAGGAAGATGGCATGGAACTCACTTTGTGTTGTAAACCTAGAATGTAAGTGTCTGGGGCCAAGAACTGCATTTTCATTTCTGGTTTTTCAAATGCCTGGTGCATTTTGCTGCTGCTGTTACTGTAACTGCAGCACATGGGGACTAGCTGCTGATCCATCTCGTTTCTGCAGGACATATCACCCTGCACAACCCTATTATTCCCCCCCCTCCCCCCCGCCATACCACAGGGGAGAACCCACATTTTCTGACAAGTATTTTTGGAAAGTGATCCAAGACAAGTTATCAACATATTCCCACTCTCCCCCCCTCAGAGAAGCTTCCCACTCTCCCACTGCCGCCTTTCTGATGCCAGAGTAAGCTCAATGCCAAGGTCCGGAGCTCAGTTTTGGTGATGGGAGGTGGTACAGGTTGGGAGTCCTGATCTTAGTGACTTTTTAGCTTCACCCTCAGAATTACAAGCTGGAATTTGCTTCAGAGGAAGCTACCATACTCCTCTACGCCACCCCAGCTCTTGGAAAATTCCACTAACCCCAAAGCTCTAATGGGCTGAGATGAAGCCGCAGAGCCAAAGGAAATAAATAACTTGCAAAGGATTTTTAAAAACAAGATAATGGGAGCAACGTCTCCCTTGGCCCTGCCACTGTGGGTTGGGAGGGAGAAAACAGCACACCCTCCAGGGTAAAAAGCCACCTAACAGCCACACCAACAAGGAGTGCACATGACCTGCTAGCAACTCTTCTGGCCCAGAAAGAAGATGACCTAGATGGGAGAGGAGCTGAGGCAGGAAGCCGTTCTCACTAACATGAAGTTGCAGAGATCTCCCCATGCCCAGATTGCACACTTTCCAGGGTGGTGTTTGAATCGCTCAGGCACCGAAACCTAGAAGTCTGATGGAGCGGGTCTATTCAGGCCTCACTTAGTCCATCCCCCATGGATCACATTCTTTCCCGTAGTCTATTCTCAGCTGCCCTAACAAGTCCTAGGGCTTCCACCCCTTCAGCTGGGAGACAATTCTAGCGTCAGAGACCTCTCGGAGACCTCCCCAGATGGAGGGCTCAGTTAGGAATCCAGCCCGCTGTCTGACCATCACTGAGCGATGAACGAGAGGAACAAGTGAACAACGAAAGTCAGCCTAAGGCCGCACTTCAGAAGCCGAGCAGCAGGAAAGAAACTCACTCCATGCCTGTCCCAGTCAAGCATAGACTGTGTGGCGCAGACTCCCCCAATACAGAGCTGCTGTGCCAATCCCATTGTCCAAGTGGGAACAAGGAACTGTAAGGGGGGCAAGGTTTGACCGGAGTGGCCTAACAGCTACTTGAGTAAATGCAGCCTCAAGATAGCCTGGTATCTTCAAACAACAGGTGCCTGAAACCTGTCAGTCACCCACTTTCCTCCTCATCCTGGAACCACAGCAAGGCAAATCCCGTGGTTGGCCTGAGCCAGTAGATTGGGGCTCATGGGGCTCGTTCTGTTTCACTGCGGTGTAGGCTTCTGGGCTCAGGTTGGAGCTGAGCTCTCAGACCCCCCCCCCCCACACACACACCGCAGGGCCCTGGAGCCAGGGCTCTTACACAGCAGTGAAATAGCCGCACAGGCCAGCCAGGGGTTTCTCTTTGCTGTGTAGATGTACCACACAGACCTACTCAGACACAGCATGCCCATCCATCCCTCCGATACAGCCCATGCACTTGCACCAATCAGCACGAGTTACTACACTCGAAATCACAGATTCCAAGGCCAGCATGGACCACAGTAATCATCCATCTGATCTCCTCTGGAGAACTTCCCAAAGTAATTCCTAGAAACATCCAATCATGATTTAAAAACTGGCCATGATGGAGACTCCGCCACGACCCTTGGTAATTGGTGTGAGCCGTCAAGGCTTAGGGCAGCCCGCCTGAAATTGCCATGGTCAGGGCAGGCTGCAAAAGGAGACAAGATTCCCCCAGGCTGGTGGCTAACACCACAATTAGATTCACCAACCACTCACCACTGGTTATCAAGAAGGTACAAGAAGAAATACACAGCCCCCTCTATAGCATTTCAGTCTCTGGCTCCCAATTAGCCATCAGGTCCAGTAAAGAGCTAAGATATTAACCTCTATTCCCTTTATGAGAAATATTCTCCTGGTCCCCAAAGAGCCAGCCACGTTGCCAAATCGATATGAACGTGGATCTTACTCAAAACACCACGCTGCCAGCCAGTGCTTCAGTATAAAACTAGGCAAGAAACAAATGAGGTGTTAAATGGGCAAAGCCATCAGATACCTACAAATGACTACAGTCCATAGATAATACCACGGGAGTCCTGTGGCACCTTAAAGACTATCACATTTCTTCAGGCATCAGCTTTCGTGGGATGCCCCATCTGAGGAAGTCGGTTAGCCCACGAAAGCTTACGTTAGTCTTTAAGGTGCTACCAGGCTCATTGTTTTTGCTGTACACAGACTAACACGGCTACCCAGTGCTTTTCTTTTTTTGTAAGAAGAGGTGCCGGTACTCAGCCTGATCCGGTCCCTATCCCAGCCTGGGACCTGGGGTCAGGCCACCATGGTGGCAGGAGCCCGATCTGGCCCCGACCGGGAACCTGGGAAGCCAGGGCTGCACTGCTATGAAAAAAGGTGTCCGTACTCTGTATCAAGTGCGTACCGTCAAGTGTGTCTACCCCTCTGGAACTTATCTCCCCAGATAATAGATCCTCAGTAGAATGGTGGCGTTTGCTGGCCTGTACATTTCCCCTGGTTACATCCGGTACCTGCTGGGTCTCCATCCTGCCTTTCCCCGCTTCAGTTATAGAGGAGTTGATCCAGAGGTGGGAAGCAGGAATGGAGACAAGATGGGGATGCCATGAGGCTTGTCCCAAACACAGCCCCACAGCCCATGGCCTGGAAAAGCCCCAGAGCCCCTGGCCCGAGGCATGTTCACATGCCCCGATGACCCATAAGGCGCAGCCCCTGGGTTCTTTCACTGGATCCATTGTTCCTGTGAGTTCCCTTGGGCCAGGAAGCAGGTTCGTGCTGCTGTCAGCCTGCTGGGGTGTCACGCAGACACACAGCCCAAGATGACACACAGAAATGCCACGCACTGATACATACTGATAAACATGTGCTCGCTCTCAGCCAATTAGAGCCTTTCCCATGGTTCCTGCCACGGCACATCTTGTACCAATGAGTGCAATTTTGCACTATTGACATCAATATGGTCACCCCCACTCAGAGAGCGCCACACTTGGCAGTAACGCCAGGAATGAACACTGGGGCTGCTGGGCTCCCACCCCCAAGGGCCAACTAACAAACCTAAAGCCCCACTGAACTCAAACTAGAGATTGGTGTCTGGACAGGATTCGGGCTAGGCCAACACGCAGTCCAGCTCCAGCCAACACACAGAGAAGACTAGCCTGCTCCAAAGACTTAACTCCCCCAAAACACAGCCTATTCCCAACCACTCCTTCCACTTCGAATGTCTGCACTGAGAAAACAGAGCTTCCCCACCTGCAACGCTGCTCTGCACATCAGTCCAGACACGTCAGTCCTCCCTGCGTTCACCCCTTTCGACGAAATCATTCCCAAAGCGAGGCACCCTCCTGCCAGCATGTGGGCGCAGAGAGGAAACCACGCCAAACACAATCCGACTGGCTTCAGTAACAGGAAGAAAGGAGTGAGGACAAAGGCCATTTTCCAGCCAACAGAATGTGACCACCAGAGGGAAAGAAATGCTGTGACTACCGATCTTCTAACAGGCCCTTCAGACAGGGGCTCACGGAGAGCCCGGCAAGTGTGGAAGATGGAAACAAACGACTCTGCGGAAATTAGGGAACAAGGCGTAAGCCAGACGCTGGTGGGAAGCAGGGAAACATTCTCATCAATTCTGCCCACCACTACTAGCCCCAGAGGCATTTGTTTGTCTAAGCCCTTCTAAACGCCTCCCACACACAGCAGGCTTAGCAGAGAGCTGAAGCCAGCTAGGTTAGCCGGTCCACATCTGTCAGCTTCCATTCCAGAGGGAGAGTCCTGATTCCACACGGAGATTCAGAGGGCTGGAACGTGGGAAGCAGAAGACAACCCAACTTCTTCAGAATGATACTGCCTTATCCTTGTCCTCTGGACCCACTTCCTCCCAGCAACTCTGAACAGCAAGTCATTCATTGCGCCAAAAGGAACAGTTTCATCCAAGGCAAAAGAGGGAAGCACCGTCTTGGGATCCCATGAAGCTGTGTGTTTTGGAACAAAAGGATTTTCTCCAGCCACTGCAGCTAGGGAGGTTGACCTCTAGGCAGATTTAAGATCAATGATTTGACAAGAACTGCAATGTGCAGAGGGCCAGGAGCACCAAGGGAAGAGCCCTACCCGGCAGCGTAAATCCCCCACCCAGCCTTGGCAGCAGGATACAATGTAGGCTGGCACTTCCCTCCCTCTGCTCTCTACAGGAACAGAAGCAAACCACGCTGCAGGATGGGCAAAGAGCAGGCGTCTGTGCATGGCACAGCTGTTCAGCTCACAGGCCCTGTCTCTCACACATCTGCAAAGCCAGCGAGGGAAACTCCTGTTAGCTGAGAAATGGGAAGCAGACGTACTTTACAAAGAGTCGTCTCCCGAACAACCCTGCAATGGGCAGAATGGGAAAGAGGCACATTTCTGTTAGCAAGTGAAGTAAATAACCACCACGCAGGTCACCCACCCTCCACGACACGAACTGAGGGTGCTGGCTGGAGCGCCCAGGGAAAGCTGTGCCCTCCCTCACTCCAGCAGGGTACGCCGGGGAGCATGGGGCGCTCAGGAGCTACTTTCCAATACCGAGGTGATTCACAGGGAACAGCCTTGGGTCCTCCCCCAAATGTTGGCACAAAAGGGCCTGGATGCAGCAACTTGTGCTTGTAAATGTTCTTTCCAAAGGGTCATCAACGGTCGCCATGGAGCTGTGCCTCTCTTCCAGGGGCTCAACATGGCGAGCCCCAGCCAGTACGGAGCAACCGCTCAAGGGTCTGAGATCCTCCAAGACAGCAGCCCCGTGTCTCACTGCTAGGCCCATAGACTGAGCCTGGAAAAAGATTCTCCAGCACCTAAGAACATTTCTGAAATCAAGAGACGCAGCAGCCGGGCCTCACCCCGTATGAACGGGAGTCAAGCTGTGGAAGAGCAGCGTGTAGGGATGGGCGCAACCAGCGACAAACCAGCAAACAAGAAAACCAAGGCTACACGTTCCTTTCAGCCCCCATCATTCGCGCGCCCCGGGAACCTGGGAACGCAGAGAGGCGAGACAGATCGCAGAGCTCTCGGGGCCCTTCTGGCCAACCACTTTAGGCAATGCAAAATTATTCTCTAGGGTAATTTTCTACCTTTTCCCACACTGGTTTCAAGGGGCTCACGCAAGCGAACTCTCTTGTATCTCATTGTCAGAAAGCTCATCCTAGTACTCAGCCATTTCTCCCATGCTGAATTTCATGCCCTAACACTGAAGTCCTTCTCAGCCTTGGCATTTACATCCACATGGCTTTGGGCAGGTGCCTTCTCGACGCCTCAGGCTACCCGTAAACCAAGGCTCTGGTACCGACCTACCATGGGCACCGGGGAGGTGTAATGCTCATAAAGCACTTTGAGGTCCTCAGTTAAAGGGAATGGAGAAATGCAAAGTCTGATTAACTCTCCAGGTATGCTCTGAGGTGGACTGAGCTGTAACCACAGATCATTACACCCGAGTAATCAAGCCGCTGTTCCAACAAACTGCTTCAAACAAAAAAAAGTAAGCTAAAAATGCTGGCAAAATTACTGGATCAGGCCAAGAGACTTGAGAGGAATTCACCCCCACCCTGAGCTGCTCTCTCATCGCCCTCTCCACTGACTGAACGCAAATCCCTTGCAAGCCACACTAATCTCAGCCCAGCCAGGTAGGTAAAGATGCTGTGTCTATATAAGGAAAAGACGACTGACATATCATGTGCTTCTCTGAAAACCTCAACTTCCTGCTCTCTCCCCCTCGGTGCTCCTCCGGAGGGGCCACGGTACCAGTCTGAACGGCGGCGCTCTGTCCGGCAGTGCTGCAGGCTGCGAAGCCCGAGCTGAGCTGGCATTTCGGATGAAGAGCTCGGCAGCCATGTCTAACTCCACTAAGTGACTGCCGTGTCTTTCGCAGCAACCTGGCCAAAGGGCCCCTAACCTGAAGCACTTTTGCTCTCCGGTTTTCAGAGGTGATACGACAAAGCAGGAACAGGCTAGGAAGGACTAGCTGGCTGCAAGGTTACAGCAATGAGATTGCATTGATGCCCCAACAGACTGATGCACAGCATGCAGGGCCGGATTAAGGGGCCCTGGCTGCCCATTTTCCTGGGCCCCCATTCCCCCATGGGCGCCCTAGCCCTCACTTGACATGTGATGATCAGTACAGTCTAAGCGAAAAACGTAAGAGGAAGTAAAGACTGTCTGGTTTTTCTGAAAGACAGCACGTTATAACACAGGCTGAATCGGCCTTCCTGGGAGCACCTATCCGGAGGGCAGATCCCGAGACTCCGGGAAGCTTTACTCCTGCAGCAGGACCGACAGTTTCACAGGCCTTCTGCTGCGACACGCAGAGAGGCGCACCGGCGTGCAACCCCAAGTGACTTGGCTGGAGCCCTCTAAGCTCTTGTTCAGGAAGCTGACCACAGCTGCAGCCGGGGATATCTACAAAGATGTGCTGAGCTAAAGGAGAGAGGCTTTCTGCACTTTATGCAGGGCTATTAGTGACCAGTGCCTGGGAATCGGAGCGGGGAGGAACAGCAAAATTGCTGGGATGCATCATCCTCATTTAAATTCCAAAGGGGGAGCCGTGTTAGTCTATTGTAGAAAGACAACAGAGTCTTGTGGCACTTTTAAAGACTAACAGATTTATTAATCGCATGAGCTTTCCTGGGAGAAAATCCCACTTCGTCAGCGTCTGACGAAGTGGGATTTTCTCCCAGGAAAGCTCATGCGATTAATAAATCTGTTAGTCTTTAAAAGTGCCACAAGACTCTGTTGTCATCCTCATTTAGTTCCCGACCTCTCGCACAAAACCCTCGGGACAATCAAAGGCAACTGTGCCTGAAGGCGGGCAGGCCTCCTGACAACACCATTTGCACAAAAGACTCCCGGGTAACGGCATTCCCCTCCCAGCACTACCTGACTGCGCCCACCTCACCCCTCGGCCTCCTCCAGACCGCAAGGACAAATGGTTTAATCCGCAGCAAGCACCCGAAACAGGTTCTCACTGCAGAGACACAACAGGACATCTCCACTGGTCGGGGTTTCCACAACAGCCTGGGGACCGGCTGGAGAGAAAGTCTCATTTCCACCACTCTCCTCAGTGGGGAACCCCTTGCAGAAACTCAGAGAACCACCCCACCCATGAATTTGTCCCTCCCTTCCCTGAAGTTGATTTGTTTCCACACAAACCCCCCCCAGTGACCCTGGGCTCCTAAGGCCAGCCCCGCTGCGGTCTGGGGTCTGTCAGCTCGCAGCTGGGACACAAAAGAGTGGGTCCAGTCTGAGCAGGGTCAGGTTTTCAGAGGGAAGGTCTAGAAAGACCCCACCGGACTCTACAGCTCAAATGTCGGGCCTAGCCCACGGACAGCACCCCTTGGAACTTCCCCGAAGAGGACTGGGGCTCTGCTGGTAATTTCCAGCATGGGGTGGCACACAGCATATGTTCGTGTCCCCTCCCACACATCCTGTGCTGTAAATACACATCCATACAGCACATTTCGTCTCAGCTGGAAAGTGGAACAGCCCAGCCCTCAGCTATGCTTCACTCTTCGAAAATGCTCAAAGCCTGTATTTACTTTAACCCTTGGCTGCCTTGCAGTCTGAAACGAGAATTGTGAAACCCAACAAATAAGTGCTTCCCCTCCCCACCCTAGTCTACAGTCCGCACCTGGCCTGCCTGCAAGGCACCCTCCCCACGCCTCAGCAGGTGTTTCTCAGCTGACTACGAACCCCAGAGTGACGAGAGGGGTGGGATACAGCAACCAGGGACCGTCAGCTATCGCTAACCCAACAGAACCAAGAGGACTACGCTCCCATTTTCCTGAACCTGCCAACTGAGGCCACGTACACACTAGAGACTTGTCCGCAATAAAGTAGTTGCGGGACAAGCAAAGCTTTCCTCCGTCCCTGCAGCACTCCTTGTACCGAAAAGGAGCGTTCGACATTTAGGCGTGCCCGCGCTCAGCGTTATCGTGCAGTATGAGCCTTCCCGTGCGGGAACGCTGTGGTGTGTACACGGCCTAAGCTGCTGTCCAGCCTAGACTAGCGCATTGAACCTCCATCTCAGACTTCCCTGTCCTCCTAGCGTGCTGAGAAAAGCAGTTCTCCGGACAGTCCCAGCATTACAGGATGTGTGACGACACTGGATACGCCCCGGACACAGGACCAGGCTCTCTCCCAACACGCTCTGCGTAAAGCCAAAGGCAGCAGCCCGGCTTCCCTGTCCTTCCCATGCTAACAAGGGCAGTTCCCACCTCACTAATTCTCATGCCAAGTGAATGCTGAGCTAAAGGAATGGGGCCCGTGCAGCCCAACGGACTTGGCAGGAGCCAGCACCTGATAAACAACGGGGTGGAACGGCGCTCTGCGGCAGCCACTGGCACCCCAGGCGCCCCCACCGCTTGCACATTATTGGGGTGGAACAACAGGCAATAAAGCACTTTTTGGAAAGAAATCCAGAGTCCATTTCCGGCCCTCAGCCTGCCCTGCTCCCTCACCCCTTCAATTCACCATGTCAACAACCGCCTTCACTCAACTGACAATCCGCAGCCCATTGTTCATTCAGGATTGTGTGGCGGTCCGGCTCCCACTCTCTGAACTGAAAAGGGCAGAGAGTTACAGGCGAAACAGGGGGAAGGCCTGCAAGCAGCATGGGTTTTTAATGTTGGTTCAAATAAGCATGCTGAAAACTGATTTGCATCAATGGTTTTAGTCTTGTTTTGCATTTCTACTTTTGCCATCGTCCGGAAAAAGGCTCCCTCCTCTCACTGGCATGTTCACTGGCACCCAAAGAGCCTTTGTGCTAAATCTGGTATTTCTTTTTACTGCAGCACATTACATATTTGCCATACCTGTAGTCAGAGTCTTAATTATTATTATTTTGGGATATGGTGAACGATGCATTTATTTATTAGAGGACCGGGGTTTTTATTCTGGATTCCTGTCAAGGGGCATTTGCATGGAAATTGGAATTCACTGAACATTTACAAAACAGCAATTTAATTTTTTTATTAGTTAAGTGGGGCTACCTTAATACGTTGGATACCAGCCAAAAAATTCACCAAAACATGCTTTGCAGATGCCACCGTCTGATCAAACAAATGAAGTGCTAACTATAGCGAAGAAGTTGATAAATTGTTTCTGGTCACCACAGGCCAAATCTCCCAAGACGTCCAGGTATCAAAAAATGCCGTTCAGTAGCTACTGGGATTTTCAAGTGGCTAGTCAACTTCCTTGTCTATACTTCCCACATGGGCCCTTTCTGAGTCTGTCAAGGAAAGCAGAGCCTCAGACTGATGAGTTCCTCAAACTCTCCCCCCCTCTGCGCCTGGGATGCACACGGGCCAGGTGGGGCTGCGTTTCCCCAGGAGACATGGGCTGGTGTCCTCCCAGAGGTGGCAGCCGCGGGAGGGAGCTGGGCCAGAAGGACCTGTAGCATATTTTCTGGTATATGCGGTGTCTGTGCTGTGCCCGGTGCCCTCCATTGCAGCCTGGAGGGAACGGGAGCGGGAGGAGGCAGCTGAGCTGTGAAGGCTGAGGCCTGGCTGCTGATGTGGACCATAGGGATTCCAGCATGATCTTCCACCTGGCACACTGCCCAGCTGGCTTCGCTCCCCTCATGCAGATGGGAGAGGGCGGCTGCTTGTCCAGGAGCCAGGTCTCTTCCAACCAGCCTGGCCGGCCTGTCCTGCAGAGAGGAAGGGAAGAGATGCAACCCTGCCTGGCCTGATCTGCATCTTACCCCAAATGGGCCTCTCTAATCTGGGCCTGGCTCCTTTCCTGCCTATGGAAGGGGGCTGAGGCAACCCCACTGCATGGGGCTATGAGGGGAAACTGCATGCTGCCTACACAGCTAGCTGACCTCCCCAACAAGACATCTGAAAAGAGGGGAGCAGACGACAGACCCTTCCTTTTCGCCTCTGGCTTTTCTTGGTCTAGCTTGCTCCCTTGAGTGCTGACTGCAGCAAAAAGCTCAGGAGGGGAAGTGGTGGCCCTGAGACCATGGCTGGGAGCCAGACAGACACCTGGAGCCAAACTGTGTTCTTAACATATGAAAGAAAGCTTGGACTTTCCCTCAGCAGCAAGAAGGCCAGGAACCACGGGGCGTCAGAAGGCAGAGAAAACTGGGGGAACTCAAGGAGACGGAGCTTCCACCTGCTGCAGGGACGGACAATGACACAGATCTGTGGCTCTTAGCGGAGAAGTAAGCGTAATTGACTTCACTGAAATGACATGTGCTAAGTAGAGGAAACGATTCTTCTCCAGGAAGTGTGGCCTGGAAGATGGTGCTGGTAATGCTAAGCCTCAAGGTGATGGAAGCAGAAGGAGGAAGGAGCAAACAGGTTTCTCGTGGCTTTACAAATGACTGAGTATTGCACTGGGGAACCACACATAGATAAGACCACAATGGGACAGTGTTTCAAGAATGCATTTCTTGACACCTGACAGAACTGCTTCTTGGAATAGTTACCTCTAAAGTATAAAAGAGCCTAGCCGCATCTTCATTCTCAACAACACCCAAGTCAGTTCAAGTCGCAAGAGACCACAGAATAACTGAAATCAGAGTGGAGGTACCAAGAACCAGCATGTGGCACCAAATTTTACAAAGAGGAATTATAAAAAATGAGGAAACATTAGGAAGAACCTCGAATCGAAAGTGAGGAAATAAAGATCCTTACACTCAGCATAGGGGTTATTTCATACTTATCACAGAGGTCGGACACCCCTACACAAAAAGGAAACCAAGGTGGCTAGAAAAAACAGTAGGGTTGAAAGGCAGGGTTCGAGAGGGGTTTTGACCCCCCCCCCCCCCCCCAAAAAAAAAAAAAAAGGATCCTTCAGAATATGGATGTTCAGCCCAGATGAAACGAATAGAAAGAGGCAAAATATTGCAGGTACAATGGAAAACAGAACGGTTACAAAATTTAAAGAGCAAATAGCCAGACATAAAAACAAAAATTCTTTAAGTGAATCAAAAGCAGAAAACACACAGGAAAGCTGATGCAGACTCCAACGCGGAAGGGATGCAGGGTGTGTTGTGGAATCCATGCCTGCACCACATCTCGAAGAACAGTTACAGCACACGTAAAGTAACTGTTTTTAATTCTTTGAGTAGATGCAGCCATGTGTTCCACCTTGGTGGCTCACAAGTGGTTCTCCGAGTCTATTTAAACAAGGCCTGGAGGACTATCTGCTCTGGGTGGCGTGATAATAGCAAAACGGCTCATAAATGAACGTCCGATGACCAACTGGCAGCCCTGTAAACGTGGAACATCAATTAGAAATGTTGTCACTGTGGCCTACGCTCTTGTAGAGTGAGTTTATGCCCTTGAAAGGAACATTGTCAGAGCTACTTATGCTGTTTGGATACAGGAAGTTATTCATCTAGAGACCGCTTGTCCCGTCATTCAATCTGCACACAACACAAGCAAGTGAGGTGAAGCACAAAGAAGTCTAGCCGTGTCCAGGTAAAAAACTAAACATTCCTTGACGTCCAGCATATGAAGATGCTGGTCCTTTGGGGCTGAATGCAGCTTAGGAAAGAACACAGGTAAATAGACCACCTGGTACAAATGAAATTGAGAAGCCATTTTAGATAAAAACTTAGAATGTGACCACAGGGTCACTTTCTCTTTAAAGAGCTGCACATAAGACTCTGCCATCAACACCTGAAACTTTCATAATCTCCTTGCAGATATTATTGCCACCAGAAACAGTCTGACACACAAGAGAAAAAAAAGATGCCAGAGGCTCAAATGGAGAGTCCATCACAGCCATTAACACATTATTAAAGTCCTAAAAAGGAACTGGCTTTCTCCTGGGGTGTGGAGAGGTAGAGAATGTCTCCTTTCAAGACACTTCCTTTACTACCTTGGTATTCACAAATATTAACCATCCTTTCCTTTACTATCTTGGTATTCAAAAATATCAACCATCCATGGCTGAACTGATAAAACACTGAAAACATTACCAGGTGCACCCTAATTAAGAGAAGTGCAGCAAGACCTGATGAATGAAGATGTAATTGGCACTCCAAAATGTCCTGGATACCAGTTGGCATCAGCTGAACTCTGTGGGCCAATGACCATATGAAGAAACATTGCCATTTAACCAAACCAGTCATTTCGTGGTAGAGAGAGCTTAATACTATTGAAGAGAAGCAGTCAAACAGCCTCCAAAAACTGCTCTTCCTCCTCATTTAACCATGGAGCAGGCACACAGTGAGCTGTCGAGAGCTAAGCATGGGATGCAAAATCTGACCATGATGCTGTGTCAGGAAATCAGGACGAAGATGAACTGATAACAGGAGAAGGTCAGAGAAGCAACACTGCCTTGGCCATGTGAAAGCAATGAGGATGACTTTGCACAGTCCAATTTCAGTTTGAGAGTGATTTGGGGGATGGTCGGGATTGGTGGGAAAGCATACAAGAGTGCAGATTCCCAATCCAAAGTGAGAGGCAGTGGTAAGGGAGCCCAGACTGAGACCTCCTCAAAAGCAAAATGGATGGCATTTCTTCTGGTCTATCATGGCGAACCAGCTGATCAGCTTTCCCCAAGACGTAAAGATGAACCAAAGGACATGGGTCTTCAAAGACCACTTGTGACTCAGGAAAAATTCTTGCTGAGGTAATCCGCAAGTTAATTCTGGACCCCAGGTACGTGATCAGCCACTGGCGTGTGCTCTTCCCAATGCAGTACTGCTAGTGATCATCTCCAGACACAATACTCCAGTGTGCTCCCCCTTGTCCGTTCACATAATACATTGCGGTTGTATTGTCCGTGAGTGCCTCAATGTGACCATGGAAATTGTGACCAGGCATTGCAAACATCTTGAATCACCAAGACACTGATACGCTGTGACGCTTCATGTTCTGACCACAGCCCTGAACTTTCAGCAACCACGGATATGCTTCTCAGCCTACCATCAAGGAGGAATTGGTAACGATCGGTCTGATCAGTGGGAACCGAGCAAAGAGAACTCCCTGGCATACTTTGCCCTGACTGTTCACCACAAGACGAACAGTGTGGCAGAGAAAGTTGGATCACCTATCCAAAGAATGATGGGATGGATGACACACTGACTTGAGCCACATTTGAAGAAGGCAAAGACAAACTCTGGCAAACTGGACCACATGCTTTCATACAACCATGTGACACAGCTGTCTCAGATTCGCTCCAGCTGTGGTAGAGGATAGAGACTGCAACTCCAGTCCAAGGAGGTGAATCATTTGCAAACAGTCAGCAAAAATGCTCTTGATTTCATAGAATGTATTAGGTTTCCCAATGGACTTGATTTTTTGAGCAGAGACCAACATTTGCTTCCTATTATTTAGGATGAGATTCAGGCAGTTGAGTAAGCATAGAGTGACATGTACTGGCATACATGATAGAGGACTTCAGTAACCAACCATCCAGATATGGGATGATAGGAATTCCCTTTTTCCAGAAGATACGCCATCACTATAGCAAAATGTCTGGTAAATAACCAGGAAGCAGCAGACAGACAAAAGGGAGTATGGTATATTGATGTCAGTTCACCATAACAAACCGGAGGAACCACCATATGGAAATAAGCATTCTGAAGGTCCAAGGCAATAAACCAGTGGTTGTGACTTAATACAGAGAGGATATAGCTATTTAAGCGACCATCTGGAATCTCACGTACCTGATATATTTGTTGAAGTTGTAGAGATCAAGCATAAATCTCAGTCCTCCCTGGGATTTGGGAATGAAAAACTAGTGGGAAGAAAACCTCCCACCTGTGGCTACAGAGGAACCTCCTCTACCACTCCTCAAAACAACAGAGGCTGAACCTGGCTGAAGGCACAGTATCTTGTGAGAAGGGTCCTGAAGAGAGAGGGGAGAAGGTGTGGGAAGGAGGGATCAAAGAGACTTGGATGGCATAACCTGACCTGACAGTGCTTAGAACTCAGTTTTCCATGACAATTGAGTCCCAAACGTTGTACAAGAGAGCCAGCTGGTCCCCAAACAGGTCATGACTGGATCCCTGCCCCAGAAATAAGTCAAAGTGGACACTTACTAGATGCTGGGTGGGGAGGGCTGGTGATAGAGTTAAAGCACTGGTGGCCAGTAAGCACCTGACGATATGGAGAGCCTCAATCTCGATACCAGTGTGGCTCAGAGAAGAGTCCCTGGAGCTCACTGGGCACTGAAGATTGGGAGGACGACCTTGACCCGAGGAGTCCTGGTTTTCTGGTGACAACAGTGGAGCTAGCCCTGATGGGCAGGGTAGACATTTAGAAAATGTTGGTGCTCAATGTACCAGTGCAGAAAAGGTCCTCAGAGCCAGGCCTCCTCCTAGCCTCGACGCTATAATCCGTGCTGCGGCTGGGCCAGGCTGCTGTGCCGACAGACTGTCTCTCTGCAAAATGACCACACTGTGCCAGCAAGACAGTAGCCCTGGCGAATTCGTGGACAAGTAGAGAGTCTGGAACAGATAAGCAGGGAACATCTGCTGCCACGTGGTATGCCCCCAGCATGGAGATGAAGGGAAATTCTCAGAAAACTGAGATAGACAATGTGAAGTGATAACCAGAGAGCACTCTGACTCCAGCCACTAGCAGGGAGAAGGGTCTGCCCCACATAGCCAAGGGAGGGACTGTGGACATGAACCTTATGGATACTACTACGGAAAAATCTCTGCACACATCTCCGTGGAATACACAGCTGCAACTACTCCACAAATGCTCTTTGCTGGTTCTCGTGTTTGCAGAGACGACCCTTTTGGCCTGGGCATGTCCCAAGAAGGGCTATAAGAGGAAGGCAAAGGTGTTCTCAAATGCCCCCAAGCAATGGCATGACCCTACTGCACATTCTCTACATCCCTCTGCCTTCCCGTCTAACATTCATTCCCTGCTCCTGGGCCAACTGCTCCAACATGTTTGTCAACTGAACAAGATACAGGTACTAGAGAAGTAAAGAAATGGAAGATGCCTATTGCCATAGAGCCAGTTCTTCCTCGTATACAGCCTAAGGTTTCCTAATCTGATCCTGACACGCATAGCAGACCACTAAGCCACACTAAATTCCATTCCCTCTGCATTTAGACTATTGAAGTATTTGCAGATTTATGGTCTCTTCCCCAAGTCATTGCATAGCCAAGCTACACACATTTAGTTCTTTCAATCTTCCCTCAAAAATCAAGACCTCCAGCTGTCTGATCATTTTGTTACTACCTCTCAACTCCATCTGACTGATAAACCATTTTCTGGAAATGAGGGACTTGGAGCTGAAGCCAATATTCCAGGTGTGGTCACATCACAGCAGCCAAGGAAGTCTTGTCTACCTGCTTGCGAGTCCTGTGTACACAGCCAAAGACCACAGCAGCCTCTCTTGTTTGTAACAGAAGAGAACTTGACTCCAAACCGCTGCGGAATCACCCACTGCCTCTCTCGGGCTTTGATGCTTCCCATTGAATATCTGAGTTTGGGATTATTTTCCCCTCCAGTAGACTAGATACATTTTCTTCCCTGGAACTTTATTTTGTTATGTTCAACCCATCTTTCAATTCTCTCTAGGTATCTAGGGATTATTTCTGGATTCACTGATATTTGCAACTCCGCCCTCTTAATTCAATATCAACTGCAAATTTTTGAATGACATGTTTAGCTCCTCCTCTGACTAATTAATGAAGACTATAATTAAAATCTGTGCTAAAAGAGATCTCTGCAGCACCCTACTAGACAACTCCTTCCAGCACATACGGTTTATCATTACTCATTGTTTACAGCCCTTCGACCAGTTTTTAATTCACATCAGCGTCCCATCCTATCGCATTAGAATTCTTTTTCCACGTATGACTGTGTGACAGCAAAATTCTTTACTAAATCCAGATGTCCTCTCTCCTTTCCCTTCATCCAATTTTGTAACACTAATAAAAACCACCAAGCTTCTCTGCCAAGATCTGTTTTTCATCTTAACTCCTAAAGTTGCAAGTTGTTCCTAGCTCTATTACCCTCTGTTCAGCACGCCTCACTAGCACTCGCATCATTACTTTACTAGGGATATAATCCAGATTTAATTGCCATAATCACTCCTCTTTCCTTTAGTAAAATTCAGAGCCACTTTCCTCTCCACGGGTCACAAGCGCCTGACTGGATCACGCACAATATCACTGCAGCCCAAGCAGTTCTGTGATTTTGATTGGAGGCCTCTATGTTCTCATGGCCAGCACAATTCCCTCAGGACCCAAGTTTTCCTTATCCAACCAAGCATATCTAAAAATGTCTATAAAAACGGGAACTGCCACACGGGTGGAGACCAGTTCTCCATCCAGCATCTTGTCTGATAACGACCAAAAGCAGAAGTATTTATGAAATTACCTTCTCAAAGAAAGTTTCCTCCTAATCGCCGTTGGTAGTTGACTTAGGGTCTAAAGCTGAAGATTTTTACCCTTATTTTTAAAGGAGCTATCCTAATGTCACTATAGGTGTTCTAGTTATCCACGTAAACGTCTACTCTGTCTCGATGATACACTCTGGGACTCTCTGCCACAGGATACGCAGGGATGGATGGATGGATGGAGAGGTAGGGAGATTGGGTTGCAGAGACACAGGTGCAGGGGCAGATGTGCCTGACAATAGGAGAGGCTGGGGTCAGTCAGGGTCTGAATGAGGGCAGCCCCCCAACAATTCCTTCACCCCAAAAAACCTGTTTTATCCTTTCCCACCCACATTCAACACTCCTCCAGATTCACTCCCAGGCTCCTTGCCAGCAATTACTTCCCTGTCCCTCAGCTCCGTCATTAACCCTGACTCCTCCCAGCCTTTGCACCGCATCTGCGGGGTGTGAGAAATACGTTTCTGTATCGTAGTTCAAATGAATTATTACTCAAAGTTCTGTATTAATATACCAAGTACAGAATCTATTTGTCAAAACCGCTTTCCGAATCTTCTCTTTTGTCTGCATTGTTACAGGCGTACTTGCTGACAGGTCTTGGGGAAAAATTCCATTCAATAATTGAAACTGGCACGACTATATTATGTTATTTTGACAAAATCAATTTCAAAGTAGTGTGTGCAGAATTTGTAATCTTTTGATGCAGAATTCCCCTAGGAGTAACAGTTCTAACCTTTTCCGACGAACCTGACATAGAAATCACTCTAGGCCTCAAATCATTCTCACCACCCTGACTTCAATCTTCTCTATACCCGCCTTTGAGCTCTCTCAGACTGGATAAGCCCAGCGCTCCGCCCAGAACAGATGCCACTTCCTGTCCATCGAATAATGATCTAAAGTGATCACGCGAGAACCTATGAAACCGAGAGCAGTCACTGCTAAATAAAGCCCATGACAGCATCCCCTTGCTGCTTCCACGATCATACATACCAAGACAGCAGAGACAGATCTGAAGCGACCAATTGTCCTCTCTGCTTCGCTCTACTGCACAGAGCTGAACAAAGCTGTTGTGTCCGGAGAGGAGGGAAAGACAATGCGCTCACTTTCTGATCTCCACCACGAGAGCACTGGCATGCAGCTGCACAAACCTCCTCCCCCCTTTTACTACTTCAGCCTCTCTGAAACACTCACTCACATCCACAGCAACGCAGCCCTGAACAGCTACCCCAGCAGACACGCTGGCCGTGTGGAAGCAGTGGGACAAGGCATGTGTGCATTTATAGAAAAAAGGGAGGAAAGGGAAAACCATTCAGGAAACTTTATTTTTCCAGTCCTTCTAGGGTAATTCTGTGCCAAGCCCTGCATGAGAAAAGGCCTTTCCATCTAGTTCGTTTTCGGGAATGCGACAGCCGACAAGGACTGATTGACCAAGAGTAACATAACAGCATTACTGTATTTATTAAGGAACACACGCAGCTTCTCCAAAGCCTGGGGCTTTGCGTACACTGGGATCAGAACCATGCTACACACAGCCAAGCAGTTAGCTCACTCCAGACCAGGGCCGGAGGTTTTCAGGTCTTGTCTTTACTACAAAAATGCACTGGCCTCAAAAACCGATCTTGTCAAATGGGGGCAAGTGCCTAATGTACGTGCACTTCAGCTTACATCAGTTTCACTGCCTCGGGAAGTTCCTACCATGCTAAATGAAGACACACTCCGGTTAAACTGGTCTAAGTGAGTCTACATTGGAGGGTGGCACCGGGTTAACATCAATAATTTTTAAACAATTTAGTTAAACCAGGGCACCTTTCAGTACAGACGAGGCCCGAGTCATGTTTGATTTCTCAGGAGCTCCCATGTTCTCACTATTCATCAAGGCTGTTTCCCTCATTTCCCACCTCTGCTGCCGCTCTACCAAAGGCAGTTACACACACTAATGTAGACAGGCACCGGTTACACCGTGTTTTACCACTGGCATCCGAGGCGGCTCAGAGCAGAGCGATATGAAAAAGCCAGCTGCTTGTGCAGCCGCATCAGTAGAAAGTTAAGAAACAACGTCTGCCTGGTATTGAGATCCCCGTCACAAGGAGATTAGCAGGGGAGTGGATGTTGCCATGAACTGAAGATGTTCTTGCTCATGGTAAGCATTTTGTGTAACTGACACATGAAGTCGCCTATTTGCTTTTTCAGGATTAAAAATGAAGAAATCTCTTCTCAGCAGATTTCAGAACACAACTGGGATGCAGAGGGTCCACTGCATTTACAGACGAGAAAGAAAACCGTCTTGTCCACCAGTGCTCTCTGTAGCTTCCATGGGACTTACAAAGTGGCCTGTGTCCTGAAAACATCCTACTTGGGTATCTATGTCTGGATTCCCTTAACTCCCCTGCTGTTTCAATTGGTATGGCTTTTTCATTACCTTCCTGAGCTACATGCGCATTTCTATTGCTCTAATCACTGGCTTATCTTTGCACCAGGAAGCTGCACTGGGGAACACCTGCCTCACCCAATCCCGGAGGCTAGTGAAGCAGTTCCGTAGCAAGTTTTTAAAGTCAGGGCACAAGGCACATTGGGATTGCCCTGGAGTAAAGCACTACATAGGGAATTTACTAGGGAACTGTTCAGACACCAAGTAATAGGGATATGTTTAAAGAACTCCGAAGAGTTTAGTGCCTGACATCTGATAACAAAATAACCTCTCTGAATAGCTGCAGGTTACAAATGTCACGTGTGTTACACGGGAACAGATGTCCTAAAAGGACCCAAAACAGACAAAGGATCAAAGGCACTTAACCACTTTAAAGAGCAATGGCCGTGCAAGTTCTCAGAGCACACGACCCATTGAGCACCAGCAGCACGGTCCATGAAGTGGGACCCTGAAAAGAAGCCAACCGCCCGCTCTGCAGGGACTGATGTGGAAGCAGCAAGCTGGAGTCAGAGAGATTGGTGGGCCTTAGTTATAAATCCTTGGAATGAGAAGCTGTCGGAGCCTGAGGCAGAAAAGCAGCAGTCCATTTCTGTTCCAGGAAAGGCGTGACTCAGCCAGACTGCACAGCACATCTGGTGACAAGCAGGTTGCAGAGATCTAAGGCCCCTAGCAAAAGAGGAAGAGGATGCACAGAGCAGAGGTGAAGCAGCAGGGCCGGGACTCTGCTCTGCTTCCTGCAGCTACCTCCCATGTAAAAAGCCAGCTTTTCCACTGAGCAAAAGGGGCACCCCAGCAGTTCGTTTTCTCTGAACACTCAGTGCTGACTAGATTTTATTAGAAAAATTCATTCAGGAAAAAAGCCACACGGCATAGTCCAAACCTCTGGTACAGGGCAGCTGGAGAGCTGTCAAACACGCAGGCTGATCCCCCCAAACTGACACACGGCTGCTTTGGGGGCATGATGTAAATAAAAAGCTGCCAATCAGTGCAAGAATACAAGCCAGGTTCTTACTGCTCTGCACCCCAACTAGTCACAACAGGCATGGAATAAGGAGTCTGAGCAAAAACCTGGAAGCTAGCAACACCCCAGTCCTAAATTAGTGCATTTTGTTGTATCAAGGTTATTGACCTCCATGCTGCAGATTCCAACTCCACGCAGCTGACGAAGTGGAATTAGACCAACGGAAGCTCTTGCAATAAATAAATGTGTTAGTCTTCAAAAGTGCTCCAGGATCCTTGCTTGTTTGGCTGAACGAGACCAACACGGCTCCTCCTCCGAAGGTTACTGACGGTATCCGAAAGAAACAGCCACCAAAAAGGCGGCACCCGGACATGATCCCTGTGCCCAAGAGTTATAAGAAGGGCAGACGGGACGAAGCAGCTCACGGGTTAGACCACCACTTTCTCGTTGTTACTCTCTACGTGGTGGTTAACTAGCAGGTCGCAAACCCAGGTTAAGCAGGAATCCAAAGTGAACCGAGATAGGAAGGCTTGTGAGGCCTTTTAAATTTGGATCAAAGTTTAAGGGTGGTGAAAAACTTTTCCAAAGCCTAAGATCTTCAGACCTGCTTTCCCTGGATTTTTGAGAAAATACCTCTCCCCCCACTGAATTTCAAAACCCCACACTAAGATCCCAGAAACAAAGTGGCTAACTGCATGGATTTTCATTGTCCAAACAGAGAAACAAAAATAAACAGAGAACATCAGTGAGATATAAATTCGATCTGCAATATTTTCCTTGGCAGTACATTTAGATGTTATTAGCCACACAGGTAACGAATGTTTGTTACAATGAACATTTTAAGTTGACAGCTCCCCAAGGTTCATGTGGTTCTGAAACCACCATGCATGGAATACAACTAAATAAATCGCACTCATTTGCTCCTAATTGTATTGCTGTGCTGAAAAGAATTTTTGGCAACAAACTCCATGGGAAATCCTCCCTCTCATGCAAGGGGAGAAAGGAGTGATCTGGGCCATGAAGACAGAACTGCAAAGTTACCCTGGTGCAAAATCTATTTATTTACTGCAATGATACAGAATATATTTCTTTCCCTGCCCAAAGAAGGTTGCGTATGCAGGGTGAGAGGGTGAAGAGGCTTTTCTGGTACCGTATTAAACCCATCAGATAGTTAGCGTTGGGGTTTCTAATGTGTAACTCTTAGAACAATGGGAAGACTCATTCTCTGTAACGCAAGGTCTGTTTGTTCTGTCTGTACAGCACCTAGCACAGTGGGGTCGTGGATGAGGATGGGGGTTCCTAGGTGCTTCAAGAAGCAAGGTAACAGATGTGAAATGCTGCCCGATCATGGACAGCGCACAGACTACGACCCGTGCCCCTCCTTTAGTGAGGTCACATCGATCAGCACGTTATCAGAAGGCCACTCGCGTGTAAGAGTACCATCTAAACGTCCTCCTTCGACACCTGTCAGAGAAAAGAGGAATATTTCATTTGCGTGCAGTGTGTGGAGAACCATCGCCCTGTGGAGCTCTGAGCACCGACTGACTCTCGTATCTTGTGGCAATGAGTTTCATAGTCTAGACCAGTGGCCCCCGGACTCTTACCCCTGTCTGCACCCCCTCCACACACTGGGGGTTAAAGCTGGGAATGGGGACCAAGGCTGGGAGTGGGGTGGGGACCGGCTGCAGGGGCCCGCGGACTGGGGGCCAGCCGCCAGGGACTGAGGCTGGGGCCTTGGTTGGGAGCCGAGATTGTGGTCAGACCATGTGCTACAGTAGAGGGAGGGGGTGGGTCAGAGTGGCCACAGCTGGGGCCGAGACCAGGGACCTCAGCAGCCAGAGCTGGGGGGCCAGGTGCTGTGGGCTGAGACCAGGGCTGCCATGGGCCGGGCCAGGAGCTGAATGGCCGAGGCTGGAGGCAACCGTGGGCTCCCGTGGCCCAGGGTCCGTGCACCAGGAGCTGCGGTTGGGACAGGAGAAGAACTCCCAGCAGAGCGGGACCGAGTGGCACACCTCCTTGCCCGGGCCCTGCCACGTCCCCTCCCCCAATGATCCTCCATGCCCACGCCGGGGGCGTGCACCACAGTCTGAGGGCCAGCAGCCGAGAGAGTTTCATCTGCCATGCCCACGAGTTTATTTCCACGGCCACAGAGGAAGCCATGAATAGTGAGATATGCAAAGCCCCCCATAAGAGCAAGTCAGAGACCTTGAACTGGACTCTGTTAGTGGGGGGCACACGCAGAGTGGAGTGCTGGGTTGGAAGTGAATAAGCGGCTGCCAATTTCACATGGTTGAGCTTTTTGGGGATATGCGGTTTTACCCCCAGCTATGGGAACCAAGGCTGTTCGTCAAACACATCCTGGCCAGGGCTGCGTCCAGCTAGGTGAAGCACCATCTTCTGACCACTCCCAGGTGAAGTGGATGCTTTCCACAGCCATGGCTATTCGGTCATAGAGTGGCAGAATCCAGCAGGACCCCAAGACGGCAGATCAGCTTTGCACATCTCAGCAGAGGGTGATACTATGAAGGAGGCAAATCTTAAGTGCTTCCTCTCCTGTGCAGACTCAGCTCAGTCTTGCCTGGGATCAGCTTTAACCAGCTCTTGGTTCGGCCGGGCACTGAGACTCAGCGATGGTGCTGATTACATCTGGCGTACGGGAGCTGTAGAACCAAGCATGCCTGGCATCTCCCTGCTGTCTCACCAGCCCCACCAGTGGCTTTACTGAGTAAACCAGAGGACTTGATTGACCCTCATTGCTGGGCAAGAGATCTGCCCTGGCATTTGCCCGGAGCTCCCACGGAGCCTGTGAAGCGAAGGAGGGAGGCAGAAGTTGAGAAACGCTCCCTTCTACATGCTTCACACCAATGCCAGTCTTCAGGAATGCAGGCTCCTCTAATAGCAACTGGAGAGGGCCAAGACGTTTCCTGATTCTGCTACTGGATGCTAAGGAGCCCAGACCAGAAGTCAGCATCCGAACAGCCCGTGTTGAAGGAATTAATTTCAAACCTTGTGTAAAGTGCCTGGGGTGACTGGACAATGCACGCCCGGCAGGTCAATGCAGGCAGGATTACAGAGAAGAGCCCTGAAGTATATTGCTTAAAGCATCAGAGACTCTTATTTACAGTCCCATGCAGGCCACTGATACAACACTCCAGCCAGAACTGGCTGCCTGCAAGGACTCAGAGACCGTTACCGAGATGTGTTTCAGCGTGTCCCCGACCACCGATCATCTCAGGTGATAAGTTCTTCTCACCAAGCAACTGACCCAAGACGTCAGTGCAGGTCTCTGTAAAATCAAGTGATCTCAGAGAAAAGGTTTCAGGCCCTGGCCCTCTTCGCCTGAGGTCTGACTAGGGCCAGAGCATTTTCCCACCCAGCTGCCGGTTCCTCATTTCACTTTACTCTGAAAAGTCAGCGGTGAAAGGATTGGGCAGAATCTGAAGCGGGAGAGAGGAACAGAGCTCTCACTGAAAGAGGTATATGGTGTCCAACCTTCTCTGACAGGGCTCTCAGTCCTGATGTGGTGCACAGCTGATATCCCGGTCCTGGGCTCCACACATGCAGTTCAATCCCCATCCACAGACCCTCCGCAGCTCCAGTCCTGAGCTCGCCCTACCAAACCTTCATCAGCACTTCCTAGTCTTGCGATCTCGGCCTCCCTCACACCCAGCTCTGCTGCTGCCTGGCAATTATCCTAGTCCTGAATCTCCCCGGCACTAAGGCCGCTGGATGTACTGTGTAGTGGTTTTGATGAACAGGATCGAGGGCAAGACCAAGGATTTCTCACCTGAGCAAAACCGGATATGAAACCAGACAATTTAAAGGGCAAGCTGCAAAGCTTGTGAAAATATTTGTAATGGTGTGGGTAAGGCAAATCTGTAAGAGAACAGACGCTTTCCTGACATTAGAAATAAAGTTTAGAACCAACCCTGTGAAAAGACTGATCGTCCTTCAGCCAAGTGCCCAGGCTCCGGTCCAGAATTCGGCTGAGGCCCTCACCAATTAAACCAAGGGTGGGGAGCTGACAGAAAATGGTTACTAAGAGCACAAGCTTTCACGGGGAAATTGCAAACAGGAGACAGGGCTAGGAGGAGGCGCAGACTTCTTAGTGGTTTCTTCAGATATGTCTTAGATTGTGAGCTGCTTGGGGCAGGCGGCCGTGTCTCTCTCAGTGTTTTCTCAGCCTCACGCACTGCGCTCTCAGCTGCTGTTCACGAGGCATTTAATCAGGCTGCATCTAGTCCTTCCGAGATCAGGCTCTCAGACGCACGCAGCAGCTTTGCAGTGTGCTTTTCTTAGAGCTGCAAACTGAGGAGTCCCCACTTCTGCAACTGTGGCCATCTGTCAACACCGGCAGAACCATTCGAAGCACAAAGCCCAAAAGCGTCTTTTACTGGGAATGCCATGAAGAGCCATGGCTTGATATGACACACACAGCATGAAACCACCTTCCACTTTTATCTGCAACGCACGACGAAACATCGAGCCATTTGCACTGCTCACCAACACAGGGATGTGCAGGCATTGGCCAGCCAGCTTAGAAGAGAGCATCCATGGGGATTTCTGATTTGCTGTAACGCTTCGGCGTTCTGCTTCACTGAACACAACCCCCGCCTGACAGCGGGGCAGGAACCCCCTATCTGGGCACATTAATGTCACTAGTGCAAGACGCAGACATCCCACTGCTCAGGAGGAAACGCTACTGAATCTTTGCCTCACTGCACTGCCTGATGTCAGAGCACCCCACGGCTGCTTCTGACCATTTCATGGTGCAATTCATCAGTAAGATAACGTTTCCCCACCCCCAAAAGACGAGGCCATTGTCGGAGCACAGAGATCACCGGTATAAGGGACTGTGGGAAATACAAGATCAGGCTCCCCCAGAAAGTTCACGTTATCCACCAACTACAAAGCTCCAGAAACATTCGCACCACGCTAGGTTCCACCAAGCAGAACCCAAGCTCTGCAATCAGCCTTGCGCTGCAGCTGCCAAACCCCATTTCCTGTCTCTCTCAACCATTTTATCTAACTTTCATTTCTGCTGCCCATGAAGCTGTTGGGACAGAGCTGGAGAGAGACAGAGACTTGGTGGAGATTTTGCTGAGCTACTCCAGCTTCCATCCTACTAAATATATTTCACATGAACATTGCAAGTTTCCCCTTCCCTGTCCCCGTCACAGTCCCTTCCTTCCTTGGACATTAAGCCATCAGTTCACCACTGTCAAGGCAGACTACACTGGAAATGGGTTACCAGAAACCCACCTGGTACCCACAGGTTCTGGGGAGCTAGGGTCCACCTACACCCACAAATTTTCCTTCGGGATAGTCTATGGATTGGAATGGTCAGGAGCAGCGAAGTAAGGCCTACGGCTTTCATTTCACAAAGACAGGTATATCTGGAATCCGTCCAGAACAAGAGACCCTTCCCCTCCTCCTAAAAGAGCTTGGATCTAATGTCTGCATGTGTCCACGGCAGCCAGCGCAGTTCTCGACATCCACGCTGATTTGGAAGCAGGGCGGCGGCTGCACTCTCCACGCAGTTGCCAGTCGCACGGGTTACAGCAGTGTCAGAACTGATCCAACCAGTCAGGCACTTAGTCACTTTTCGATGATGAAATAAATATTCTCCAAGTTCAGCCACCATCCCCAGTCCTTCAGGGTTGGAAGAGAGTGAAAACTGGAGTCCAGGCATGGGGAGCAGACATCAGTGCCAAACACACAAGAAAATCAGTAACCAGTTGCCTAGAAATCAAACAACTTTTATACCAGAAGGTAGCTGGTTCCTAGAGGTGGAGTATTTTGTCCAAAACAAGGAAGTGTCACTTCGGTTCCCTGGGCCCCCAGAGCGCTCTGTGCACAGCTTGTGAAAAGCATATGGAACTGCTCGCTGGCAGATGAGAGGGGAAGCTTTCTGGTGGCTGCAGGCAGCAAGGAGGTTAGAGCGTTTACAAGGAACTGGCCACCAAGGGCTTGCCCACAGCTTTCTGAGAAGGAGGTGCAACTGACCAGATTCTTGTAAGCTTCCCTCTACCTACTGAGATCTGTCTCCCTCTGTGAGCCCCCAGCAGCAGAAACCCATGTCCCTGCCTGTGGCTGCTCCACACAGCACGTGTGTGAACCCTTTTGGGCTCACTAGCAATGCTGTGTGTGAGACTGGAACCGCTTGGCGAAGAGAGAACGTGCCTCGCTCCAGGGAGAGGTCTCCAAACTCCATCAGCTGCTGTGCGGAAAACTCACCAGAAGCTGAAGGCAGAACTAGAGCTTACTGGGAGGAGACTGCAGCCCTCTTATCTGCATCCCGGCCTTGGCACACAGTGCCGCCTCTGGAGATGGCAAGTGCCAGCACTAACGCCCCCTCTGAGCTGAGCAGTGTTCGGTAGCGGATGGATTGACTGGGCAGTGGCAGGAGCAATAAGGGAGGAGACAAACGGCCAAAGCCTCAGACACTTGATTGAAATCTCAGTCCCTGTATTTCACCATTAGAGCACCTCTCTGCACATCCTAGCCACATGACTACAAACCCTTTCCTTCCCACTGCACGGTCCAAAAATACCTACTTCACACCACAGCACTGTCCAGAGCTCAGCTTCCCAGAACACAAGGCGCATCAAAGGTCACCACAAATCTGCGTGACTTTTACGCACCCTTTTCCCTTCCTTCCCAAACCCAGCTTTCCAAACCACAGGACAAGGAAAACATGATTAAACTGCAGTTTGTATTCACTTAGAGCCCCCCAACATCACAGTACCCAATCCCCTTAACAGCTATCACGGAAACATCTCCACTCAGCGTCAGCTTCATATTGAGGATATATCAGAACCCGCTAGAGCACCCAAATGCCACTGCAGAGCTCGACGGCGCTTACAAAGAATTCAGGGGAAACATCTGGAAGCCCAGGAACAAGTGCCCCGAAGTCAAACATCCAGCAGAGTGTTAACGGCAGCAGAATCACATCTTCCATTTCCTTCACTTTTTATTAACCTCCAAAAAGGCAACCTTGTCCTGTGACCCTGTTTGATCGGCAGTTAAACAGGGCTGGACTGGCTCGGTACTAGGGGACGGGAGACTGGACCCAAGGAACTTACACACGCTGCCCGAAGTTGGTAGAAAACATCCTTCTGCCAGCACTGAACTGGAGACCGGCGCTCCAGGGTATTGTGTCACTAGAAGTGCATAGTTCAGGTAAGATCCAAAAATGACATCGTTCCACGCAAGCAAAGATTTCAGGGCACTTTTCAGAACAGCCAGGGCTGCTCTCCAGAAGAAATTCCAAAATCAAGTCGTTACGTTCTGCCTCCCTAAAGTAACCCCTGCAGTTTCAACTGGAATCGGGATTCTAGCTCACGTTTTCCCCCTGAACTGGTGCGTAGCGTCACTTCATGGTAGCCAACAGCGGCCGCCTTCCTCACCAGACGCGGCTGCATTTCCAGCGACCTCTCCCTACACATCGTTTACCTCTGGAACAAAAGGGTCTGAAACCCCCAGATCAATGAGATCATCAAATACACTCGCTGCAATGAGATTCAGCAACGTGGAAGATGTTAAGCCGACTTCACCCCAAGACACCTTTTTACAGGCGACTCTGCTGCTGCACCACAGCGCTCACCTGCCCCTGCAGCGTACTGCAAGAAAACACACTCTTCGACCGAAGCCAAATGCACCCGTAAGGCTCTTGCTCCTCGCCGTGGAACGCCAGGCCACAGACGCCGCGGGGAGGGGAGCTATGGTCTGCTTAGTGCAGTAACCTGTCTCCAACACCGACCAGAAGAAGGTGCAAGGCCCCCACAGCAGGTGGACACAGGATAACCCGTCCTAACCCCAGACTCTCTCTCATGCTGCCCTCTACTATTTAAAGGTTGGATTACAAATTCCCGAATCACAAGGATTAATAAAGTATCACTTCCAAAATGTTAACAGATTTATTTATCACATGAGCTTTCGTGGGAGAAAATCCCACTTCGTCAGACGCTTTGAAGATGGGAAACTTACAGAATGGGAGGAAATTAAATGCAGGGGAGTGTATGACATAGGATCAGGATTTGCTGTTACAGCCTGACTTGATCCTATGTCATACACTCCCCTGCATTTAATTTCCTCCCATTCTGTAAGTTTCCCATCTTCAAAGCATCTGACGAAGTGGGATTTTCTCCCATGAAAGCTCATGCGCTAAATAAATCTGTTAGTCTTTAAAAGTGCCACAGGACTCTGTTGTCTTTCTACACTAAACTAACACGGCTCCCCCTTTGGAATTCCAAAATGTTGTTAGCTCTCGGCCTCAATGACAATGAACTCCCCGGATGAACTATGCACTGTGTGAAAAAGTATTTCCTTTTATCAGTTCTGTATCTGCCACCTTTCACGATTGCATTGACCATCCCTTGGTTCTTAGAATCCAGGCAAAACAGAAGCTGTTAACCCATCTTCTCAACATCATTCATTAGGTGACCTGCTGTTTATTCATCTCCCTTCTATGGTAAACAAAAGTCAGGGCGCCTGGAAGAATTCGGTTCAGGCGAGCAGGTGAAAGCAGCATGTGAAGACAGGACCATAAGGCCTAACAAAAGATGGTGACCTACACAGGCCCAGAATGGACCCACTGCAGAGCACCCCACAGGATCAGCACAAAACCTCGGGAAACGACAGACATATAGTGGCTCAACCTTTGACAAAAGTGAACCGAAATTGGCACGGATTAAATAAAAACAATGCTCCAGTGCTGCTGACTTCTGCACTCGCCGAGATACAGCCATGGGAGTTTGGACTTCAGAAAAACTGCTCAGCACTCAGTTTCACGGCTCCATCTCAAGTTAATCCTTCATTGTCTCCATGCCAGAGTTCATCGTCTGGTCCCCGCACTTCCCATAGCATGGGGCGTCATGAACTGCTCTCTCCTAAAGAACAGCAGCCATAGGAGGGAGGGGAGAACTCAGGAAAGGCCCAAAGCTAGCCCCTTCACATCTACTCCAAGCCCAGAAATTTGTGCAGCGTTTTCCCAACCATGAGATTTCTTAAGAACATTGTCACCACAAGCCCTTTACTGGGAATCTCATAAAACTTTCCCTACGTATCCTGTGTTCTGGATTGTCCTTCCCATTTTCTGTTAGGGAAGCTTGACACAAATACAATCTCAGTCCGTTTGAGCTTTTGGATTCCATCTCTTTAGTCCCACATGAGGGAATCTGCCTGTGCCCTCATTCTCTTTCCTTCGGTGATGTCACAAAAGACTCTGCATAATTAAATCCTGTTCTCGCCGACACTGCTTGTAAAAGCCAATACAAGCTTAGAGGCCTGTTAAATCTCAGGCCGAGTTATAAAGGAATACAACGCAGTCTTCCTTCAGTGACTGCTTCCACTGTCTCGAATTGAACAGAGGCCACTTTCTGCCTGTGGTGGAGCATTTGACATGTCAATGTGCCAGGCCTACAGCGGGCAGGGATTTCAGAGTCTCCCTTTTCTCTCTGGTTGCTGCTATTTAGAAAATAGCAGCTGGTGACGCTGCATTTTTCTACTCACTGTAGGGGTGAGGAGAGGAATTCTGCCATGAAACGAATTAGGCAAGATTAACTGGTGCAGCCTAAGGGAGAACAGAATGCATCACGTCAGCCTCTCAACTGAGGACCTAGGCACTCAGCGCAGGCGGGGTAGATACAGATTCCCACCTGTACCAGTTAAAATCCCAACCCTTTTCCAAAAGAGGCTGCAGCAGGAATTGCCTCCAAACCAGTCACCACTAACAAGGATTCAGTGTCAACCTCCTGAGCACTTGTTAACCTAGCTGCTGGTTTATTCTCCTGCCACCTCTCCACCCACACCCAGACCTTGTTTATCTGATGAAGGAGAACCTCGCCCTTCCCCCAGACAACCTACACTTATTTTAAAAAAGAACAGAAGCCAAGATCATAATTTCAGAATGAGTTGTAAAACTCATTTTCCAAACATGTAAGCCACAAAACTGGCACCCGTGATTCACATATCACGGCGATCACAATGAGTAATGGGTTGAAGGCACAGCCAATCATCAGGCCTGCAGAGCCGGTAAGAATACGGGGCTCCAATACAATGGAGCACCCAGAGTGAGACCACAAACCAAGTCTACCCATGTTTAGAGCCCACACGATGCTGGCCCCGGAGCCATGATAAACTGCCCAGCTGCAGATCTGCATGCCACTGCTGGAACTGCTCGAACCCTTTTGATGGGGGGCCACTTTCTGAATGTGACCTGTTAGTCAATTTATTATACAAGCCAATTCTCAGAAAGCCCTCTCCACGGCCAGGGACAGTGCCACGCAAAGCCCTGCTTCCCCTCCTCACAGAAAAGGTGGTTCAATGGGCTTGTCTCAGAAGCAAGTTCAGTGAGCAAGTCAAATACAAACAAAGCCGTCAGCCGCACAAGCTGCCATGACAATTTTCTGCTGTCAACACACCTGGCCTGACATGGACATGCTATGCGTCTTGACGATTAAAGTACATATGTTGCCAGATTTATAGATACACTTCACTTCCTGCAGAACGGACTCATCTGGTCCTGCCTACTGACCACTTCCTTCCAGCCAGAAAAGTGTCATCTGCAGTAACTAGCCAAAGGAAAAGACAGAAGAGCGAACAATGAGAAAGACCCACCGAACTCCCATCACACCAGATTTAACTCAATCCACGTCCTGCTGAGCTATCCCAGATACACATATTCCATCAGCATCCAGGAGGATGCTGGCATTTCAGAATGGAAACCAATCCCAAGCACTGTCAAGATTCACGGTACAGCAACCCTCCTCAGAGGGTATGGTTTCTTGCCAGCCTTCCACCCCACACAGGGACAGAGCTCCCCCTCATCTCCAGGCAGATTTCTTAGGAACTTTCCCATGCACTCAGATGAAAGGCTTTTCCTCCAGGGTCCTGACCAGCCTGAGACCTAAGGGCCAGTGGGAAGACCCTTATGTGTATCTGCACAAAGAGAAATCACTGAGTTAACCAGTAGGAAGTCACACCGCTGTGTAAACTGCCACACAAAATATGGCTTCCCTTACCTCTCCAACATCTCTAACCTGTTCCTTCTGCCAGCTGATCCAGTCCACCCACAGGGACAATGCCTCCCTTCCAGCACTCCAGTGGGAGAACCACCTTGAAATTCACTGTTTTGATTTCTCCCTCCTTTCTCTCCATCCACCCATCTCCACCTCTTCGGCCCTCGCCCCCAACCCTCCTCTGCATTTGTCCAACAGGTACTGGGTTCCCGCTGCCTCAGCTATCACTGCCTCCTCTCCCCTTCCCCGCAATGCCATGGCTAGGGGCC
>ML686141.1:1236202-1264355 GCA_007922175.1 Pelusios castaneus
CCCAGCCGGGCTGTACCACGGGGAGGGGTGTTACCCCACTGACCCCCAGCCGCGCTGTACCACGGGGAGGGGTGTTACCCCACTGACCCCCAGCCGGGCTGTCCCGGGGAGGGGTGTTACCCCACTGACCCCCCCAGCCGGGCTGTACCACGGGGAGGGGTGTTACCCCACTGACCCCCCAGCCGGGCTGTACCACGGGGAGGGGTGTTACCCCACTGACCCCCAGCCGGGCTGTACCACGGGGAGGGGTGTTACCCCACTGATCCCCAGCCGGGCTGTCCCGGGGAGGGGTGTTACCTAGAGATCCCCTTCGTAGCCAGGCTGATTGGAGCCCGGGATGCTCCCTCCCCACAGTGCCCCACAGCCAAGCCCTGCCATGGGGAAGGAGTTATATCCTCCATACCAGGCAGCCTGTGCTCCTCACCCCGGCCGTGGTAGACCCCCATCCCTACAGCCAGGCCGAGGAGGGGGCCGTCCCCCCTAGCCGGGCAGCCGTGTTCGGGGAAGCGACTCAGTCGTCCCACCCCAAGAGACTCCCATCCCTGGAGCCAAGCTGTGTCCCGGGGAGGGGCTGTCGCCACCAGTCCCCAGAGCCAGCGGAGCAGTGCTCCGCATAGGGGATTGCTCCCCCCAACATTGTCCCCACCCCCAGGCTGGCTGATTCACCCTGCCAGTGCTGCCAGGGGAAATCCCCGCCCTCGGGGACTGATTCTCCCCGCAGCACAAAGCTCCAGGGATGGGGGAGGGCAAGAGCAATGGAAATATTGAAGAGTGCCAGAACTCCTTCCCCGAGGTCTCGGTGCAGCAGCAGGTTCCGGGAGCCGCCCTGGACACTTGTGCCTCAGAGAACGTCTCTAGCGGAGACAGCTCAGCTCTCCAGTTAGGAGCCCGCGCTAGAGAATAACAATAATATGGCATTGCCCATGTCCGCGTAATATCTCCAAACCCTTTACATGTTGTGGCCACCAGTCGCTTCAACACTGAAATGCAGCTGCCCCTGGGGTGGAGTGTGACAACTGTTTAACAGGGCCCAGCAACGCAGTAAGCTGTGTCAGACAGGAAGGGAATCCTCTGCCCATTAGAAACTGCAAGGAAACAGGGAAGGTCTGTGCTGCTTCCTAAGAAATCTCAGATTTCATTCTCAGCCTTTCCTATCATTTTCTGCCTCCCTCCCACCCCGGGAGGGGACTAGACCTGCCCCTGTGAGCATGAGGAGGAGGTGATAGCCAGCTAAGGCTCAGGAAAACCCCTTCCATCAAGTAGTGGTTGATATGAAGAAACTGTAGCCCCAGCGAAGCTGATTCAGCCGCAGCATCCCAAAGCCTTTAGCTCCCTTCACTGGGCACATCCTGCAGTTCTGGAAGGAAGGCGCTTGTATTTCACTCTGCACTTGGCGTGACCTCCCAGCCTCTGATCCCAGAACAGTCCAGAAAAGGAGAAGACGTTTCTGTCCTGAAAACACTGCCCGCCCACACTCCTGGGGGTAACAAAGTGCCATTCTCCTCGCTGCGTAGAGAAGAGATGGGACTTGCCCAAGATCACACAAAGAAATGCTGTAAGGGCTCCAAGCTTCCACGCCTGTGCTTATCCATTTCAAACCAAATCCCTGCCCCTCGTCAGGCAAAATACGCTTTGCCCTCAGCCTCCCATGGGTACTAAAGGGCTAGATAGTGCGGCGTTTTCAGCTTTACACACACCCATTTCTCCACCCTGGGCTCCCCTACAGCTAGCGAGCCGTGGGGCAGAACGGAGCGGCACTGAGCATCCAGTTTGCTCACCCTGGCCACTGTCACGTTGCTCTTACTCGGACAGTTTCAGTGTCGGAGTATGTCCCTTGCCAAGCTCAGACCCGCCCATCCGTCTGGCGGCTTCTGCTCTTGATTCATTGCTGCCCAAGGTTGACAAGGCCATGCCGCCTCCCCAGGAGGCAGTGGGGTTTCGGAGCCAGGGAAGACATTACAGTTGCCTGGGGTGGTTCTCCAAAGACATGCTCTCTTTGGGGTGGCCCTCTGGGTAGAGACAGATGCCCCCTTTTCCTCTCTCTCCTTCGGTAGGGAGTCAGGAGGAGACAGGCGGAGGGGACTAAGGAGGACTCGCGGCCCCGATGAGATAAGGGACACAGCCCCAGGACGGAGCCCCTTCTCTTGTGCTAACAGAGCAGGTGTCCTTTGGGCTGGCTATCCAGAGCCCATGAGGAACACCTATATCCTGGCAGCGGCTGGAGTCCAAATCAGGATCAGGGCCCTGCGATGCTGGGTGTGATACAAACCCATGGGAATACAAGGGCGACGGGGACTGATGGGCTTCCTTTGACTGCAGCTGTACACAGATAATGGTGCCTTCCAACTCCTGCTGCAAGAGAGAGCTCAGCTTTGGGCCTTCAGGTGTCTGCAGGAGCCCTCAGTTTCCCCAGGGATAAGAACAGAAGAAGGAGCTTTTGCCTCAAGACTGTGCATCTCAGTCCAGCCAAGGCAGAATCACTCCCTTCTGACGCCTGCTCAGCATCGCCTGGGTGAAATGAGTTAGGAACATGGGAACAGATCAAACCACGGTGCCCTCTAGCCCAGCATTCCATCTCCCACAAGAGCTCGGATCAGATGTTGCAAAGGAAGGTGCATGAAACCCTGCAATAGATAGTTATGGAAAAACCTTCCTGTCCCTTGCGGCAAGAGGCTGGATTAGGCCCTGAGTCAGGAAGGTTTATAGCCTTTCCAAAACCCTGGAGGGGCTATTATAGTTCTGGTTTGTCTCCTAATCCTATAAATGTCCAACTCTTGTCTGAAGGGCGGTTTCCAGTACAACTCCTGATGCACCCCCCCTCCTGAAAAGAGACAGTCAGGAGTGCCACGATTGTCTTCCTGGCTAGCAGTGCCAGCGGACAGGCTACAGACAGAATTCGTCATGCACCCACATGCTGTACAGGCAGCACTGAGCAAGTGAGATACAAGAGTGCCTAATAAATGCATTCAGTCTGCTCTATACAAAGATCTTGAACTGGCGTGACGGTGTCAGTGAGGGGTGTGATTTTTTTTTTTTTACTGATAAGCATTATTCCAGGACAACTCCCAACGTGGATGAAGCCGTTATTTCAGTATCAAGGGCTATGTCTACACTGGCAACTTAGGTCGACTTAACAACGCTTAAGTCAACCTACACAAAGCTGCATCCACATCTGGCACTTATTAAGTCAACTTAAGCGCTTCCTTAAGTCGTCTTAATAACTCCCCCACTTTTAGTCGACTTAATGCCTAAGTCGACCTTGTTAAGTCGACTTAAAGCTGGTGTGGACAGGGAATAGCCTAAGTCGACCTAATTGGACTTGGGCTGGGGAGAAGGGGAGAGCCGGGGCTGGGGAGATGGGGCTAGGGAGCCAGGGCTGGGGATCAGGGGCTGAGGAGAATGGGGCTGTGGAGCCGGGGCTGGGGAGAAGGGGCTGGGGATCAGGGGCTGGGGAGAAGGGGCTGGGGAGAATGGGGCCGGGGAGCCGGGACTGGGGAGAAGGGGCTGGAGATCAGGGGCTGGGGAGAGCGGCGGCTGGGGAGAAGGGACTGGGGATCAGAGGCTGGGGAGAGCCACGGCTGGGGAGAAGGGGCTGGGGAGATGGGGCTGGGGAGCCGGGACTGGGGAGATGGGGCTGGGGAGCCGGGACTGGGGAGAAGGGGCTGGAGATCAGGGGCTGGGGAGAGCTGCGGCTGGGGAGAAGGGGCTGGGGAGAAGAGATTGGGGATCAGGGGCTGGGGAGAGCCACGGCTGGGGAGAAGGGGCTGGGGAGATGGGGCTGGGGAGCCGTGGTGGGGAAACGGGCTGGGGATCAGGGGCTGGGGAGAGCCGCAGCTAGGGAGAAAGGGCTGGGGAGAAGGGGCTGGAGAGAAGGGGCTGGGGATCAGAGGCTGGGGAGAAGGGGCTGGGAATCAGGGGCTGGGGAGCCGCGGTGGGGAAACGGGCTGGGGAGAAGGGAAGGGATGTGGCGGGGATCGGGCTGTGTGAGGTGTGCGGAGGGGCCGCCATGCACCCGCAGCTTAGGGGGAACATAGCTCCAGGCCCCCACAACACTCCTCCGTCGACCTAGCTCCTGCCAGTGTGCAGGGCCGTCCCTAGGGGCGAGCAGGGCCCAGTGCCAATTAGCCAGGGGGCCCCTCCACTCTACCCCACAGTGGAGAGGGGAAGGGAGGGCCAGGCCAGCCTGCTCCGCCCCCGGGAACCGCAGCAATCAAGGTTGCCCCTGCCAGCGGGAGCCGGCCCTGGCTGTGGCCCTGGGGCAGCCGCCGGGAGTTGGCCCCAGCTGAGGCGCTGGCTGGGAGCCGGCTGAGGCCACCTTCGCCAGGGCTCAGCCACTGCAGGGAGCAGGAGCTGGCCCTGGCCAAGGTCACACCACAGGCAGGGGCCAGCCCCACCCTGGCCACAGCTGGGGACCATGTGTGGGGCAGACCGGCCCAGCGCAGAGAGGCCAGGCTGGCCTGGCCCGTGAATCCATCCTGCCCCTGGGCCTGCCTGCTCCGCCCTGGGGGCGGGGAGGGCCTCTCCCCCCCTGCTGCCTTCAGCTGGGGGAGCAGGGCGAAGTGCGGCCATGGGGCGCTGCACAGGCCCCACACTGCCCCTCTGGGAGCCGGACAGCGTGGGGCCCACGTAGCTGTGGGGCCCGGCCAATCGCCCGTTTGCCCCCCCCGGACGGCCCTGCCAGTGTGGACGCAGGCAGTCGACTGGAGTGTTTAGTGTGGACGTGTAACCCATATGCCTGGAAAGGGCGATCTCTCCAAGAGACCTGCTGAGGGTGGGTTACTGTTGCTGGGCACATTAGCTACCCACAACCAGAAACTTCTAGAAGCAGGGAGTGGTGGCATTTGAGCATGTGCCACAGGGTGCCCGGCTGGTGTGATGTGTGTGGTCAATCAGATGACGTGGGAGCAGCAGTCTGTGCAGACAGCAGGCTGGAGCTGCTTTGCGAAGAGCCCATGTGCTCAGTTTTCAGGAGAGAAGCTGAGCCAGGAGTGAACAAGATGTTTTCTCCCTCTAATGGAGTCATCTGCAGCAGACTTTGCAGACATGCATATGGGACTGAGGGCTGGTTGCAAAGGAGAAGGAAAAGCCTGCATGGAATGCTACAGAAGAGTCCAGCAAAGGAAGAAGAGGACAGCGATTTCTTGCCACTCAAGCCTCTACATTCAAACAGAGACTGTAGCTGAGAGTTGGGTGAACTCCACCTGGACTTTGGGACTCTTGGGGATCTTTCCTGCGGGGGTTTCTGAAGGGATTGTTCTTGGTTAATTGTATTTTGTTTTCTTAGGATAAGGTTTATTTAGTTAGTAGTTAATAAAGTTCATTGTTATGTTTGTTTTTAGTAGTATTTTAAAGTGGGGTGGTAACTCTGAACAATCTTTGCCGTGAGTCCCTTACAGACTGGATCCTGGGTCTCCAGCTGCTTTCTCCATAGGGATTGGGATTGATTTCTGTGAGGCACTGGAGAAGGGCAATTAAATGAATTTTAGCCCACCCGAAGGTTACAGATGCTCTAAGTCGACTGAACAGAGCCTGTAGCATAGACATCACCAAGGTGCCTGAGACGGCCTCGTTTATTCCCTGCCCCAGAGGAATAGCTATCCCCCAATAAAACACGTCTATACTGACGTAACTGCGGCCACACTGGGGGGTGGGGGTTGTGCTGACTTATCTAGCAGAGTTAGCCGCGTACAACTGTTCAGTTCAGACCAGGCCTCAGTGGAGAGGCAGGATTAATTCGTTCTGCCCAGCAGAGGGCAATGGTGCTCAGGACAGGACCCCTCTGCCTTGCTCCCAGCCCGCCTCATATGGTACCAGTTCATAGTGACTCTCCCTGAGGCTTGGGGCCAGTCTGAAGATAGATCAGCACTAATGACCCTGTCCTCTGGAGCAGAGCTCTCAGGCAGTCTGCAAAAACCCTCCTCTGGCACAGACTGGATGCGGGGAGCCTGCTGTCAAAGTGGCCTCTCCATTCTCACAGCCTCCCTGCTCTGCACGCAGTGCTGGGGTGGGTGGGGGAATTGCTTGCTCTCACTCAAGCTCATACACAAAGAGGAGGCACGGCCAGTTGCCCTCTGAAAGTTCCTCAGGCTGCAAATCACCCCCGTTTTCATCTCAGCCTGAATCCTCGGGGAACCAAGAGCTTCCAAGAGGAAGAGGAGGCTGGATCCTCCCAGTGGCAGCAGGACCTGTGTTTTACCTGCTGAGAGATGCTGCCCTGCTTAGCTCGTTACTCTTGGAGCCCTATGGTGAAGGAGGCCCATCAATGATATTCCTGAAATGACAAAGGGGAGCACGGCTGAGATTTCTCTTCTGTTCTACACGGGTGCTCGTACGCCGCTGGCCACTAGCGTCTGAGCTCTGCCCAGTCATGCACTGCAATGTGACTAACACCTGTCACGTGTTTGTTCCCTCATCCTCTTCCTGCGAGGAGACGTGTGTGCAGCAGAGTAATTTGTTTGGGATTTAGCAAAACTCAACAACAGTACACACACACACACGCACAGCACAACATATGTGTATTGTAGAGACGGAAGGATATATCATGCAGGATGAAGCCATCAATGGTGATCAGCCAAGATGCTGCAGGATGTAACCCTCGTCTTTGCGTGTACTTAGCCTGATTGCCAGAAGCTAAAAGTAGACAATCGGTTGGATTGGACAATTGGTTGACTGTTCTGTTCATTCCCTCGGAAGCACCCGCCATTGGCCACTGTTAGAAGACAGGATATTGGGCTAGATGGATCATTGGTCTGATCCAGCATGTCCATTCTTATGTTCTTATGAAAGGTCAAAGAAATGCACCTTGTGCGTAGAGCAGCGTGTAATGGTCCTTAGCTCTTGGGAAAGTCCATTCCGCAGTCTTGAACTGGCTGCTCAGGAAGCCCCGTCACTTCCACTAACAAACTTTACCCCTGTTGTAGGGGTCTGTTGGGCCAGACAAGCCCCTCATGCCAGAGCTTTAACCAGTCTTTTAGCTCTCCTGGGGCCAGGCCATTGAGTTCCTGGAATGTAAGGACCAAAACTTTGGTCTAGATTTAATATTCCCTGGAAAGCTGGTGTCAGAGTTTGGATGTGCTCGCGGTAGCCTGCGTGGCTGGGAAGATGCACTGCTGCCTTCTGCTCGGGTTGTAGGTTTCATATGTCAGGGTGGTGCAGCCCAGTCACAGCTGATGACTAACCAAAGGCAGGTCACTGTCCAGCAGGATGGGATGGCATCTCTGAGCCAGCCAGCGATGACAGAAAGCATTACGTACAGCTGCTGCTCTGTGAGAGTGTAGCAACAGTGAGAAACCCAGGAGCTTCTGAAACTATGAACTGAATTGACCAATAGTGGCTTTGTGCCTCCAACCAAAAGAGATGGCACCATGGCTGCAAACTCTTCATAATACATTTCTCCACGCCCAACACCACCTCTGTCTCACCCCGGTTCAGCTTCAGCCATCTGTTCTTCATCCAAGATCAGACTTCATCCAAGCACTGGGTGTGGTCACATGTAGAGAAGGACAGGGAAAGTTGGGTGGTATCTGTATATTACCTGCACTTGGGTCCACGTCAGCTGATCGTCCACGTCGTGGCTGCAGGTAGATGGTGAACATGTCACAGCTGGGTCATGGGAGGCCAGACCAAGAAGTCAGAGCCCAAGTCCACAGTCACAAGACAGGAGCTAAAAACGAGAGTTCAGTGGCACCTTAAAGACTAACAAATATCTTCGGGCATAAGCTTTCATGGGTTCCAACCCACTTCGTCAGATATTTGTTAGTCTTTAAGGTGCCACCTGACTCGCTTTTTGCTGTATACATACTAACACGGCTACCCCTCTTGAACTTGTCAAGATAGGAACTGAGAGTTGGCTGGTTCAGGATACCAGGGGGTCAGAGGCCGGAGCAGAGGTGGGGAAACACAACTCAGATGGCAGAAGTCAGGTAGGGCCGGGGTGCCAGAATGTCAAGCCAGGGAAGCAAGGACAGGGAGCACAAGGAACACCATCCAGAGCACTGCAGGGCACAGTTGTTCGAACAGCCTCCCGTTCCTGCTCCTGGCTCAAGGAGGGCCATTGGCTGATCAGCTGCTTTGGGACTCTTCCAGATGGACCTCGGGCCATAGTTGTACACTGGGGCTGGGCATGAGTCCCACGTAAGTCATTGACAGTAAACTACCAGCTGAGGGTTGGAGTGTGGCTGCTCCCGAGGACCCACAACCCATGTTTAAGCCATGACACCATCTTCTTACCTAAGGGCACCCTCATGCTGTGTGGGTCGAGGTTTCTCATGGGGGCTCCTCTGCAAGGCCCAAACCGTGGCAGTAACATGAACATTTTCACCTGGCTTCCAAACGGATTCGTCTGGGCCATAGTCTTCCCAGTCAGTCAGCTACCATCGTGAGCTCCACTTGACCTTAGAGCCAAGCACTTCATGAACAGTGTATGCTTCCGGAGCCTGTCCTTATGGTGGCAATGGGACACTATGGGGAAATGTGTTCTTGATGCACGAGTTTGTCATGGAGATGTGGAATGGGAGCAAACAAGGGGTCGAGGGAGCTGGAGGTTGAAGGCCACCGGCTTTATGTGTCACCAAATCTAGCACAGGCCAAGGAATCGATAATCTAGTGTCAGGGAGAGTGTTCCATGCAGAGGTGCTATGATGAAAGCCATGTTGAGAGAACTAGAAGCAGTGGTCTCAAATTGCAGTGGGGGAGGTCTAGGGTGGATATTAGGAAAAACTTTTTCCCTAGGAGGTTGGTGATGCACTGGGACGGGTAACCAGGGAGGTGGGGGAATCTCCGTCCTTAGAGGTTTTTAAGACCCAGCTTGATGAAGCCCTGGTAGGATGATTTAGTTGAGGTTGGTCCTGCTTTGAGAAGGGGGTTGGACTAGATGAGCTCCTGGAGTCTCTTCCAAACCTCATCTTCTAGTGTTCTATGTTGTCTCTGCTTTTCTGCATGCCTTTTGTAGTCCTCCTACAGCTTTTCAAGGTGTCCCTTTCCCTCCTCTTGGATGTGATGGATGCATTGAGCTAGGTCTGAGGCGGATGGATTGGTGGGAAGACGGGGATAGTGGTGGGTGAAATTGGGGGAGATTGGGACAGTGAAGCTGAGAAATGGCAAGAGAAGGCATCAAAGCAATGGTGAGCTAATCCCCAGATGAGCCACAATGAGGCATCACAAGCAATGAGTGGTGCCTACTCCATGGCACGGGGATGCTGGGTAAGCAATTGCCAGCAGGCAGCCAGGGAGAGGGCTGGAGCAGGGCTGCACCTGTGAACCTTGCAGGTCATTGTTCAATACTCATGGGTTATGACAGAAGAGGACTAAAGAGAGCATGGATCCCTGTGGGATTCCAAAAGTGAAGCGGGTTAGTGGTGGAAATGCAGTTTCCCATCCCTATTCATTGGCTGAATCTCTGCAGGGAAGAATCAAATCATTTTAGCTTCTGTCATCTCTCTCGGGGAAGACAGCAGAACCTCCTGGTTGACATGTTGAGTCCTGTGTAGACATATAGGATGAGAGTCAAGTTCTGGTCTCGCTCCACTGATAGGAGGAAATTGTCCTTCGGTGCCATTAAAGTAGGTTTCCGCTCCATGTCCTGCCCTGAATCCAGCCTATGCTGGGAGTAGGTTATTGGCTTCCTCTAGATGAACTTGTAGTTGGCCGCCATTGGCTGGCTGGCATCTCTGGGACAGGAACAGAGGGCGTGACGCTGCGAGGGAGGTGGTTGGAACCAATGTATCCAGGGTGGGTTCTTCAAGGTTGGTCAGATGGTTGCAAGACGGAAGGAGGAACCCTTCCTGGAATGAAGCACTGGCTATGTCGGTTTGGGGTGGCACCGGTCTCCTGTGGCTCTCTGTTACTTCCAGGAAGGGCCGGGTCATGTTCATGGGTCGTGGGATGACATACCTTAAGGTTGTTCAGAACTTCTTGAGTAGTGAATGTGCCAAAGTCAGGGAACCATGGGCAGTGGGTGTCCCACTTCTTCCACTTGTGGCCCTGCCTGCATTCCACCTCTGGGTCTGCTCAGGCCCAACCCCTACTCTGACCCAGACCCCATCCCCTCCCTCTGCTTGGTCCCCTCCCCAGCTGCCAAGGCCGGTCCTGAGCAGCAGATGGGAGGGGACAGGTGCTGGGAGTCTCACAAGGGTGGGAGGTCTTGTGAGGGAGGGGGTGCAGCATGGAACAGAGGAGGAATGCAGCGAGTGATGGGCGGAGTGATTGCATCGGGCTGGGGAGGGAGGAAAGTGGTGTGTGGCAGCGGGGTGGATCTGGCGAGGGAGAAGAGCAAAGGAGAGGAGGGATGCACACAGTGAGCAGCAAGGACTTCTGGAGAGGGAGGGTGGGGTGGGGTGGGGTGGGGTGGAGGAGAGTAGAGGAGCAGCCAGGCACCTGCGGGCGGTGAGAGTCTGGGGAAAGGGGTGCAGCAGGGACAGGAAGAAGTGGGGCCACCATGGGCTACATGTCCGGTGGTGTGTCAGCGGTGGGCTGCACTGAGGGAGGCTTAGCTTTCCCTGGCCTGTTATACCTGCCACCCATGCAGGGAGCAGCGTTGCTTAGGGGCCGGTGGTAGACGGAAGCTCAGACTAGATCGTCTGGTGGTCCCTTCTTCTGGCCTGAAACTCCATAACTGATGCTGGCAGCTGAGGGTTGGCGGATGCAGATGGGGCAAATCCAGATTCACTCCCTTGGAACCGAGCAAGCTGCTTTAGCCAAGTTCCAAAGGGGCAGCCGTGTTAGTCTAGGTCAGCAACACAAAAGTGGAGTCTTGTGGCACTTTTAAGACATAACAAATTGATTTTTCACATGCAAAAAATAAATGTGTTAGTCTTTAAAGTGCCACAAGACTCCACTTTTGTTTCACTTTAGCCAAGGTGTCTTTAGCTGCACCTTTCAAATTCTCTTTGCAAAGGGGAATTCCAACGTAGGCTGGAAATGTCTGTGCCCGTGACATCGCAGCCTGGGGCTGAAGGGGGGACGTGAGAGGTATATGGCAGAAGTACAGAGTGCTCCAGTTTGGATGCATTTGGCTCCTCAAAGACTCCAAGCTGGCAGGATATTCCCCATCCTGAGACTCCTTTGGCAGTCAGGCACACCCTGGAGCCAAGGGTCACAAAATGCTCTACACGGTTATCAATTGAATCTTGTGCCCCCCTGAAACAGGTAAGGGCTATAAGGGGTTCACTTTGCCCAACATGAAATGCTGCCACCTCTGAGTGCACAACAGTTTAGGGTTGAATATCTAGCTGGCAGTGCAGTGTCCCAGGGGTTGGTCCTGAGCTGGTTTTGTTCAACAGCTTCATGAATGGTCTGGGGATGGCGTGGATTGCACTCACAGCAAGGTGGCAGATGACACACTAAGCTGGGGCGAGGGGTAGATGCAGTGGAGGTCAGGGATAGGATACAGAGTGTCTCAGACAAATTGGAGGATTAGGCGAAAAGAAATCTGATCAGGTTTAACAAAGACAAGTGCAGAGTCCTACAGGATGGAAGTGAATGCTGCCAGTCCATCACAAGTGCTGGGAACTGCAGGCTCACGGTCACCCCTGATACAAGGGGTGGGACGGCAAACCGTGAGGATCAGCGCCAGGATTGGTAACTGAGAGACAGAGCAGGGCTGGAATGATGGAACTACAATATGTGGAGGAATTTTTTGCTGAGGGAAGCAAAGCCTTGCCAAGCTGGACCCTGGACTGACAGACGCAGGTCCTGGACAATCAGCAGAGACTATGGGAAGCGAACTGGCACCTACAGGAGTACTTGCTCGAGACGGTACAGCAGCAGCGGTACTTAGGGGCTGAAAAAGGCTGGAAGGGCTGGAGACGTGAGAGAAGACCCAAGGTCTGGAGGCAGAAAGCCCAACCAAAGAGCTGTTACATGTGTGACCAGCTAGACCACCCCTATCGAAGGGAGTGGAGGGAGCGGGACAGAAAAGAAGCCCAGGAGAAGCCCCCCCATGAAGGGAACATGTTGGGGATGGGCATGTGGGGCCTGCGGGCTAGAAGGGCACCTGAGGCAGGAATGTCCAGATAGGAACAAGAGAGAGAAGACTAGTTCCAGGGACAGAAATGAGCACAGAAAGCCTGTGGCCTGGAAGAGTCTAAAGAGATGTTTCCAGTGCCAAGATCTGGGCCATTTAAAAGGGTATTGCCCCTGAAAGAAAGGTGGGCTAAGAAAGAGATACCTGAGAACCAGGCTAGGTCAGAGACGGACCAGAGGGATGGGTCAGTGAGGACTTAGGGCTTGGCAGAGAGTCGTCTCTCACATCCAGTTGGGGGAAAAAGGGAGAGGGTGGTTATGTTGATCAGGCACAGGAGCCACTCAGAAAGGACATACATAGAAGCCAAGCAGGTTGAGGCAGAAACTCAGACCCCCGGGTAGAGGGTACCAGAGGAGAAGCTGGTAGCTAGTCACACGGAAAGAGAAGGATGAGGTGTGCCTGCACTTAAAGGACCAGACTCTCAGGATAGTGCATAGAGGGCGACACCCTACCCCCACAGATGGCTGGCTTGAGGGGCTGGGTGTGTGGTGGGCCATCTGCCCCATAATGGCTAGGAAGGGGTTAAGAGGGCCCTGGGCTCAGCAGGGAGACTGCAGGAGAGCCAGACAGGGCCTGAGAGTCCAATATAAAAGGGAGCTGCAAACAGCACAAGGGCAGTCGCTCCTAGGAGTCAGGGAGGGAAGACTGGTGGTCCTGAGGCAGCACCATGGACAGAGCAGTGGCTGACTGCTGGGGCTCTGGGTGAACCAGAGGAGGCTCTGATGCAAGGGCAGAAGAGATACTGGGGCTGCAGGGAAGTGGCTCAGGGAAGACTGTGCAATAGTTGGGGAAAGAGGTGGTGAAAGCTGGCCACACATAGGGAACCTGGGCTAGGGCCTGAAGAAGTGGGTGGGCCCGGGTCCCTCCCTGCCTTCCCCAGACTACCAGTAGGGTGGTGGTGGACTGCAGCCACCACTGAAATGCGTGGTGGAGCCGGGACTGTTAAGTCCCCTGGAAGTGGGGGGAACACATGAGTTGTAGCTTGGCTGGAGGGCCAAGTCCAGAAGGAGATGAAGCGAGTCCTGATGGTGGCAAGAAGAACTGCGGGTGAACCTTGGGGAAGAGCGACAGAGCACAGGCCACAGACGGGGTTGTCGGTGTGAGCTATTCCCCATATCCCTAGTTGGAGGTGCCAGTCCAATGGTGAATGCTGCCAGTCCACCATACTTAGGACAGAGGAATATCAGGCACTGCTACAGGCTGGGGACAGACTGGCCAGGCAGCAGGTCTGCAGAAAATCACCGGGGGGTTACCATAGACAAGAAGCTGGATAGGAGTCAATTGTGTGCTCTTATTGCCAAGACAGCAAACGGCATATGGGGCTGTATCAGTGGGAGCGTTGCCAGTAGAAGGAGGGAAGTGATTATTCCCTCTATTCGGTGTTGGTCAGGCCACTTTTGAAGTATTGTGTCCCCACTACAGAAAGGATGTGGACAAACTGGAGAGAGTCCAGGGCAACAAAAATGACTCAGGGGCTGGAGAATGTGACGTATGAGGAGAGGCTGAGGGAACGGGGCTGGTTCAGTCTGCAGAAGAGAAGAGTGAGGGGGGATTTGATACCAACCTTCAACTACCTGAAGGGGGTTCCAGGGAGGAGGGAGCTGGGCTGGTCTCAGTGGAGACAGATGACGGAACGTGGATCAATGGTCTCAAGTTATCGTGGGGGAGGTCTAGGTTGGATATTAAGAAAATCCTTTTTCATAAGAGGAGCACTGGAATTGGTTCCCTAGGGAGGTGGGGAAGCACTGGATGGATTACCAGGGACGTGGGGAAGTACTGGGATGGGTTACCAGGGAGGTGGGGAGGCACTGGAATGGGTGATCTAGGGAGGTGGGGTGGCACTGGAATGGGTGATCTAGGGAGGTGGGGAGGCACTGGAATGGGTTACCAGGGAGGCGGTGAAGCACTGGATGGGTTACCAGGGAGGTGGGGAAGCACTGGATGGGTTACCAGGGAGGTGGGGAAGCACTGGATGGGTTACCAGGGAGGTGGGGAAGCCCTGGGGTGGGTGATCTAGGGAGGTGGGGAGGCACTGGAATGGGTTACCAGGGAGGGGGGTAGGCACTGGGGTGGGTGATCTAGGGAGGGTTGGAGGCACTGGGATGGGTGATCTAGGGAGGTGGGGAAGCACTGGGATGGGTTACCAGGGAGGTGGGGAAGCACTGGAATGGGTTACCAGGGAGGGTTGGAGGCACTGGAATGGGTTACCAAGGAGGGGGGAGGCACCGGATGGGTTACCAGGGAGGTGGGGAGGCACTGGATGGGTTACCAGGGAGGTGGGGAGGCACTGGATGGGTTACCAGGGAGGTGGGGAAGCACTGGGGTAGGTTACCAGGGAGGGGGGGAGGCACTGGGGTGGGTGATCTAGGGAGGTGGGGAGGCACTGGGATGGGTTACCAGGGAGGTGGGGACGCACTGGGGTGGGTTACCAGGGAGGTGGTGGAATCTCCATCCTTCGAGGTTTTTAAGGTGCAGTCTGACCACACCCTGGCTGGGATGATTTCGTTATTTTGGTCCGGCTTTGAGCAGGGGGTGGGACTAGATCCCTCCTGAGGTCCCTTCCAACCCTCCTCTACCAGGATTTTATGAATGTAAGTAAGATGGGAGCGGAGCATAATTAACCAAGCTGGAATTGGGTTAAGATCAGCGCCCCGGTGAAAGTGCCGGCGAATACTGACTGAGCCCAATAGGCCAGGAATCTGCAAAAGGCATGTCCAGAAATACAGGTGCCCATCATTTAGTGCTGAGTGCCGCCTACTGAGTCACCGGTGCCTCTAAAACTGCAGCACTCAGCCCCCTCGCTAGGTGCTAATCTGACCCAGCCCTGCTTAGTCTGCGAGATCGGACAGGATCCAGCATGGGGAGCCTGCGGGGCGAGTGATTTCCCAATGAGTTGCACACATTTCTTCCCACAGAAGCATTTTGTGACCCATTTTTGTTATAATAGTGAGAAAGCTTCGAACTGCACAATCCACTGGTCTCATGAGGTGGGGAGCAAATCTCCAGCCAGCGCACTGAGTGCCCTTCCTGATACATGTCTGCTGCAAGAAACAGCTGAGTGAGGAACACAGCAAATCCAACAGATGCAGAGGTGAAACCAGCATGCTCAGCAGGGAACAGCTGAGAGCGCATCGCACGTGCATGCTTGCAGCTCAGCGGCGCTAGAGAAGAGTCACATCACAAACTTACTGGGTGACTCATCAGTTCCTTCTCTGCTGGTACGGAGCTTCACTCAGGGCCTGGACGGTTCTTTGGGCTTGGGAGGCTTCTGCTGGCATTCAGTTTTGTTTCCCTCCTTGCCCCACACCTCCACCCCCGCGCTCTTCCTGAAGGCTTCCTAAACTGCTGCCCGTCACTTCAAATTTCCAAACCAGGATCCCAGGACTGGCCAATCCCCATTCAAAGGAAGGTTCCTCTTCGCCTCTCATCTCTTCCGTCCGGCTTCTCAGGCCACATCCAGCACTAAGATTTCATTAAGTCGACTTAGTGAAAGCCTGGTGTGGACGGGGACTAAGTTAGGTCGACTTAAGCCTCCTTAAGTCGACCTAACTTGCCCGTGTGGACACCGCCCAGGAGTCCGGTGTCACTTTTAAACACTAACAAATTGGTATGGCTGTGGCAGTCCCTCGAAACAATTAACTGGGGCGTCCACCACAGTGCCTCTGGGGTTGAGTCCACAGCCTCCTTTGAGTTGGCCAGGCCCGTAGGTTTGGTCTTCCACGAGTTCCAGAACATGGGCTAATGGGCTTCTCTGGAGAAACTCATCCACTGGCGCCTTGTGTGGTTCCTTGCGCCAAACCAAACGCGTAGAGCCTCCGGCGTTTCAGCCACTCATCAGGGCAAATCAAGTCTTTCCTGCTGCGTTTTGTCCATCTGTGGCCACCCCGCGGTTTGCTGGGTGTCCCGTCTGCAGAGCTGCCCACCCCAGGGAGACATTCCTTTATACACATCATCGGTAGCAACCTCATCTCCACCCCGCGCGGGTCTGTCTAGTCCCCCGGGTGCACGCTTTGATCCCCCGCTATTCTGGGATTCTGTGGCCTGACTACCTGACCTGCATGCTCCTCCCATGTCCCTGTATTTTACCCTATGTTTTTCAAGTAAACAATCTCCACCCAAGAATCCAGCCTGAGAACAGAAAATCCTTTCCGAGGGGGGTTTTAATAAAAACATATTTTCCCTGCCGCAACGTTGCGCTGTTGGACAATCTGGAGGACGCAACCCCGGGAAAGCATGACAGTGACGGGGGCTGGATGACTCAAGCTGTGCCCGTGTGGTTGCCTCAATCCCTCATTAATAATGGAAAAAGTCAGAGGAGAAAATGTCTGTAAACAGCCAGAGGAAAATGGAAACATGAGCCGTGAGCCACGCGGGGGGAGCTCAGCAGAGCAGGCGGCATTTGATAAAGCATCTCACAAAATCTTCCATGAACACTGAATTCAGTTCAGTTTGGATGTGAGATGGCACGGCGCACAAAGCATACTGAGAAATGGCCCCTCCTGGCCCAAGGAGGGAGGTCGCCATGGATAGCAGCAGGGGGTAGCAGAGATTGTACAGCACCTGGCACAGTGGGGTCCTGGATGCTATTAATACCGATCTCTCTTCTGGAGCTGGGAGAAGGAGTAGGAGCCACATTCATGAAATTTGCAGTGTGGCTGATGTAACTGCAGTGCTGTACAGCTCTAGAGGAAATGTGCTGCCCTGGTGAAAACCCTGATTTGCACCAGTGTCCCACATCTATACTTGGCTTTGTAACTGTGCAGTGTGAAAACCCAGAGGGCAAACAAGACTGTCTCTGGGAGGTGCAGCAAACACTAGTCTGGGCAGGAAATAATGAAAGGAACTGTGAACGGGAGCTGTTACTCCCCCTCGAAAACACACAAGAGGGTGTTTGTGGCCACACTTCTCCTTTCTGGGCTGGGCCATTGGTCTTCACGTAAGTAACAAAGCCCTGAGTCAGGGCTGTGCTAGCGTTACCCAGGTATCTTTGCTTTAGACCAACCTCCTTCCGGAGCTGGGTCTACACTAGGTCTTCCTGGAGGTCCAGCTGCCTGTTCCTCACCTGAGCTGGGTCTAAAGACCCACCTGGTCTGGCTGTTGGGGTGAGTCAGCAGAACGGCTCAGCACCTCCCTTGACACACAGACACAGGGGTGGACAAAGAGCAGGAATGTGAGTGGCAAATAACAAACTGAGATGCAGTTTGGAACAATCCAGTTAATCCACCTGGGGAAAAACACCCTGAAAACCAAATATCTCAGTGGAGAGGAACCTGAGAAGCAGCATGGGCTGAAATATAGCCAGGGGGAGACCAGGAGAGGAGCTGGCAATGTACTATTGTGGTGAAAACAAGCCAGTGCACCTTGGAGCCGTGTCTGCAGAGGACTCACATTGTGGACCAGGTAGGGGACAGTTCCCCTCTCTGTGGTTTGGTCCGACTGCGCTGCTGGGATTGTCCACACACCCAGAAAGACACTGACAAACCGGAGGGGGCTTGGAGAAGGCAACAGAAATGCTCAAGGGTCTGGAGGAAAGATGAGAAGAACTGAATGTTATGGGGCACCATTCCTTCCCCCCAGTCCTGTACAACACCTAACACACGGAGAATAGTTCCATTCAGCCTGACTAACCCCTGACTAAGTGGGAGACGGTGTAACAACACTGCCAATCAAGGGCTGAAACACGGAGGGAGGGAGGAATTGCACAGTGTGATCCACAGGAGAGTGATCAAAAGCAATAGCAGGAAAATGAAAAGGGGGAAAAAAATCTGGTTGAGCAGCTGGAATAAAAGTGTCCTGACCGTGAGGTACGTGAGGCTGTGGAATCATCTACCCAGGAGACAGGATGGAAAAAGCTCATAGCCACGTCAGCAGGAATGTGTGTGTGTGTGTGTCTGCACGCGCTGGTTCGTTAGCTCCTGAGATCATCCTGTCGTTACTAAAGGAGTGAGCAATGGGATCAAATGCAGTGATTACACCACCATGGTTCGAATTAATATGCTGCTGAGAAACACATGTAAGCCCCTGCTTGGCGGCCAGGTGCTCTGTGTCCTCCCCGTCCCTGAGTGGTGGCTAGCCCCTCTCGGGTGATGAGCATGCTACAGTCTGAGCTGCCAGATATGTGTCTTTAACTCATGCAGTGGACACTCCTGTATTAAGGGCCCAGGTTTGATCCCTGCTGCTGATGCCCGTGGGTGGGTCTGTGTTCCACGGAGAACTACTACGGCTCCCGTTCAGAGAATCAGCCCAGGATAACTGCTGCATGTGTTAGATTCGTCTGCTGTGGCTTTTGTCTGAGTGCTGATACCTCCGTGAGCTGAGCCACGTCTCAGCTGCCAGTGCCCTGCAGTGAAAGGCAATTTTAAGATTACTGCTTGTGCTTGGCCCTGTACAAACCCAGGGTGAAATTCATCCCTCTGCAGCGCGCTGAGAAAAGGCTGAGGCGCCAGCTAAGACCTCCTTAGCCAGTTAGGTGACATCCAGGCCTCAGACTGCCCTTGGCACAGAGCTGAGTTTCATCCATAGAGGAAATGAGGTCCTTATCCGGTCCCAGAGCTCACAGCTCCTATCAGGCAGGGGCCGTTTTGCCACAGAGCACGCAGAGGGCGGTGGAGGGGTGAAGCGGAAATCCCAGCATTACAGAACCCTTGCGGCACGTTAGTGTTACGAATTTGTATTCCCACATCCCCTGGGACCCAGTCATGGAGCTCAACCCCATAGTGCTAGGGACTGGACAAAAAGATGGGCCAGGAGCGAAGTCCTCTGGGACCCTTCAGGTTGGAAGATGCCCTGCCAGTGACTCCTGGGTTTTCCTCGCTGTTCTGCTGTAGCTTTTTTTACATTTGCCGTAACAGATCGGTCAGCTGATCGCCGCTGCCATGCAGCTGCTTTCTGTTGTTGCACCGGCTTGTTCATCCGCACCTCACCCCATGCCTCCAAAGGTTCTCGCGCCAGCGGGGTCCAAACCCGTGGAGAAGCTGGTGTGAGCGCAGATTAATGCAGGTGAATTTCACAGGAGAATTCACCAGGGCGGCTGTTTGCTCGGTTAACCATGGAAGAAAGATGTCTGAGGTTTCATCCCAGCACAATCCTCTTCCTGTTTCGATCCCTGTTTGAGTGTAGAATAGGGCTTGCCCGTGGCGTGCCCCCTTGTGACCCAACAGCACATTGCTCACCCTGTCACGGGGTCTCCAATGGTGGTTTGCACAGTCCATGCAGTGGTGCTGTGACCCTCTGGCTAAAGCTTGCGTGGGTCCCACCCCACTCGGGTATTAAAGCCCCAATGTAAAGGAATGCGACGAACTAAAAACAGGGTTGTCTAATGACTCTTTGGCTGGATCCTGCACTTCCACTCAGGACCTGTCTTCTGGCATCCAGTCCTTTTCTGGGGCAACCTGCTCATCCCAGCCACCAGCAGACTTATCCAGGCAGCAAGCAGTCTTGGACTCTTGGCTAAGAGTTGGCTTCCCTCGCCGAGGGAGAAGTGGAATTCTGCATTTATACAGCAGACCATGGCCATCAAGTCCACAGGTCTTTGTCAGCTTCTCTCCTTGCCAGTGTGGGGCCTGTATGCTGTATGGAACAGAGGGACCCCAAATTCCCATAATCCCCCGAGAAGGAGAGCTGATATGTGCACAGGGAAAACTTCTCACAAAGTAAAAAACAACGAGAGTCCTGTGGCACCTTATAGACTAACAGATTTTCTTCGCCATAAGCTTTCGTGGGCTATAACCCACTTCATCAGATATCTGACGCAGTGGGTTATCGCCCATGAAAGCTTATGCCGAAGAAAATCTGTTAGTCTATAAGGGGCCACACGACTCTCGTTGTTTTTTGCTGTACACAGACTAACACGGCTCCCCCTCTGGAAATTTCTCACAAAGTAGTATGTCTGAAGACGGCCCAGAGGACGCTAGATGTTGACCCATCAGCAGAAAGCCAGCTGTGAACACACTCCCCCAGAAGGTTTTCTGGTAAAACTTTGTAGTGTTGACAAGGCTGAAGGTCTGATACCAGATCCTGGGTAAAGATAGCCACCGTTCCACAGGTCCCTGGGGCGGATCCACTGCAGCAGTGTCTCCCAGGCGGTGGGTTCTGGGTGGGGCCCTCTGCAGATCCTGCTGTGAAATGGGCAGGTACTTGTGCTTTGATTTCAGCCCTGACTGTCCGTGGATCAGGGCCGGCCCATGCGTTTTTGGTGCCTTAGGAGAACTATAATTGTGGCACCCCCTTCCCCACATGTTATAAGAGATAACATATTCATATATATATATATATATATTAAATAGAGAAAAAAATTCACTTCCATCTAATTTGGCGCCCCTTAAAGCCTGGAGCCCTAGGCGAGCGCCTAGTTCACCTCTATGGTTGGGCCGGCCCTGCCCTGGATACAGGCAGCTGACTGCACATCCAAGCCAGGATGGGAGAAAGGGAGAGTTGTTAGTGACTAGGAAGTCCATGGATAAAGGAGAGAAGTAGTTAAGAAGATACAGCCAGAGTGGGACGAGTTATTATGTTAAATGTAACTCTACGTCCCATCTGTGGGAGGGGCAGCCAAATATTTCTTCCTAGGACGAGAGAGGGGGGCTAAAAGGTTTGAATAAAGAAAATCTTGCTCTCTCCCCGTCCCATGGACTGCAGAGGCCCCTTCTGTCAGGAGGCCCTAGATGAGTGGAGAAAGTGCTGCCCAGTGCCTCTCGGGAATGTGTCGGCTGCGTAACTCACTTCTTAGGAGCAATGTAAATGCCTCCTATATGTATAACCTCCTTTGGCTGCTCCCTCCTGAAGGAATGAGGCTGTATTGTGTCCCATATGGGTAAACCTGTTAGTCCTCCTTTATCTACCTGTCTGTCTGCCTTGCTTTTGTGGTAAGGTGCCCATTGCCATGGAACGAAACGCCTGTCACCATGGTTGTCTACGCTCCTATCATCCTAGCATCTAAGTGTCTGTCACCATGGTACTAGCCAGGCTCGGGCAAACAGGGGCAGATTTGCTCTCAGTTACAACCACACAATTCCAGAGTAATGTCATTGATTTCAGCAGAGTTGCTGCGTGTTTATTCTGGGGTAACTGAGAGGAGGATTTGGTTCGCAGAGTTTAAATTCCAGTCGTGGGCAGCTGAGGAGTCCGGGGAGATTGCACTGCTGTGGTGTGGAACAGGCACACATGAAAGGATGCAGACTATACCCTAACAGTGCCTGGATCTACAGAGATCTGGGCCTTACAAATATCTTAAAGCAGATAGAGAGAGATGGAAGCTTGGAGCTGCTAGGGTTCATGGAGTGGCATCACATGACCTGACACCTCTGTCTGCCAGAACCTCTCTTAAATACAGTTTCTGCAAGGCAAAGCTCTGATGACATCCCTGTGGAAAAGGGAGTTAAATACACAGGTCTGGTGCCCACTTAAAAATTAGGTCAACCTACTTACTTTGCTCAGGGCTACGAAAATGTTTGTGGCCTCTGCAGGGTAGCAAGATTCACCTCATGCAGGCATGACTGAGTCAACGGACGGATTCTACCATCTCTTGGAGAGGCTGGTTAATTACATCCGTGGAAAAACCTCTTCTGTCGCTGTGGGGTGGGCTGCGGAGCCGCAGGGACTTTACCGTCCTTTTGTCTGCAGACTGGGGTGGTCTCCTGAGTGGTGCATGGTGGCCTGGAGTGGACAGAGCACCTGCCGACTCTCCCAAAATCCCATGCCTGGCAGTTCCTAGCCCCACACCGCTGGGCTTGCTGCACCTGCTATGAATGTAGAAAAATTGCTTGAGCTCCGGCACCGCATTCAGTACAAATTGAGCCCTGCCATGCGATATGAGGTTTTTCTAACCCTGCCGCTCTAACTCTCAGGCAGCATGCACAAGAGGGTGTGTGCCCCGTTCTGCAAGCTCCTCATCTGGTCTAGATATTCTGCTTTCATTCTCTACTCAAGGTTGCAGGAGCATTCCTGGCTGCTGGTGGGGCAGGCTCAGCTGTTCTGGTTAGTCAGTGCATTGCCGAGGGGAATTCCATGCAGCAGAGTGGCTGTGAGGTTCCCCTGAAGCTTCCCGGTATTTCCACAATTTTCACAGGAGCTGCCATTTCAAAGGAAGGGAGGGTTTGGCCTGTGCATGCTGACAGAAGGCACTCAACAATGGCTCAGAGAGGTGCAAATTGCCCCAGACGCAGGTCCGCACTTGAAAGCTATTCCCATTCTAAAGCCTGTTTCCCGCAAGTGCCTTGAAAGCTGGCTCAGGACAAGTGAAAAGTGAGTGAGTGAACTGCTCCACGGCCCTTCTGTTCAACGAGGACAAGTGCAGAGTCCTGCACAAGAAGCTGGATAGGAGTCAGCAGTGTGTCCTTATTGCCAAGAAGGCTAACGGCATATTGGGCTGCATTAGTGGGAGTATTGCCAGCAGATGGAGGGAAGTGATTATTCCCTCTATTCAGCACTGGTGAGGCCTCATTTGGAGTGTTGTGTCCAGTTTTGCTCTTAAGTCATGATTTAAGGAGGTAAATAACTCAGTCATAGGTTGGTGGCCTATTGCAGGAGTGGGTGGGTGAGGTTTTGAGGCCTGCATTTTGCAGGAGATCAGACTAGATGATCGTACTGGTCCCTTCTGACCTTAAAGTCTATGAGTCTAACTGCGGTTTCAAATAATCCAGAGCGTTTTCCTTGTAACTCTCAGACACCGGGGTGGGGACCATGTGCTAAGAAGCAGCATGGTTGGGATAACTGAGGAGCAGGTAATCACGGTGCGGCTGTGTCTGATTTTTTCTAGCAGAGGGTTGAGAGTTTGGGAGAGGCAATCATTCTGGGCAGAGGACTGGCATATTTCCCGAGGGAGAAGAAGGGGTGAACTCAGTGGAATGGAAGGAGAATGAGGCGTCTCAGTGATGTGAGGAGTCCTGGAAAATATAAGCAGAGGAGGGAGGGTGAAATCATTTTGTTTAAAGTGACTCAGTAAAGACCTTGAGATCAATTGTGGAAGAGTTTATCACCGGTTCCCCCACTGGTTGAAGGGCCAGTCTTTAATGTTCTCCACAGATTTACTTTCCTGGAGAATGTCTAAAGAGTTCACAGAATTGAGAGATTGCCACAGAACTGACCAAGTGGCCCCTGGCAGATTCCTCAGGGTGCCTTATGGCAACTTTCCCAACCCCTTATAATACAGCTGTGTATTTCTTCACTCCAGCTGGGACATTCTGAGGTGAGTGCGGGGGTCAATAAACAACAAGGGGGGGGAGTTGCACACGTCTCTCCCTAACCCTGACATGCATCAGGAGCAACTCAACGGAAGTCAGTGGAGTAACAGCTTTGTACGAGTTGTGTGAGTGAATCAGCCTCCGTGTGTGTAGGTCCCAGCTGCTGGGTACCCCTATGGAGGTGGCGTCTCCCCTGGAATTTTTCCCTGTCTCATATGCATTGAATGGAATTTGCATCTCCCCATCTGGAAAACGGAGAGCCGGTTAGGTGCTCTTACAATATCACCAATAGAGGTCTGTTTCTCAGGATGCTCCTTTTACTGCTCGGACCTTTCCGCTGCCCACCAAATTTTCCACGTCTTTCTTAAAGCGTGGCGCCCACCACTGAACAGAGTACTCGAGTGGAGGCCTCTCCAGTGCTGAGCAGACCAGGATGGTTACCTCCCATGTCTTACATATAACACTTCTGTTAACGTACCCTTTTCTGCATCACAGCTGTGTCACATTGTGGACTCATATTCAATTTGTGACCCACTAGAACCCCCAGCTCTTTTTCGGTAGTGTTACCACCTAGCCAGTTATTCCCCATTCGGTAGTTTCATGATCCCTCACACCCAAATTGCCTTCCACCGTGAGATTCACTGCCAATTCCTTATTGTCGTTCAGAATCAAGTCTAAAATGGCTGTTCCCTTGATTACTTCCTCTGCTTTCCGCAACAAAACATTGTCCCCAGTTCAGTCCAAGAACTTCTGGAAATTTTGTGTTTTGCCCATATTACTTTTCCAAGAGATATCTGGGAAGTTGAAGTCCCCCATTAACACCAGGTCTATTGGTTATTAATTGGCTATACCAGGTTTTGGATATTTCTCTTATTTGTTCTAGAAATGCCTCATCTACCTTTTCTTCTTGATATGGTGGGTTAGACTAGACACCTACCATGACATCACACCTTTTTTCAACTCCTTTTATTTTACTCAGATACTTTCCTTTGGTCTGCCTCACCTTTTTCTGAACTTCAGAATGAGTGTGTGTATTCCTGAAGTAGAAAGTACCACATCTTCCCTTTCTATCCCGCCTGAACAAGCGGTCTCTCTCTAAACCAATATTCCAGTTAGGAGACTTAGCACACCAAGTTCTGTGAGGCTAATTGTCAGAATTTAGCTCATGGATTAATAGTTCCAATTCCTCCTGTTCATTCCCCATGCTCCTTGCATTCGTGTATTGACATCTCAGATGTGGCGCTCATATCTCCCCCCGCCCCCCAATTTCCCTCTTGTTGCTTCTATGACCCTGTTGCAAATGTACACGTCCTTCACAACATCTGTCCCTTAAGGCTGCCTTTTCTATCCTTATTTGTGGGCTTTCATCACCTGCCCCCTTTCATCTTCACTTAAAGCCCTCACTGCGCTAGGGAGTCAGTGCACGAAGATTCATCGACTTCTACACTTTAAGACCAGAAGGGACCAGTACGATCACCTAGTCTGACCTCCTGCACAATGCAGCCCACAGAACCTCACCCACCCACTCCTGCAATAAACCTCTGACCGAGGACTGAGTTATTAAATCATAGAATCATAGAATCCTAGGGCTGGAAGGGACCTCACGAGGTCATCTAGTCCAACCCCTGCTAAAAGCAGGACCACTCCCCCTAAATCACCCCAGCCAGGGTTTTGTCTAACCGGGCCTTAAATATCTCCAAAGATGGAGATTCCACCACCTCCCTAGGTAACCCATTCCAATGCTTCACCACCCTCCTAGTGAGAAAGTTTTTCCTAATATCCAACCTTGACCTCCCCAGCTGTAATTTGAAACCATTGCTCCTTGTTCTGTCCTCTGTTACCCTCGAGAACAGCCTAGCTCCCTCCTCTTTGGAGCAACCCTTCAAGTAGTTGAAAGTTGCTATCAAATATCCCCTCAGTCTTCTCTTCTGTAGACTATATAAGCCGAGTTCCTTCAGTCTCTCCTCATAAGTCATGTGCCCCAGCCCCCTAATCATTTTTGTTGCCCTCCGCTGGACTCTTTCTAATTTGTCCACATCCTTTCTGTAGTGGGGAGCCCAAAACTGGACACAGTATTCCAGATGTGGCCTGACCAGTGTCGAATAAAGGAGAATTATCACATCCCTCGATCTGCTGGCAATACTCCTACTGATGCAGCCTAATATGCCATTGGCCTTTTTGGCAACAAGGGCACACTGTTGGCTCATATTCATCTTCCCGTCCACCATAACCCCCAGGTCCTTTTCTACAGTGCTGCTACTTAGCCGATCGGTCCCCAGCCTGTAGCAGTGCATGGGATTTTTCCGTCCTAAGTGCAGGACTTTGTACTTGACCTTGTTGAACCTCATGGAATTTCTTTTGGCCCAATGCTCCAATTTGTCTAGGTCTCCCTGCGTGCGTCCACGCTTACAAATTAAGTCGACTTAAGCTTGCTTTATTTACAAATTAAGTTGCTTTAAAGGGTTCCAGGGCTCCCCCACTGCCCGCCCTGCCAGGGGGGCTGGCACAGCCAGAGTCTGGCGTGCCTCCCACAGGGCAGGACAGAGCCCTGCCCACCCTGCTCCTATGCCCTGCCAGTGTCCCTGTCCTGCTCAGCCCCCATTGTACCCAGGTACAATGGGGCAAATGCTGAGCCCCCTGGCACTTGGAAGGGGTGCCCCCCCTGCCACCGCGGACCAGTCCCAGGTCCACCTAGCCCCTACAGGTCGACTTAGGCGTCCAGTGTGGACTCTCTAAGTCGATTTAGCAGGCTTCCCTTTAAGTCGACTTAATTTTTGAGTGTAGACATGCTAAGTTGACTTAAATTAACAAGTGTAGACATACCCCGAATCCTGTCCCTGCCCTCCAGCATGTCTACCATTCCCACCTGCTTGGTGTCATCCATGAACTTACTAAGCATGCAACCTATCCCATCATCGAGATCATTAATAAAGATGTTGAACAGAACCGGCCCCAGGACCGACCCCTGGGGCACTCCACTCGTTACCGGTTGCCAACTAGACATCGAGCCATTGATTCCTACTCACTGAGCCGTTGATCTAGCCAGTTTTCTATCCACCTTATGGTCCACTCGTCCAACCCATACTTCCTTAACTTGCCGATGAGAATGCTGTTGGAAACCGTATCAAAAGCCTTGCTAAAGTCAAGGTATACCACGTCAATGGCTCTTCCCGCATCCACAAATCCAGTCATCTCATCATAGAAGGCAATCAGGTTGGTCAGGCACGATTTGCCCTTGGTGAATCCATGCTGACTTTGGCCTTTCTGATTTTATCCCTTCAGTCCCGAGCAATATCTTTATACGCCTCCCTTGTCACCTGTCCAAGCTTCCACTTCTTGTAAGCTTCCCTTTTATGTTTCAGCTCCCCGCAGAGTTCTCTGCTAAACCATGCTGGTCGCCGTCAACATTTGCTGTTCTTTCTGCACATCGGAATGTTATCTTCCTGTGCCTTTAACAGGGGTTCTTTAAAATACAGCCAGCTGTCTTGGACGTCTTTCCCCTTCAGATCAGCCTCCCAAGGGATCCTGCCCATCAGCTCCCTAAGGGAGCCAAAATCTGCTTTTCTGAAGTCCAGGGTGTGTGTTCTGCTTCTTTCCTTCCTTCCATTGATCAGGATCCTGAACTCTACCATCTCATGGTCGCTGCTGCCCAGGTTGCCATTTACTTCTCCTTCCCCGATCAATTCTTTTCTGTTTGTGAGCAGCAGGTCTAGAGGTGCAAGGCCCCTAGTTGGTTCCTCCAGCATTTGTACTAGGAAGTTGTCCTCAACACTCTCCAAAAACTTCCTGGATTGCCTGTGCACTGCTGTATTATCTTCCCAGCAGACATCAGGATAATTGAAGTCACCCATGAGAACCAGGGCCTGCGACGATCTGGAAACTTCTGTTAGTTGTCCATAGAACGCCTCATCCACCTCCTTCTTCTGGTCTGGTGGTCTGTAGCAGACACCCCCACGACATCCCCCTTGTTGCATTCTCCTCTAAACTTAACCCACAGACTTTCAACCATCTTGTTTCCACTTTCATAGTGGAGCTCCGAGCAGTCATACAGCTCTTTTACATATAGTGCTACTCCTCCCCCCTTCTTCCCTGCCTGTCCTTCCTGAACAATTTATATCCATCCATGGCAGTGCTCCAGTCATACAAATTATCCCACCATGTCTCTGTTATTCCAATTATATCATAGTTCCTTGTCTGTGCCAGTACTACCAATTCTTCCTGCTTGTTTCCCAGGCTCCTCACATTTGTGTACAATTCCTCAAATCATGGTTTAAAGTCTTAAAAGTACAGAGAATCCACCAGCAATTGAGTTACGCCCCATACTAGAGAAGAAGGTGGAAAACTTACAGGGTCTCTGACAATCTAACTTGAGGGAAAATTCCTTCCTGACACCAAATATGGTGACTAGTTAGACCCTGGGCTCGTGGGCAAAACAGAGGAGGCAGATACCTGGGACAGAATTGTCTGTATTAATTCAGAGTCCTCCCCATCTAGTGTCCCATCTCTGGCCATTGGGGATTTTTGCAGCTGGCAGTCACCACTGTCACCACATGACATCGTAGGCTGTCCCATCATACCATCTCCACCGTATACGTATCAAGCTCAGTCTTGAAGCCAGTTATGTTCTTTTGTCCTGACTGCTCCCCTTGGGATGTTATTCCAGAACTTCCTCTGGTGGTTAGAAACCTTCACCTAATTTCAAGCCTAAACTTGTTCACAGCCAGTTTATATCCATTTCTTCTTGCGTCCACATTGGTGCTTAATTTAATTTAAATAACCCCTCACCTTGCTGGTGTTTATCCCTCTGATGTATTTATAGAGAACAATCATATCTCACCTCAGCCTTCTTTTGGTTAAGCGGAACAAGCCAAACTCTTTGGGTACGTCTACACTGGAGCCTTAGGTCGACTTAAGTCAACCTACAGACTCCTGCATCCGCACTGCGCTTGTA
>ML686141.1:1264365-1312457 GCA_007922175.1 Pelusios castaneus
TGTATTAATCGACTTAAGTCAACCTACAGACTCCTGCATCCGCACTGTGCTTGTATTAATCGACTTAAGCGCTTCCTTAAGTTGACTTAATAACGCCACCTCTTATGGTCGATTTAACGCTTAAGTCGACCTTATTAAGTCGACTTAATCCAGTGTAGAAGGGAAAGCCCTTAAGTCAACCTAATTGGCCTCCAGGCCACCTCCCAGGGCTACCCACAATGCACCACTCCTCCGTCGACCTAGCACCTGCCAGTGTGGACGCAGGCAGTCAACAGTGGAGTCTCTAAGTTGACTTAACAAGGTCGACTTTAAGTCGAAGTCAACTTCATTAAGTCGACTTAACAGAGCCTCCAATGTAGACATACCCTTTGAGTCTTCTCTCAGAATGTAGGTTTTCCTTTTCCTGGATCATCTTTGTAGCCCTTCTCTGCTCCTGTTCCATTTTGAATTCATCTTTCTTACACATGGGGGACCAGAATTGCACACAGTATTCCAGATGAGGTCTCACCTACCCCTTATATAACAGTACTAACACTTCCCGGTCTCTACTGGAAATACCTCGCCTGATGCATCCTAGGACCGCATTAGCCTTTTCACATTGGTGATTCATGGTCATTCTGTGGTCAGCTAATACACCCAGGTTTTTCTCCTCCTTTATTGCTTCCAGTTGATCAGTCCTCATCTTACAGCAGAAATTCTTGCTGTTAGTCCCTAAATGCATGGCCTTGCACTCTGCACTATTACATTTCATCCCATTTCTATTACTCCAGTTTTCAGGGTCATCCAGATCTTTCTGTATGATATTCCAGTCCTCCTCCACATTGGCAATGCCTCCCCACTTTGTGTCATCTGAAAATTTTATCAACGCACTCCTGTTCTTTGTGCCATGGCTGGTGAGTTATCCCTGAAGACCTCCACTAGTAACCTACCTCCAGCTTGACTGTTCACCTTTCAGATGGACCCATTGTAGGCTCCCTATTAATGAGTTCCTTATCCACCCTTATCCTGATTACTATTCATCTCTATGTCCTTAACTACTTTTGCTTTTAAAATGTGTCCTAAGACCTTGCATACAGTTGAAGATAAGCTAACAGGCGAGCAGTTTCCTGGATCACTTTCCCCCGACCCCCCCTTTTCTTAAAAATAGAAACCATATTTGCAATTATCCAGTCACCAGGCATGACCTCCCAGTTTTCAGATTTATTAAAAATTCTTCTTATTGGGCTTCTAATTTCATGTGCCAGTTCCTTTAATGTGAAGAGGCCCTGCCCTTCCTTGGTCAGGGTGGACCCCATCATTTCCCAGCAGACCTTTTCATCCTGCTTAAATGGACAAAATCCTTGGCCAGGGCCATAGAATCACTTATAACACATTAATTTGCTTAATTACATCATGAACTAGACAAAGGGAACCAGTCCAGACACACCTGTATTTACCAAACAATAGGACACAAAGCCTAAGTCAACAAGAAAACATAGAGTGTGGACCAATCTAGACAGGAAAGACTGAATCCCGGGCACAGATCAAGGCCTCTGCCCAACCCTGATATGGCCTTGGTGACCTCTGCCTACATGGGTGGAACAGAGATAGGCTAGGCAGGTAATCCAGGTCTATTCTTCCCTCTAGTCAATGGAGATGACCCATGACGGGCCCCAAGGAGCATAACCCAACCTTCTGCATCAACTCCAGAGCTGGGACCATCCCAGCATCCAGAGGGCAAGCAAGAAAATCGCCCTCAGGAGCAAACCCTGGGGATTCGCAGAGGGGCGTGAGTCAGAAAGGACCAGCTGTTCCCCACTCCAGGTTGTTCTCCTCGGGACGGATCCTGCTCCTTTGGCAGCAAGGGGGGTTTGCAGGTGTGGTTCTGCTGTTCACGGGGAGCTGGGGCGCCCAGCCAGGCTCACCTGGGCCGAGGACATTTCCGTGAGGATTCCCTGTGCTTATACAGATGGGATAGTCATTGGGGCAGCAATAGGTCGGGCCCAGGAGATCCACAATCGTGTGGCTCCACCCATGGTTTCTCATTTCCCCCCAAGGGGACAGGGGTGCACTAAGACCAAGGGGTAGAACAGCCGACTGGTGGGGAAGGTTCTCCAACAGATCTCCTCAGTGCATGGCCCAGCTACTCAGGCCAGGTCCAGGGCTCCACTCAGACAGACCAATCTGGGCTCTTCTTATATCCCGCCCTATGTTCATCACCAGGACCCATCAAGTCAGAAGACAGACTCTGCCTTGAACGCAGGCTCTGATTTGTCATTAGACAGAGGCTTGCCGGTCTCATGGCTCTGTTCAAAGCAGAGTCTGCCTTCTGACTTGATGGGGCAGGATGCATTGGCCATGCATTCCTGTCACTGGTGGCAGACCTAACCAGTCTCTGACATCACATCAGACGGCAAAGACCTGGGCTGTGCCCTGGTGCATTTTCAGGGTGGCCTGGGCTGGCTGTGGGGACATATGCTGTGGAAACCATTTTGGCCTGTGTCAGCTCTTTATTGTTACAGGCCCTTGGGGGTCTGTGCATGTGTGATGAGTACTGGACACCAGGGATTGAACGAGGAAGCTCCAGGGCCAAGCTGATCCCTGGCATCTGCAGCCATCAGATGGGAGCGTAACACACAGGGAAACACAAGTACCCACATTTCCAGAAGCTGGGGCCTAACGTTAGCCTCCTAAATCCATACTCAGGCACCCCGATAAAGTGACCTGATTTGATTTCCAAGGCGCTGAGTGGCCGGCGGCGCCCACTGACTTCAGCGTGAGCTGCTGCGTACTCGGCACTTCGGAGAACCAGGTCACTTATTTAGGTGTCCTAGGAAGAGCTTTTTAGGATCCTGACTTTACTCATGTGCTATTGAGAATGTGGGCCAGCATTCCCAGGGCATCTGAGCTGCTCTGTGCTCCGCCCCTCCTCCCCTTGGGTAGCCCAGGAGGCAATTAAGCTAATTGAATCTTAGCAAGCGATTCTCATGGCTTCAGGCCAGGCCTTTTCCCTCCTACGCAGCACAAGGGTGTCAGGGAAGGGGCTGTGACGGAGTCTCCAGTGGCCTCTGTATGTGGCCAGCTGACAGGAATGATGGAACTGGAGTGGAATGCAGCCACCCTCTCCACCAAAGGAACGTTATCTCCTCCAGGACTCGCCTTCCTGCACAGACTGTGACTACCATTAACCCCAAGGTTATAAAACAATACGGGACCAATTAACTCTGATCTCTCTGAGGACTGAGGAAACAGCTGAGTTTAGCTATGACAGGTGTCACGTAGATTAGCTTGGGATGTGGTGTTGGCTGGTGCTTGGAAGTCAATTTTCTGGGTTCTCCTCCAGCTCTGGAAGGGGAGTGCAGGCTAGCGGTTAGAGCAAAGAAGTGGGAGGCAGGATTCCTGTGTTCTCTTATCGGTTCTGCTATCAACTCACTGTGTGACCGTCGCAAGTGTCTGTCCCTGTCAGCGCCACAGTTTCCCTATCTGTAAAATGGGGAAATTACTCAGTTAGCTGGCAGGTTCATTGCAAAGCCCTCTGAGACCCTAGGGTGAAAGGGGCAAAGTGTTACGATAAGTCGGCCAGTCTCCCCAGCGCCCAGCCTTTGTCTCTGATCCCTGGTGCCAGCCTAGTTCTCTAGGGTGGGGAGTGGAGGGCCGACTGCCCATTTGAGACGGGTCCCCCCATCCCCAATAGACCAACCTGAACTAGCCTAACATTCATGAACCAATGCTCCATAATCCAGCCCAGGCTCCTGTCCTCCTGGAACATATGAATAACACTGAGAATTCCCTGGTGATTTATTCACGGGCTGTGTGGGAGAACTGACGCCGTCTCTCCTGGGTAGCCGGGAAACCTTCCCACGTTCTGTCAGCGCATTGGCTCAGGGTTCAGGGAACATCACTCTGGGCTGGAAGCAGGAAACAGAACCTGAGATGCAGCAGCTGCTGGTCTCCCTCTGCCCGCACCTGACCCCCGAGATGCTGCTAACAGGGCCAGTGCCCCCTAACACCTGGCCCCTGTGTTATTGGGAATTAAATTGCCCAGTTGGTACCAGCCGCGCTGGGTTTCTATCTGCCCTGGAGGGTGGTGTGTGGCTGCCAGGGGTTGCCTGCAGAGCTGCTGAGGAAAGTTGGTGGGCCTGGGAAATAAAGAAAAACGGGCCACACGCTAGAGCTGAGTCTGTGCCACCCTCCTTATACTGTCTAAGGCCTGTCCACATGGGGGACCTGGCCCAACAACAGCCATAGGTGGAGCTGCCCAGGCACCATCCACATGTCAACGGGTGGCCTTTCTGGACTGCAGCAGGATAATGGCAAAGAAGCACTAATAGTTTCAGGAGAAACTGTGAAGGGTGCTGCCTCAGAGAGGAGATCAAGCATGGCCCAGCCAGGGAGATTGCACTCCTTGCCCCCCTCCGGTCTCTCAGAGCTGGGTGCGGGTGGGATATAGACCTTCTGGCTTTATGGCTAACCAAGGAGTCAATGCGCAGAGCTCATGGGACTTAAAATGTGCTCAGCTGGTGCGCCCCAGGAAAGCCTGCATGGCTGGGGATTTGGAACACACATGGACTTTGCAGCTGGGTCCTTGAGCCTTTCGTTCAGTGTGGGAAACCAGTGAAACCAGCCGGGCCATTCGCTCTCTGCTTCTAGGCCCGGGAGGCTGCAGCAGGGACTTTGGGGTAGCAGAGAACGCAGGGCTGGGACTGGCAGGGCCTGGTGGGCCGGAGGATAGCAGAGGAGGGAACAATGTCCTGCTGGCTGGAGTACTGGAGCTGAGGGTACTAGAGTTTGCTTTCTCAAGTGTGTGCCATTTTCCCAGCATCCCGCTTTTTTCTGCCTGTGTAAACGTCCCTGGGCCAATCCAGCGATGAACAAACGAAAGAACCTGGCATACCAGAAACATTCCCACCGAGGGAGACCATTCCGAGAGTGAGACCGAGGCTTTGCGGGGTGAAGGCCTGGGGGTAGCAGAGAAGGCAGCTCGGTTTGAGATAAGAGTGAAAACAAACCCACAGAGACGTGTGGATTTTGTGCCATACTATGACCCAAAATCACTCTTACCTCCTTTCCCAGCAAAGATGCCTCATGCTTCATCCAGCAACCTGTCCCCGGCCCGTGCGGCTGCTTCAGAGCCCCTTTTCCCACTCGCCCAGCACCCCTCCCCGGCTGGTTCCAGGCACTGCTGTGGACACATGAGCAGGTGCTGCTCTGAATCTGCTGGCCTGCAGAGGGAAAGTGTGTGGAGCCTTTGTGTCTTCCGAAGGCAGGAGAATCTGAGCAATTCTGAGCATGTGGAGCCCTACAGCCTCCCCACTCTTTCTCCTGGTTCCAAACCAAGCAGCACTGCGTTGCCTGGCAATGGCGACCCTCACAGAGGTCTCTGTGCTCTGTAGGGCTTGGAGAAGGTCCCCAACGTCTGGGTGGTTCTCTGAATTCTAGAGTTTCTGAACGAGTTGAAACAGGGACCTACAAGGTCTGCTGCTTCCTGCTTGGGCTGGCGTGGGTTCGAGGTAACACTTTGGGTCAGTTCTCATTCGCCCTGGAGTGCTTCCAGTACCTTTTTTCCTTTTCTCTTTAGTTTATGGGTCCCACCCTCTTCCTTTCTCTCCCTGAAGTGTTTTGTGGCCCTGGCTGGGAAGGGTCCTGTATGGCAATGAAAGGGACCACATCGTATTGTTCTGGTCTAGTCCGGTGGTTGGAGTTCCCAGCCGGGCTGGAGGGAGGGATCTTTTAATATATGTAAATAGGAACAATATTGCATGATCTGAGCCACTGGTAACTCAATTTTACTGGCAGCCTCAATAGGGGAGCGCAGTGAGGGTGAACCTTTGTACTGACCTGATCTTCATGGGGTTTAGGGTTTTAATTGTTTTAAAGGCTTCACGCTGATGTTCAAAAACATAAAACTAAGTTAGGCCTGGTAAAAGGTTCTGGGACACAGTGATCTGTTTCTACCAGCACCACACCCTCCGACAGGGGCCTCAATGCCAGGGGCTCTGTCTCCATGGCCCATTCCATCTGCGGCTGCATCTCTGCTGAGATTCCCACATGGGAGGGGATTAGTGCGGTGCTGGGCACAGAACTATGTTGAGACCATCCACTCATTCTAAGTCATGGTTCGCCAGCCCCAGACGGGACCAGCTCTCCGCCATCACAGACCTAGGGCTGAACAAGGACAGGTGACCGACAGGCGAATGGCTCCCTCACGCCAGCCCCCCCACCCCCCGGCTTTAGCTTGAAAAAACTGGCAAAAGAATGCTGAATGTGCGTGGGACATTAGCCATCTTTCCCACCCGATTATCATGGGATCCGGGGGTGAGCCACTGCTCCCCCATCCCCCTTGCGCTGTCTGACAAGGGTGCACACGCCCAGGCAGGCAGGAGGGGGGTCAGTGTGCCTCTGGGGCGAAGGACAGTGAGGATGAGGACCTGGGGTCAGCGATTTGAGGGGGCAAATGCAGGAAGAAGAGGAGGCCAGGGAGGAAGGCCAGAGCTGCCCTCAGCTGGATGATATGATGTACTGCAAATCCGGCAGGCCAGGAGGATGAGGGAAGGGGGCTGGGGAGGGAGCTGAGGGCGATGGACCCGTCCCCAAAGGGGAGGAGACCGTGTCTGGGGAAGAGCGAGGGTTCAAGAGGAGAATCTGTCTCTTCCCAGGCCCCCTTCCTCCGCGTCCGATGTCTCTGAGGATGAGCAGGCAGAGGAGGGCGGCTGGGGGTCTCGGGGCTGCTCCGCCTGGGTGGAGCAGCCGGGGTGTGCCTGGGGCAGGGTACCCGCTGTGGGGCGGGGGCTTGGCGGTGCCGGTGCGCAGGTGCTGTGGGCCGGGCCAGGGGCCGAACTGTCCGTCCCTCCCTCCCCCGGCAAAGAGGCTGGGCTGGGTGGAAGCCCGGCCCAGCCCAGCCCCTCCCGGCTAACAGGCCGCCAGGGGAATATTTAACCTGGGAGCCCGGCCGAGCGCAGAGACAGACTCGACAGCGCGACCCAGCCCGACACGGCTCCCCGTTCACTCACGTCCCGTCCGGAGCGGTTCGGGCCAGGACCTTGCCGGGCCCAAATCCGGGGCGGATCGGAACCCCGTCCACAGGCACATCCCCCGGGACAGGAACAGGGTCCGGGCAAGAATCCAGGACTGGGACCAGAGAGAATCCGCGGCCAGAACCGAATCGAGACAAGCCCGGACGTGGGGACTAGCCTGAGGGCACAGAACCGATCCCGTCTCGGGCTCCACACCCAGAGCCGCGACCCGGCCCGGAACTCAGGTACGGACCCGCCCGGCAGGGAGGGCGGGCTGGGGCGGAGAAGCAGGGACTGGGCCAGCCGGGGCCGGAACCGGGATCAGCAAAAACGGCTCGGCAGCGCGGGCAGGGCTCCAGCGCCAGGGGGAATCGGAGCGCTCCACGGCAGGGCAATTCGGAGCCCCAGGTGCAGGGGAATCGGAGCGGTCCGGATCGACCTCGGGGAGCCAGGCGCAGGGGAATCGGAGCGCTCCACGGCAGGGCAATTCGGAGCGCTCCGGATCAAGCTCAGAGAGTTGGGAGCCCCAGGCGCAGGGGAATCGGAGCGGAGCAGCAGAGCAATTCGGAGCGGTCCAGATCGAACGCGGGGAGCTAGGCGCTCCAGGTGCAGGGGAATAGGAGCGCTCCACGGCAGGGCAATTCTGAGCGCTCCGGATCAAGCTCAGAGAGTTGGGAGCCCCAGGCGCAGGGGAATCGGAGCGGAGCGGCAGAGCAATTCGGAGCGATCCGGATCGAACTCGGGGAGCCAGGCGCTCCAGGCGCAGGGGAATCGGAGCGCTCCACGGCAGGGCAATTCGGAGCGCTCCGGATCAAGCTCAGAGAGTTGGGAGCCCCAGGTGCAGGGGAATCGGAGCGCTCCGGATCGAGCTCGGGGAGCCGGGCGCTCTCCAGGGACAAGGGGTCCCCTGGGACTCGCCCCCCCATGTGCTTCTGCCGCGCTGCCCGCCCTCCCCCCGCTCCGCACGGGCGCTGAGTGTTTCTCTCTCTCCTTTTCAGCCTCCGGAGTCGCTTCGCCCCGCTCCGCGGGCACCCGGACCGCCTGGTCTCGCACCGCCCGCCATGAAATCCCCGCTGCCCGTTGCGCTGGGTTGCATCAGTCTGATGCTGTGTCTGCTGAAGCTGCCGGGCTGCCGGCCCCAGCCCGTGGGGCGCGCCCTGAGACTGCCCAAGCACAGGTGAGCACCAGCCCCTCTGCCCTCCTGGCCCCCACCTGCTGCCAGGCGAGCCAGAGCCGGCCACACCCCCGCCTGGGCGCAGGGCTCTGGGCACCCTCCTGCTTGGGGCAGGGCACTGGGCCACCGTCACAAGGTTTGGGGTGCCCAGCTGGAGACCCTGTGGCCTGATTCTCATGGCTAGCTGCAGCCAGCTCTCTGCCAGGAGCTGCAGGTGGCCCAAATCTGGTGCCCCTCTTGCCCCTGAAAGTTCTGGCCTCTGGTGTCCCTGCCTGTCCCTGGGCTGGTTTGGATTTCATCAGGCGATTTCCAGACCCTTCTCCTTTTGGCTCGGACACTGGATTTGGCCACGCCCGTGCTCAGGGAGCTGTGGGAGAGAACAGAAAGAGAGGCACCCAAAAGGGTTGGGCACCAGTGTGGCCTCAGCGGTGCCCTCTCTCCATCTAAGCCGGCCCTTGCACTGAAGCTAGTGGATGGGCAGCGAGCGGTTCCGCCTTTTCACAGGGGCCTCAGGGTTCCTGAGACACCAAGGAGACGTTTACACGGATGCCCAGCACCTTAATCCAGGGCTTTCTGGGGCTGTCCTCTTTCTCTTCTTGCAGCTGGCTCCTTGCAGATCTCACTGTGTATTGCCTGGGTGGCACCCTGTTCAGAACAGAGCCCTGGCTAGCTGAGGGATCCCAGGGGGATTCTTCACTGTTGTTCTAGGCAAGCCAAGGATGTGTTCCTCATCCTGCAGCCAGATCCTCACAGAATCCTAGAAGATGAGGGCTGGAAGGGACCCCAGGAGGTTCCCTAGTCCCACCCCTGCTCAAAGCAGGACCAACCCCAGCTACACCATCCCAGCCGGGCTTTGCCAAACCTCACCTTAAAAGCCTCTAAGGACGGAGATTCCCCCCCGCTCACTGGTAACCCACCCAGTGCTTCACCGCCCACCTAGGGAAAAAGGTTTTCTTAATGCCCAACCTCCCCACTGCAACGTGAGATCATTGCTCCTGGTTCTGTCCTCTGCCACTACTGAGACCAGCCCAGCTCCCTCCTCCTGGGACCCCCCTCGGGTAGTTGAAGGTTGTTATCAAATCTCCCCTCACTCATCTCTTCTGCAGACTAAACCAGCTCCGTTCCCTCAGCCTCTCCTTGTCTTGCTTGCTCTGATCACTCCTGCCTGTGCCGGGATGATGAGGGATTCCCCTTTCCTGGGAACAAAAGGGGTGCTGTGGCCTCCTGGCCCAAGAGGCTCAGAGACACTGCGGCCTCGTCACGCGGCTCAGCTGCTCAGTGAGCTCTGGGGAGGGAGTGTGCTTCTGTGGCAGGGTTGTGTGACTGTCCTGGACAAGCCAGCGTGGGTGTAGCCAGGAGAGATGCGGTGGGCAGGTCTCATTACCTGGCAGGGCGCAGCACCTTTTATGGGCACTAGCAGGTTCTCTGCCCAGCCCTGTGGAGGGAGCTAGGGAGCAAGGACCGGCTAGCGATTAGATCAAGGGACTGGGTGTCTGGACGCCTGGGTTCTATTGCCGACGCTGCCGCTTGCTGGCTGCATGACCTGAAGCAAGTCATTCTGCCTCTGTCCTGCATGTTTCCCAGGCATGACACATGGCCAGGGTCCTTAGTAAACTCCCACAGGTGCTGGGAGGTCGGCTTCCTAATAAATGTTTTCCAAAGAGCTGGGCGATCCCCAGAGAAGGAGTCAGTCATGATCCACGGCTCCTGTAGTGCGCTTTTCATCAGTCGACCTCAAAGTGCTTCAGGAGCGAGGATGCCCGTGATCACGTTGTGGAGACTCCCAGTGCATGCCAGTCCCAGAGGACGACAGCTCAGCTGGGTGTGTTGGGGGGCTGGGCCCTGTCTGTGCTGGGTTCACTCTCTGTCTCACCCATCTGGCTGGAAATTGGGCTGCTATTTAAAGCAGGATCTGTGCCCTGGGCAGTTCCCTGTGGGTCTGTCTCTGGTGCAGGCATCACACTTGGACAGAGAATTTACTCTCCAGCACCTGGGCTTTGTAATCAGACTTTTAACTGGTCTGGAGAGGCAGGGCCATGTGGGGAGCTGCAGCCCCTGGCTACATCCATCCTGCTGCCTTCGGGAAGGTAATGGGGTGCCAGGGATCCCCAAGAGCAGCAGGAAAGATGAGGTACGGCCCCCCGCGGATCCATGGGGAATGAGCAGTCACTAATGTAATTGGCCACAAGGTGGCGAGCTTGCTAGGAGTGCGTGTTAGCCTGTGTTTGCACATGGGCCGGGGGGGTCAGAACGCGGGCTGGCCCCGGGCGGAGAGGGTTATGGCTGAGTGAACCTTCCCCTGGGGTGCATCCGTAAATACCCGGCTCTTTGCCTCTAGCAGCTTGAGATCTTCCCTACACAACCCTATGTAAAAACCTTCCCCCCCCCCTGGCCCAATCCCCCCCGTCCAGCTCTCCAAACCCAGTGGGTGCAGGATTCACGCACACCCAAGGGAGAATATGTCTCCACCCCATTCCCTGTGCTAACACGCTCATGCTCCCAGCAAAGCTGCCTCCTTCCACTGCGCTGCAAACCCTTCTGGGGTCGGGCTGGGGGAGGCCCTGTGAGATGATGAGCGGCTGTGGGGGGGTCCTTGGCCAGGCTCCTTGTCTTGACTCACCTGCTGACTCCAGGGACAGGTCTCTTTCTGATGGGGGTGGGAAAGGCGCAGGACAGAGCTTCTATGGGGGGCAGAAGCTGAGGCAGCCTGTGTGTCCTGCAGTGGTGGTGCTGGGAGCTGGGGTAGGTGTCCCCCAGAAGGGGCCAGCAGGGGTCTGGTGTGAGTGCAGGGGGGCTAGGAGAGGTGCTGTCTGGGGGCGCTGGGAGGAACAGCGTGAGGGCTGGTGGCCAAGGAAAGGTTCTGCAGGAGGGGCGGCCATAGGGGGAAGGTTTTGGAGCATGGCCGTAAAATGCCAGCAAACGCTGTGCAGGAGGGAGTGCCGGGCTGTGGCCCAGCGTCCACAGCCTGCCAGTCGCCCCTGCCCACGTGGCACTGAGCCCCACCCCACGCCGTGTGGCCCCGTGGCCCAAGGCTGCCTCTGCCTTGTGCCTTCTGCCCACCACTCAGCGCTGGAGCAAAGCGGGGCTGCAGTGGGCATGGATGCTCCATGCTGCCCAGCATTCCCAGGGTCAGAAAGGGCAGCGTGAGCTTCCAGGGTGACAGTAAGCCTGGCAGCTACAGCCTGTGCCACCCAGGACTGCTGCGGCCTGCGCAGCAAAGGAAGGGCAAAGCAGGAGGAATAGGTGGTCTGGGCCAAAGGTCCCTGGTCCCAGGGGCGTCAGGCTGAGACATGGTGCTGCGTGTATTTGGGGCGCTGAGTCACCAGCAGTTGCCGGCAGCCATAGACTGCCTTTCCCTGACTTAGCTCTGGCTGCCTTGCCCACGCCGGCCGTCGGGCTGGCCGTTCCCAGGGGGCCAGGAGTGGAGGCAGAGTGGAAGGCTGACAGTGACCAGCCCGGGCTATGGGCGGAAGGGGAACTCCACCGATGGATGAATTGAAGGGAAGCCCAGTGGAGGGAGTTTTTGTTTTTAGGTTAACCATACGGTGGCTTGCAGCGGGGCCCTGCCCCAGACTGAATATCCTGGGCCATGAGGTGCCTGCCCATTGTAGGGCACCCAGCATCTCAGTCCCAGCCCCTCCAAAGTCCAGGCTAAATACTGAGGACCTGGTTGGGGGGGGGGGGGGGAAGAGGGGGTGATGTTCCTGTCTCTGGGCTGTAGGAATTTGTCTGGCTCTTGCCTGGCCCCCGGGGGCTGTTCCTGGGGAGGGCCTTATAGGGAAGGCATGTCTGATGCTCTAGTCTGGATATTGTCATGCCGGGGCTCTGTTGGGGCGTTCCCAGGACTGGTATTCCAGGACTCTGCCCCCCCCCGCCCTTGCCTCATACTGCAGCCCATCCCTGGCTCAGCCGCCGGGAGAAGACCCTGGCTCATCACTGCTCCCTGGAGCTCATTTGGCTTGAGACTTACCCCTCCCTATCCTTGTCCAAAGTCCCTTTGGGCAGTGGCAGGGGACAGCTACTGGGGTGGGGGGGTCCCTCCTGGCTGACTCTATCCGAGCTGCATGCGCTGCCTTGGCTAAAAGGGCCGTGTCAGTCAGCAGGACCCCACTTCTGAAGCACTCCTCCCCAGAAGTGCAGCGTGCAGTCAGTGGTGAGGTGTGCGCGTGCCTGCAAAGGAGTTAGAGGGGAGTAGCGGAGGCACCTAGGCGTGGGTGTGCACAGGGCAGGTGCACGCTTGCTGGGGTGTGTGTCTGCACACATCGAGGTGGAGGGGGGAGGGATAGATGAGGCCTGGCTGGATTGGTGTGGGGGCAGGTAGTGGGGCGGGGTGCAGGTGGTGCGTACATGTCGATGCGTGGATGCACACAAACCCCCTAGACCATCGAGGGCAGGGCAGAGCTGTGGGAACACCCCGTGAGTCAGCATTCGCTGGCAGATTCCTCCGGGGAAGTGACCCTGAAACCCTCGCTGTGACCGGTACGCTGCAGGGCTGGGGCCAGCAGGCAGGGTACAAATGTCACCAGGGTCCAAGAGATCTTACTTTGTGCCAAGCCGCAGCTGAGACAGGCGCTGTTTGCAAATCTGCTGCCCTCTCCCCTGCTTGACCTGAGTTTCCTGACGCTGTCCCCAGCTCTGCTGGCCTGTGGTCAGATTTTGGAGGCTGAGGGCTACTGCTCAAGGGGAGAAGGGGATTTGGGCACCGAAGCAGTGCAGGGCTGAGAGAGGCTGGGGACCACAGCTGGTTTCTGGAGAGACGGGCATTCAGGGCAGAAGCCGTCTCAGGGCTCGCTCATTGTCTCTGCCTGCTGTAGCTGGCATGGGAAGGGGTTGCTGGCTCACAGCAGGGTGGACCCTCACTTTCCCTCCCCATTCGTCTTGTATCAGTGTGGACTCCGGCGGGTGGGGGCAATGCAGCTTTGGGGCTGGGGGAGAGTATTCCCCAGAATTCCCAGATCAGCCTGCTCATTCCCCGACTCAGCGGGTCCCCCAGCCTGTACCAGGGTTGGCAAAGCAGCAGTGTACTGTGGGTACACAGGACCAAGCCTGCATTTGTGCCTCCCCACCCCCATGAAGGGCTGGAGGGGTCCCTGGCTCCCCCCAGAGGGCACCGACCCCCAGCTGCCATGGCGAGGGGATGTCTGGACCTAGCCGGGTGTGGGGGAACATGCCGCTTATCTTCTCCTGCCACGGGTGACTTCTGGGGCTGGTTCAGCCCTATACAGCTCTCGGGGGCTGAGGACCCCCAAGCTATCTTTGCCGGTTCCGTCCCTGGGACCCGCCAGGACATAAAGGAGCGAGCTGCTGACCGGGCATTCTGGGGCAGGCTGCACAGCTGGTGGCCAGGGAGGGCTGGGGAGCTTGGCTGAGGGGCTGGGTGTTAGGGGCAGAGAGTTTAGGGTTGGCAGGGGCTTGGGGAGCGCTAGCCGGCTCCTGGTGTGGAGCGGAAGATTGGGGCCCTGTGCTACAGCCGGTCATTCTCAGGCTTCTCAGAGCCTGGGAAAGTGGATGCCAGGGAGTGGTGTTTCTCCACAGGTAGGGGCTGGGAGGAAGCAAAATAGCCAAGCCGGCTGGTGCTGCCCAGCACGTAGCAGGGGAGCTGGGACCCGCGGGCAGGTACGCGGCAGGGCAGCCCTGGCAGAGTCATGCCAGCTGTGGGCCGGTATTTGTGGGGGGAAGCAGAGAGCGGGCTCCCTTCACCCGGGGGCTCCCAGCCGCCAGGCGGAATCGTGACGGCTCGGGGGTGAGGCTCTGGCTTGGCTTGTTTGGAGGAGCCAGAGTCGGCTTGTCTGTGGGATGAGGGCCTTTGATGCAGGTGTGCACCTCCCTGCTGGCCCTGCAGCCTGCAATGTGACTCGGGAGAGTACGTGTGCTGCAGCAGGTAGCTGCTCCTTGGCTTGGCTCCCGCGCTGCTACAGCCTCACCTGCCTGCCCCGCCAGCCCATTCTCCCTGCTCCCTCCTCTTCTGGGCTCCTTCCCTCCCACCCCTCCTCCGCCTCTCCGCTTCCTCGCAGTGCCTTGCCAGGGCTGTGAGCTTCCTCACGGCAGTGCCCTGACGCTTCTCTCTCTCGTTGCACGGTGTGCATTTTCTCACTGTTGTCGATTTCTCTCTTTTTTTGCCTGGAACTCTCCCCCCTCCCCCTCGCAGCCTCTGAAGCAGGGCTGGGCGGAGGCTGTGGAGGGCTGGAGGCTGGTGGTTCACCCTGGGCTGGTCCGAGCAGCCGCTGGCTGCTGCCCACTCTGGGATCTTTCTCAAAGGACCTGTTGTGTTCCTGCCAGACCTCGGTCGGGCTCTGCTGGGGGAGAGAGAACATGGGTGTCTGTGTCCTGGGCAAAGGTAGAACATCTCTCAGTGCGGTGGAGCAGGGTCGGGCGGTGAGCCACCATCTGTGCCCCGGGGAGCCGCTGTGTGACAGCCGAGCCCTTGGGACACGTGCCGGGCCGGCTGTCTCACCAGCTCCAGCTCCCAGCCACTCCTCAGTCCCTCCTGTCTCCTCCACAGGGTCCGTCCAGTCTGATCCAAACTGTGCCCAGCAATGGGGTGCCCAGCCGTACAGGCAATCAGCCCCTCACCCTGTCTATTAACTCCACCCCACGGCTCCGCTCCTGGCTCCCTTATCACCAGCAGGAATCCAGCCCCCCTACCGACACTGCTCCGCCTTCGGAGTCCCGCACAGACATTCCCAGCCTGATTCATCCTCACAGCAGCCTTGGGAGGCAGGGAAGGCACGTTTCCCAGAGCTTCCTAAGTCTGATGACGCCCAGCGGATGGGCCTGATTTATGCAGAGTCGCTAGGCGCTGCACTTCTCAGCTGCTCGGGGTCCCTATTCTCCCCGGGGGCAGAGCTGTGCCCTGCGACCAGTGGGGTGCAGAGGGAGATGGGCCAGAGGGCCGGACTGTGTACATGCCTGGTCCCTTGGAGCTCTGGGGAGAGGATGATCAAACACAGGCTGCCCAGGGACACCCCAAAGCTGCTTTGGCCTAACCCTGCTTCGTGCTCTTCTCTGCTGGGAGGGACCTGGTCCCTCTGGAGCAATGCCGGGGTGAGGGTCATACGAGTCGATCCCTGTCTGGTTACAGAGCTGCAAGCAGCTGATTGCACGCAGAGCAGAGGAAAAGCCACAGGCTGGAGGGGTCCGCCATCCATGGAGGGTTTGGGCCATTATGCTGGCCAGGACTGTTCCCAGGACTGGGGCGGGGTCTGGGGCAACCCACAGTGGATGGCCATGAGGGCACCCTCCCCCACCCACGATAGTTCCTTTGCACACTCACGGGTGCCCAGGGCACGTGCCCGACTCTCTGGCACACGCATCGCTCCCAGTCCCCGGTGCGTAGATACCTCAAGGGCTGCAGGTGGGCCGAGCCAGGCTGACATCCTGACCTTTGTGTTCTTCTGGTGCAGGGAGCCCCCGGACAGAAGACCTGCCGTGCGGCTGGGGGATCGGCCCCTGAAGAGGAGGATGGTGGCGCTGCCCTGGTTCGGCGCTGAGAGAGCTCACTTGGACTGGGAGCAGCTTGGGGGGACCCAGCTGCTACGGCCCCTTGCCGGCCCTGAACACAGAGCGCGTGCCCCTCGGCTCGGCCGTGGCCCGGCAGCGTGGCACACACTGACTGGCCCCCAGCGTGCCAAGCGCCACGCGGCCGTGCGCCGCCACCATGCCCAGCTGATGCGGGTGGGCTGCGTGCTGGGCACCTGCCAAGTGCAGAACTTGGGACATCGCCTCTGGCAGCTGATGGGCCAGTCAGGCCGTCAGGACTCGTCGCCCATCAACCCCAGCAGCCCGCACAGCTACGGATGAAGAGGGGGCGGGCGCGGGGTGCGAGCCCGTGGGACTGGATTATTCAGGCTGAGCCCTCGCCCCGTGCGCCGCGTACCTTGTGTAGGATCCTCACTAAAGTGCTTCCAGAGCCACATCTGCCGTTGCTGTGTCTTCTGCTCCGCGCAGCGCCGGGAGAAGGGGACAGCTGCCGTCCACGGGGGAGAGTCCCAATGCCCCCCAGCTCGCCCCCCAGGGCTGTCGGGGGTGGCACAGACAGGGGGCGGGGCAGTGGGTTTCCAGTCTGCTGGACAGGCTTCGGCAAGGTCACGCCTAAAAAAGGGCATGAGCTGTGGGCTGGACACAGGCAGGGGTGACTCCCTGACGCTGGCAGAGGGCAGAGAGGCAGGGTAGTCGTGGAAGACAGTGGGGAGGAGCAGATGCTGCCCACCGGGGATGATGTTGATGATGGGGAGGGTGATGTTGACGTACGAGGAGAGACTGAAGGACCTAGGCTGATTTAGTCTACAGAAGAGAAGACTGAGGGGGGATTTGATAGCAATTGTCAGCTCCAAAGAGGAGGGGGCTAGGCTGTTCTCGAGGGTAACAGAGGACAGAACAAGGAGCAATGGTTTCGAATTACAGCTGGGGAGGTCGAGGTTGGATATTAGGAAAAACTTTCTCACTAGGAGGGTGGTGAAGCATTGCAATGGGTTACCTAGGGAGGTGGTGGAATCTCCGACTTTGGAGATATTTAAGGCCCAGTTAGACAAACCCTGGCTGGGGTGATTTAGTGGGAGTGGTCCTGCTTTTTAGCAGGGGGTTGGACTAGATGACCTCGTGAGGTCCCTTCCAGCCCTATGATTCTATGACATAGGGGAGGAGGGAGATGTTGGCTGTCTCAGTCCATATGCACTTCCCCCCGTGCACCTCCAATCTGAAAGTGGGGGTGTGTGTGGCTATCAGGGGTCCCCTGGTATATGAGGCAGGACATTGCCCTGGGGCCCAGCCACTCACGCCAGCAGCGAGACGGTCCCCAACGTGAGCCCATGTCGGGCGAGGTAAAGCTGAAGGCTGAACCCCTGGGCAAGGAAAGATCCCCACGTCCTTTTCACAAGGCTAGGGGCGTCCTGGCAATGTGCCAAAGTCAGGAATTCCTATCCACCTCCGCAAATTCCCTTGTACTCATGGGATCCAAGGTTCCCCCATAGTTGCCTGTCCTAATCTCTGCTGGACGCTGTCAGGCAGCTGCTGTGCCCCACCTCAGAGGTGGCTGCCTTTCAGTGCTGGGTGGAGGGGTCTCACGGAGTAAGCAAGAGCCAGACTTGGCCTGCAAGTTTCTGAAGGGCTTTGGGCTCCCTGAGATGGGCAGACTGCAGGTGCCAGCACTGCCTTGCGGGATGCACTCTCTGCTCCTCCCCTCACCGGCCTGCTGGGCTGTTCCACGCCCAGAGGGTCCATTGCAATCTGCAAACCGGGAGAAGCAGCAAGGGGCTCCGGCTGGGTGGGGAGGTCGCGTCCCTGGAACCGAGTCCCCAGCAGGCCCCTGAGCAGCACCGCTGAAGCTGGCTCTGTCGAGCAGAGAGGACGGCGACCCTGGGTCCAAGGGGCATCAGCGCGGTGACTCAGCTCTGCTGAGTGAAGCAGCCGTGCAGGGAACTTGTGCAAGGGCTCAGCAGAGCAGACAGAGCTGGCCGGAGCTCCTGGCCGTGCTCAGCCCCTGAGTCAGCAGCTTCCCTGCACAACAGGCAACGCCAAGGCCGTGGCCACACCCGGCCAGGGTTCGCAGGGCAACTGGGTGCTGCTGCATCGGGGCCTGGCATGCCCCACGCCCCAGGGCCAGCCCATTCCCTGCTCCTACACAGGGACAGAGCCCTGGGGGTGGGGAGTGTCTCCCCTTCACCGTGCTATGCCTAGTGGGTGTGAGGACCCTGGCAAGCAGCGGTGAGCAGGACTGTGGGTGTGGCTGGCTAGGTGGGAGCTGAGCTCCATCTTGCCCTGCGCGAGCAGAAGGGCCTTTTCCCAGTGTTGAGGTTAATCCGTGGGCAACAGAGGAATTCTGCCGCCAACCTACCTGCGGCGACTCTGGGGGTGAGGACGGCTAACTGCGGCACAGCCGGGCGTAACACTGTCACAGCCCTGAGCGGCGCCATTCACTCGATTTAATCCTTTGGTGGGGCTCAGACGCCCTCCGCCTCGTCCTTCCCTGCTCACTGGGCCAGCTACAGGGGTTTCCGGCCATGCAGCCCACGGGTGGGCAGGCCCCTCCTGTCTTGTGTGGGCTCACCCATGTTCTCCCCCAGCGCAGCCCATGTTCTCCGGGCCCTGCTGGCATCAATGCGCCAATGGCTCCTAGAGAGACTGGCGAGTCTCTGCTGTGGGGCAAAGCCACGGACCAGGGCTGAGTTCATGTCAAAGATTAAAGGTCTCCCTGCTCTCCAGTTCGCTGAGTCTCACCCGGTCTGGAGACAGCCTGCCGCCCCGCCCGCCTAGCCAAGGGTATCTCCTGCCATGGGGGTCGCCCAGCTATCAGATCTATGGGGGCAAAGGGGCAATCAGCCATGGGGCACAGACCCCCTGCTCTCCCCTTCCCCAGACATAGGGCTGGGCGTGCCTTCCTGGCAGGGCTGTGCAGGGACAGGCAAAATGCGCCAACGATAAATAATGCGGATCTGGGCTTCCTTTCAGAGGGGTGTGATAGGTAAAATAAGGGGATAAGAGTAAAAAATACCCATCTAAGAGCTTTTGTGACACAGACCCATTCCACTCTGCATCCAGCCACTGCTCAGCATGTCACCAAGGGATCCGTGTGCAGTGGTTGTGGGTGGCTGGTTGCAACGCTCAGCACGAGCTGGCTGTACAGGAAACAGGCGTTGAGTAAGGCCCTGTGATAGGGCTCCAGCCCAGTGAGAAATGAGGCGCGTCACCTGAGTTAGGGGGTCCTTAGAGTTGACTTGGTCAATGCGGAGACCAGTGAGCATCTTTGGGGCCAGTCCCGGGCTAACTGTCCAGATCAGGTGCAGGGCCAAGCCTTGACAAAGACAGAAGAGGGAAGAGGGGACCTGCCTGGGGGTAAAGAGCGATATACACTACACAGGTAGGTCACAGAATGCTAGAGTCCGAGGAGATGAGGGCTGGCAGGGACCCCGGAGCGATCTACTCCAGCCCCTGCTCAGAGCAGGACCAACCCCAAATAAACCCTCCCAGCCAGGGCTGTGTCAAACCGGGCCTTAAAAACCTCTAAGGATGGAGATTCCACCACTCCCCTACGTAACCCATCCCAGTGCCTCAGCACCCTCCTAGTGAAAAAGATTTTCCTGATGTCCAACCTTGACTTCTCCCATTGCAACTTGAGACCATTGCTCCCGGTTCTGTCCTCTGCCACCACTGAGACCAGCCCAGCTCCATCCTCCCTGGAACCCACTTCATGGAGTTGAAGGTTGCTATCAAATCCCCCCTCACTCTTCTCTTCTGCAGACTAAATAAGCCTAGTTCCTTCAGTATCTCCTCATAAATCACATGCTCCAGTCTCCTCATCATTTTTGTTGCCTTTCCCTGGACTCTCTACAATTTGTCCACATCCTTCCTGTTGCGGGGGCCCAAAACTGGACACAACACTCCAAATGTGGCCTCACCAGTGCCGAATAGAGGGAATAATCACTTCCCTCCATCTGCTGGCAACACTCCCACTAACGCAGCCCAATATGCCGTTAGCCTTCTTGGCAATAAGGACACACTGCTGACTCCTATCCAGCTTCTTGTCCCCTGTGACCCCCAGGTCCTTTTCTGCAGACCTGCTGCCTGGCCAGTCGGTCCCCAGCCTGTAGCAGTAGCTGGGATTCTTCTGTCCTAAGTGCAGGACTCTGCACTTGTCCTTGTTGAACCTCATCAGATTTCTTCTGGCCCAATACTCCAATTTGCCTCAGTCCCTCTGTCCTATCCCTGCCCTCCAGGGTATGTACCACAACCCTCAGCTTAGTGTCATCTGGAAACTTGCTGAGGGTGCCTCCACCCATCCTCCAGATCATTCATGAAGATATTGAACAAAACTGGCCTCAGGACCAACCCCTGAAGCCTCTTCTTGTTACTGGCTGCCAACTAGACATCGAGCCATTGATCACTAAGTCGGCTCAGGGCTGTGAAAAACATCATGTTCTGTGGGGTGTGTCATGGGACACACATCTGTGCACCCCTAGGCTATAGTCTATGTAACTTTTCTGTTCACTTTCACAATGTAGTTGTGTGGTTTAATGTCCAATATGCCATGCAAGGTTCCTTTATGAATGCTCATCACCTATTCTAAAGGATTACTATGGTATCATGTTTCCTGCAGCATCATGTATGTGTACAGATGTGAAGCATGTTACATAGCACAGAGCCTCAGGACTATCTGTAGCACAGAGGCTAGAGAAAGACATGACAAAGGAATGCAAATGCCCTCCCTGGCTCAGGTAGAAGTGAAGAGAATCACACAGCAGCAGCACAGAAAGGAAGGAGTTGAGGGGGTCTGGAAACAGAGACATATTGAACGGCTTGAGGCTTTTGGCTTGGGAAACTCCATCTTGAAACATCTACAAGAAGAATTGGGCCCTGCCTTGGAAGCGGGAGAGACAGCTACAAACCCTCACAGCCAGACGTGAGGGGTGAGAGGAACATAACTGTAGCAGTGTTATAGGGCAGCAGGCGTGTTTTATCTTTTATTTTCTCATGGAACCACTGACCGCGTTGTTAAAATGATTGTGCATTGATTTGCTACATACTCACTTAAAATGATACCCTGAGCAATAAACTGGTGTTTGTTTTATCTAAAGCTGTGTGGACTTTAGAGGGTGTGAGTGAGGGAGGCTGGGCACGATCCATTTCGGTGTTAAGTGGACAGACGTGAGTACATGGTGATCGGAGAAGGACCCCAACCATTGCAAGACAGAAGTTCCTACTGGGGTATCTGGGGTTGGGGGTGCACTCACTTGGGGACCGTCCCTCGAGTAGCCAGGGACCGATTACATGCAGGAGGCTAGTGTGGACTGACTCAGGAGTGAGTGCTCACCTGGCAAAGTGGGGTAATCTGGATTTGGGAGTGGTCACAGTGGCATGCCAGACCAGATCTGGGGAGCAGCCTATCACAGGGTGCAATTAAGCTCACCTACATCTGGGTGGAGAAACCAGGAGGTCTACGGAAGAATGCCACTGAGAGGCGATTTACAGTGATGGACAAATTCGTTCTGTTGCACTGATACGTGTCTGCACCACCGTGCTACAGTGGAGAGGAACTTGTTAATAAGCATTGGCTATAGGCTGTTTCTAATGTTTTTCTGTCATTTATAATCTTCTGTTTCCAAACCCTTCTCCTTGCTCTGCTTTGAATCTCAAGTCTGGATCATGCGCTGTTAAATAAACGCCAGTTTGGTTTTACCATCGAAACTTTCTAAGAACCTTCTGCTACGCAGAGTGTTGATCAGAGGTGAAACCAGTAAACTGAGTTGTGTGGCCTCCGGAGTGCTGTGGAGGGGAGCAGACCAGGGATGTCCAGAAGACAAGGGGCTGGGCACAGACAGGGCCTTCGTGCCGTGAGCGGGTGGTAGTGATTCATCTCCGGCACCTCAGGCGACCTCGAAACATGTCACGACTCCTTTCAGAGCCACGTCTGCATAAGAAGCAGACAAGGAAATGCTGAATGCAGACATAACAAACAAGGAGATCTGTGGCACTTTTAAAGACCAACACATTTATTTATCACATGAGCTTCGGTGGGCGCAATCCCTCTTCGTCAGATGCACGAAATGGAAAATGTGGCATGTTAGCTGTATTTATACACACAGAGAAGGGTGGGTCACAAGGTCAATTCAAACAGATCCGGAGGGATAGTCTGCTAGCCTGTCTCTGCAAAGTAAAACAAGCTGTTTTGATTCCAACAGTGTGGAAGAGGCTGAAACAGGCGAACACGGCTACCTCTCTGGAACTTGAATGCAGACAGATCAGCAGACAGGCAGCCTCGAGGGTGTAAAGGAAATTATTAGCTCAGACATTTTCTGCCTAGAAAAGAGTTGTTGCTTCCTGAACACCTTCTCATAGCTCTGCCTTGCCTCAGTTTCCCTCTGGGGTTCCCAGAAGTAACCCACAAAGGTTTTCTTGTGCTAATAACATCCCTTCTTGGTGATGGTTTAATAACAGAAACAGTCAAAGCACCCCACGGAGTCCCCACCACAGAAAAATTTATACTCAGCTCTGGCAACCTCTGCTGGTCCTGGAGCTCTTCCTCAACCCTAGTCTGCTCTTGGCCTTCCTATCTGGAGTCCTTCCTTCCCCCCACTCAACCCTGGGTTGTCTTCTTTCTGGCTTAGAGACCCCATGGCTGCTCTCCTGGCCCTTGCCCGGTTTCTCAGCATCCCTGAAGGAGCATTCCGGTGTTCACCGGCCTTTGCTAAAATTCCTCTCCCTCAATGCAGGCCTGTCTCTTATTTATTGGAGAAGCCTGTTTGAATCACATGATCCCCCTCTTGTTTTCCCTACCTGAAAGCTTTTCGAACAAATCAAACCCACTAGCCGCACTCCAAGCAGAGAGAAGCACAGAGACGTCCCGAGTCCACTCGGGTCTTTGTTATTACTCTTGATTTTCCGCAGCAGGTGCAGTGATGCGTTGGTGAGGAGCAGCAGCACGAAACCCAGGATAAGAAGAAAAACCGAGATATGCTTGGCAAATTTGATGGGTGCGTCGTGGAAATCAAACGACAAGCGCCGTGCAAGGTAAGTGGAACAGGACTTCAGCCGGAATAACCTGGCTTACTCCAGCAGGGAATCTGGCCCTGTATTTGGAATTTAAGGACAGGTTTAAGGCAGTTTCTTTTGAGCTATTTGTTTGGATGATGGATGTCCCGGCCGGCGATCAGGACCTCCCCGGGCTAGCAGGCACATGCAGTACACTCACAATCTAGGTTAATGACAAGATGAAACAGGTGGAGGAGACACGAGCGAGGAGATGTATGAGGTAACCGCAACATGAGCCTGATTTCATGTAGACTTGCTGGGAGCACAGGACAGCTCAGCACCAGCTGCCAGTTCATGCAAGAAGTCCTCCCATGTGGGCTGAAAATTAGGGTAAGAGCCTCAAGGGAAGGTTGATGATCTCTTTGCTCCCATATCTACACTGAAGACACCATCACAGGACCAAATCAAGCCACCTACTCCATCAAGGGCTCATCCACCAATATGATTTACGCCGTCATGTGCCGGAAACTGAAACACTAAAAAACCAGTAGGAGAACATGTCAATCTCTCTGCTCACTCCCTTGATGACTTGCTAATAGCTGTCTGGAACAGATGAATAACAAATCACAGCTTCAAAGAGAAACTGCAGAACTCAAATTTATATGCAAATTCGACTCAGTTACCTTTGGGTTAAAGACAACAGAGTCCTGTGGCACTTTTAAAGACCAACAGATTTATTTACCGCATGAGCTTTCGTGGGAGAAAATCCCACTTCGTCAGACGCTTTGAAGATGGGAAACTTACAGAATGGGAGGAAATTAAATGCAGGGGAGTGTAGGACACAGGATCAGGTCAGGCTGTAACAGCAAATCAAAATAGGTGTTAGGATTCAAACACTGGGGAACAGCACGTAGAGGAGGGGGGAGGTCAAATCACCTGTTGCAATGAGAGAAAAATCCATAGTCCCTGTTTAACCCCAAGACAACTGAGTCAAATTTGCACATAAGTTCGAGTTCTGCAGTTTCTCTTTGAAGCTGTGATTTGTTATTCATCTTGGGGTTAAACAGGGCTAGAGTAACATGGCTCCCCCTTTGGAGCCTTATTTCGAATTGCATCTGTAGCCCATTTTGATGCATTTGCAGGCATGATTCACCTCTGTCACCTGAGACAATAAAATTTGCAGGCTAGGATCTGTAAATCTGTGTTTATTTATGCCACACATAAGCAAATAAAAAAAATCATTTCCTCTAAGCTCATAGAAACTCCACGTCGGGAGACACAGACCCTGCCCCCATGTTCTTACAATCAATGTACAAAGGGGCGGGGGGAGGAATCTATCAGAGATACACTCGGGGTGTTTTAATTATAAATGACCTTTTGGGAAAAAAGCTATTAGAAGAAAGCTTCACATTGTGAAGTTGAGCATGCAACAGTTAGCAAATACCAGAATGAATGGTTCCCGTGCAACCTGAATTTGTCCTACTCCGTCCATCTGCATTATGTAGTCATTCGCTGTGTGATCACATGCCGTTTTCCACAGGACCCCTGCCTCATCCAGCGCTCTCTCCCCCAGCCCTCTCACTTGCCTGTGTAACCCATATGCCTGAAAAGGCTATCTCTGAGATGACTGGAGAGCAGCAGCCTGAGCAGACAGCAGGCAGGAGCTGCCTTGGAAGGAGACCATGTGCTCAGTGTTCTGGAGAGGAGCTGAGCCAGGAGTGAACAAGATGTTTTCTCCATGTAAAGGAGTCATTTGCACCAGACCTTGCAGACATGCATATGGGACTGAGGGCTGGTTGCAGAGGAGAAGAGAAAGCCTGCATGTAATGCTACGGAGGATCCCAGCAAAGAAAGAAGAGGACAGCTATTTCTTGCCACTCAAGCTTCCACACTGGAACAGAGACTGTAGCTGAGAGTTGGGTGAACTCCACACAGACTTTGGGACTCTTGGGTATCTTTCATGCAAGGGATTGTTCTTGGTTAATTGTAGTTTGTTTTCTTAGGATAAGGTTCATTTAGTTAGTAGTTAATAAAGTTCATTGTTATGTTTATTGTAGTAGTATTTTAATGTGTGAGTGTAGCTCTGAGCAAGCTTCGCCGTGAGTCCTGTACAGACTGGATCCTGGGTCTCCAGCTGCTTTTCTCCACAGGGGTTGGGACTGATTTCTGTGAGGCACTGGAGAAGGGCAATTTAACTAATTTTAGCCCACCTGAAGGTTACACCTGCACCCACAGCGCCTCATCCTGTCCCTGTCTCCTCCACTCAGCTCCACATCCCAGTCGCCTAACTCTACAGTCACTCTTTGTCCCTACTTTCCCTGCACTCTGGCTCCTCATCCCAGCCACCCCCCATTTTTATGCCCCAGTCTACTCTCTGGAATGCCCCGAGCCAGGCCCCTCAACCCTCCACATTTCAGTCCCAGCCTCAGAGGAGGACATCACATGGGAGGTTCCCAGCTCTTGGCTCCTGACAGCTGGGAGGTGCGACTGCAGGGAAAACCCTGCCCGGCCTCTGTGTCCCTGAGATGGAACACGCTCCGTGTGGATGCTTGCGAGAGCCGGGGGCAGGACACGCTTACAGTGCAGAGGGAACCTCCAGAAAAATTGAACTGCTAAACTCTAGCGAGTTTCTACTGAGCATGTGTGAACGGACATTTTCCAGAGGTTCCTGACTTGGCCACATTTGGGTGGATGTTCATGGGAATGGCAAACGGTGTCTTCCTAAGGCCGAAGTGACAAACCCTGTCAAATTTCAAGTGCCCACTTCAGGGCATGGAGACACTAGAACTGAATGGGGGCTTTTTAAACATGGCAAAACCCGATTTTTCCCTCTCACTTCATATTCAAAATGGCTGAACCAGTGCAGCAGAAATGTCCAGAAACCGTCGGCCGGAGGCAGACACCCAGCGTGGAAAATTTCGGTCTGAACAGTTTAAGTTTGGCAAAGCCACTGTAAACCGGCTCTTATAAGCAGACACATCAGGCAATTTTAAATATAGGCATCACTACATATAATGGAGTAAGATCTAAGGGTGCATCTATGCTAGTAAATTAAGTCAGCTTAAGCAGGCTTAATTTACTCTGCGTCTACACTAGAGTTTCCTTAAGTCGACTTAAGGAAAATTTAAGTGGACTTAAGAAGACCTCGTTTTAAGTCGACTTACTGGTTACTTTATTAAGTCGACTTAAGCCAGTGTAGATGTGGAGTAGCCCTAAGTCAACTTAAAGGGTCCCCAGGGCTCCCCCACTGACCCCCCTGCCAGGGTGCCTGGCCCAGCCAGAGCCTGGCGTGCCCCCCCACAGGGCAGGACACAGCCTTCTCCCTGTCCTGCTCAGCCCCCATGTACCCAGGTACAATGGGGAAGATGCTGAGCTCCCTGGCACTTTTAAAGGGGAGCCTGGGGAAGGGGGACACCTCTCGGGTGCCCCACTTCCCACCATGCACCACTCCCAGGTCCACCTAACCCCTGCCAGTCGACTTGGGCGTCCAGTGTGGACGCTCTAAGTCGATTCGGCAAGGTTGACTTAAAGTCGACCTAAATTTACAGTGTGGACATGCTAAGTCGACTTATTTGAACAAGTGAAGACATAGTCCAAGTGTCCTGACCTGCCCACCCCTTAGACTCACCCACCCTCCCACCCTTTGCTGGCTGGATTATGCGCCTTGGCGTCAAAGATTGGGCCAGTAGCACCTGAAGCAAAGGGGACATGAAAGTGGGACATGGATGATAGCGCCCTCGTCCCCCCTGGATATTAATAACCCTTTCAAGACCAAGCCTATGGTATCTCCAGCAACGCCTCTCTAGCATTTGTTTGGCTGGCAGCCAAGTCTGCATGGTTAGAAGAAAATATGCCCAACCCCCATCTACTTTTTGCTCGGCTGAATAGCTCCCACTCAACTGACTAGAGAATTAATTCGATCTCCCCCCGTCACCGCGGCCCCAGCGAGAACAAAGCGACAGCTCAGGTGGCTGGATTCCAAGAGCTCTGCACAGAAGCTGACATTCCAACCGTGAGCACTGGGTCAGCCCATTCCCAGGCCACATTTACCGGCAGGAGGTGCTCCCGTAGAGCTAGCGGACTTTATTTTATGTTTTGCATTATTTTTTGGGGTGGAAAATGGTTTTTGGCCAAGACGACATTTTTCAGAAAGTTTCCACTTGTGCCAAAGTTTTCCCATTTTTTTCCAACTGACCAACCAAAAAAAGAAAGAAATATTTGAATAAAAATGTTCAGTTTGGGGTAAAAATATTGAGAGTGTGGGGCGTTTTTAGCCACCAGCTCCTACCAGCCTTTCAGCCATGCAGGCACACTCCTCTGGGTTATGCCTGCCCTGTCTTCCCCGAGCAGGTTAACAGCGGGTGCACCGTGCATCCCAGCCCCCAAGCCTCTTTTCATTGTTCCCCTGGAATCTCCCGTCCTGATGCTGGCTCCTTATGGAAATCCCAGATCTCCTTCCCCCAGTTTTACTGGAACCCACCGCGCCTGTGGACCGTGCAACACTTATAACGAAACCAAAGGATGGTTTTTAAAGAAAGATCCTACAGATGACGAGCCTGAACCGGCTTCGATCAGTCTGTGGAGTCCTAGTGGGTCAAAGCGGCCATGATCAAGAACTCACTGGGCTCTGGAGACAGCCTTGCCAGCACTCTTATGGCGGAGGAAGCCAGGGGAGGCATACTGGCTGGGAATGAGGTTCAGGGCAATGTTCTGACTGCCACTCCCTGGGCTGGGCCTGTTCCGGGGATGGAGGATGCAGGGCTATCAATAAGGGCCGGGGGTGTTTCATAAAGGTCATCTAGTCTGGCTGTCTCAGAGCATGGGCCACTACATTCCACTCAAATCCCCCCACCTGGAGCCCCAAGACACCAGTGAAATGAACGCTTTTCAGCAAAACCAACCAGGCGTCCGGTGGCCCTTTTAAAGACTAACAGATTTAAGTGCCACAGGACTCCTTTGTTTTGCTGAACTAGAATAACACGGCTACTCCTCGGGAAGACTTTTCCCTCCTTCGCAAACAAAACTGTTCTGTGCCGCGGGCAGGGGTGGAATGATATTATTTACAGCAGGTGTCACCGCCACACACTGTAACCACAAACTCCTTGAGTGAATCCAAAGGCCAGAGTGGGGTACGGAGTTCTGCGTCCTTTCCCCAATTAATCCCATGGCACTGGTCCCTTGTGAGGCACGGTTCTTATTTTACACCTCTCAGCGAGATCTTTGCCACCCCCAGTTTTCCGTTTCTCCGGGGGATTAAAGATAGTGATTTACAGTGTTGCAGATCAGAGTGAGCGGCTTGGATTTCGTCTAGGTAGGGCGTGCCCACCACACACACAACGTGGCATGACCCCGAAGGCTGCCCTGCTTTGATGATCTTCATCATCAGGCAATAATTTGGCTGATAATTTCATTCACTTTCCCTGTGCTTCCTTAAACAAGTCACATTACACACCTCGAAGAACACTTGTTTAATAAGGTCTTTGGGCGTAGGAGAGCTGTAGCTATCTTGTGTTGGGAAGCTTGATCAGGTGTGTCCCCCGTGCCAGCATCTCCATGTCCTCCTGGTTCCAGGCTGATGTGTTGTCTCCAAACCATCTGCATTTCTACTGAGAAAAATCTTTTCAACAGTCCTTTATCATTTGCCAAACTATTGGCCAGACTCTGGCAAACATAAGCCTTCTGGCAAATGTATTGAAGTTCTCTTGCACAAAATAGGTAAATGGAACATGCTTGTACAGCACTTCTGTAATCGGTCTTAATTCCAGCCCATGCCTGAATGCTGCTTCCACCATGAGGCATTCAGGGTTTGTTTGGGGTTTTTTTTACAATGTCCAGGAGAGACTGAAGGAACTAGGCTTATTTAGTCTACAGAAGAGAAGACTGAGGGGGGATTTGATAGCAACCTTCAACTACTTGAAGGGTTGCTCCAAAGAGGAGGGAGCTAGGCTGTTCTCGAGGGTAACAGAGGACAGAACAAGGAGCAATGGTTTCAAATTACAGCTGGGGAGGTCGAGGTTGGATATTAGGAAAAACTTTCTCACTAGGAGGGTGGTGAAGCATTGGAATGGGCTATATAGGGAGGTGATGGAATCTCCATCTTTGGAGATATTTAAGGCCCGGTTAGACAATACCCTGGCTGGGGTGATTTAGGGGGAGTGGTCTTGCTTTTTAGCAGGGGATTGGACTAGATGACCTCGTGAGGTCCTTTCCAACCCTATTATTCTATGATTTGTGCCATCTTCCTTTCTGCTGTCCTTGGTGCTCACAAGGGTACATTGTGAGAAGCCCTTGTTTGACTGGTTTTACAGGAAACACAAAACCCGTATCATGCTCCTCAGGCTTAGCATCCCCACATGGAAGCGTCACGGTAGCATTCCCTCAATAGCGATTGATGCTGAGTTTGTCAATTCTTTCGCCATCACCACGTTTCTGCTGGTCCTTGAGCGGCTTGCAGAACTGCACGGGACACCAAGCGGCGTTGTGTCCTTCGCAGCCTCACTGAACAGGGCTTCCAATTGTCACTTCAGCGATGGAGGCTTCCTCAGATCCCCAGACTTGGATGGTTGTTCGGTGTTTTATTGATTTGCCTTCCCCATGCACAATTGTCACGGCCTCTCCGTACACCACCAGCCACCTGAAAAACAAATCACAATTTCCGGTGTTCCCCAGCAGGAACCTCTAACCAAGTTTCACCTGAGTAGTACATTGCCATTGATCCTTGCTTTACGTTCTGCTTCTGTCCAGAAAAACCTCAGTGCTGCCTTCTTTGTATTATGTAGTAGGGGCCTCCCCACATTGGTGCCGAAGATGGGGCTTGTTCAAGGGTTAACCAAATGTTCTGGGAGCCACATTTCTTTGCCTGTCATGGAAGTAAAAGGAGAGACACCGACTGATTGATTTTGGGGTCCCTTAAAGCCATAGGAATCACAGGCAATTTTCCATCCTAGTCTTTGGCTGAGTCACACCCCACGCCTTCTTTAGCATCATTCGGATTGCGCTGTTTGTCCTTTCCAGCGAGCCAGAAGCCTGGGGGTAATAAAGTATGTGCATTTTTTCCTCTAGTCCCAGCATGCTGCAAGCAGCTTTCATCACCCTCCCTGCGAAGGTTGTTCCCTGGTCACGGCTTAGTCTGGGGCTTCCCCTCAGAGAAGACATGATCCAGTAAGAGCATTCCTGTAACAGGAGCCGTGGCTTCGCCAGTCGGCAAGGCTTATTACAGCCGTTTAGAAAAGGCCTTCGGCAACTCCACAAAAATATTGCTTGCCTCTTTTTGTGCTCCACTACATTGTTAGTTTGCAGTCTTTCCCAGGGAGCCCAGAAGCGCCATGCTGGATAAATCCACCGGGCTGCCTTACGCACTCACTGCAAAGTGCCATCAGCATTTCGGTGGTTGCCCTTCTCTGGGACACAGATCTTAGCGATTCCCTTCCAAGGGGCGCAGGGAAGGCTCATCACAAGACGGAGATGGAACTGGTTTTAGCTCGTTTTGTTTAAGAGCTAATACCTCTGGATCAGCTTCTTGTAAATCGATGTGTTCTGCAGGGGCTCCAGTGGTAACCTCAAGGACTGCAGGATCAGGGACTCCTGGCAGAATCTTCCCCCCTTCCCACCCTGTGAGCAACTGCAGCTTTTTAGCATCTTCAGAAATTCCGTTGTTTTTCTTGCTTGCCCATGCTCCCGAGTTACGCAGCTGATGTGCTTGTTCCCAGGCAGACACCCAAAGGCCTTGATAGCATCGAGGTTTGTGATCTGTTCTGCAAAATACATTCATACTCCACCAAGGGAGATAAGTTATCTCAGCATCACAGAGCCTCCCTGAGAGTCTGAACGCATCACACCTGCTGGCACCTGCCCTTGATTACAGAGTGCGAATACACCTGTACTGCCCACTTTCAGCCTGCCCTCAGGGAGCCCCTGGCCCAGATCCTGTGCCTGGGGTTCGATAGGCAGACACATCAATCAACATACCAGAGGCAGCCCTTTGGAATTTAAATGTACTGCACATGGGATCAGAGGGCTGGGGGGCCTGCTACCAGAGACACTGTCCCATGCTCCGTCTTACCGGACAAAGATCTTTGAAGGGAGCATGAGCAATGCATGGGCTGTGTGTCCCCACACACCAGTGATAACAGCTACAATGTGCCGGCGCCCACCAGAGTCAGCGAGCGTTTTCAACCGCAGCCAGTACCGTCGAGGCAGAAGTTCAAGGCTTTTCTCTGAACGAACACAGCTGAAATGGCTGCAGCCCTGGTTGCTACAAACAATCCAAAATGTTTGGTACAATCTGGGCTGCTCAGAACTGCGGCTTGTGTCAAAGCCTCGTTTATACACCGGCTGTGGGGGAGTGGAGGGGTCCACTCCCACTCGGCCTTTTTCGGCAGGAGTTGGTGCATGCAATGAGCTCATAGTCAGCTAAAATCCTGACAAAAGCCTGCCACGCCCGGCAGTGTTATTTCTCAACCAGGGCATCGCTTCAACTGATTGTTTGTCTGCAGCTTGCTGGCCAGGTGGCAGGATTAGTCGCAGGAAGGAAACCTCCTGCACGCCCGGTTCCAATACGTTTAAATGGCTTTCCCTGTCAGCAGAATCTCATCTACACATTGCACAACATTTTAAAATAGGTTTAACCCTAAACCATTAGTCAGATTAGTTTTCAACATAGGGCTTTTCAATCTATTATGCAATTACTTAGTTTGAATACAATGATATCTTTCCACTCACACAACACCACCATATAGATTTTTACTCCCTCCTAACATGGGGGCTCAGACTAGAGTCCTCCTGAGATCCCTTCCAAACCTCATCTTCTAGGATTTACTTTACACCACAGTTAATCATAACTTTTGGATAAGATTTTCAATGGTTGAGCACCATTCCTTACATGCACTGATCTTTCTTGGAGCTGGGATGGTTTCAGCTTCCAAAGCACTCAGGCGTCTGAAAAAGAAGACACAATCGATTGCGGCTCCTTTTTGGGTCCCTTATAGGATTTTAATTACGTAGCATGTTTTATTTACATTTCTTTTACGCCTTTTACAGTATACACTGCGTATTCTGCAGGGAAATGCACCTTCCTGCCAGCGTTTAACATCCCTTTTTTATTTGCTGTAACAATCAGCCAGATCAATTTTCACATGAAGCGCAACTTTATTTTGCGCTTGCAGCGTTTCCCTGCCTGTTTAGCAAAGCAGCTGTCTGATTGCTCAGGGCCACCTTAAGGCTCAGTGTCCCTAACGAACCTTGCTTCTTTTCTGCACCCCTCTGGGCCGTAGTTCCAGAGGTGCAGGGTCTACCTTTTTCCCTCTTCTCCTGCAGCTCTTTTAGCTGCTGGTTCATTATTAAAGAAGGATCCAAGGACACCCCCACTACCCTGCCACCACCATGACCATGTCCTCTGGGCCTTTGTTAAAAAGATGTTGAACTTTATAAAAACAAAGGTTATTTGCTAAATAGCAAACCCACCTCACACTGGCTACCTGTATTTGGCTAAAAGTGTCCGTCAGTTTTGCAACTTTGAATGAAAGCTTTGGACAGCTTTTTAGTGGAGCTTCTTTAAAGCTAATTTCTTTCACACGTACATTTTACATTTTCTTTTTTAAATAGGTGGGTTTCTTTGTAATTAAATCTGTGCTTCCTTGCTGACCTGTAAATAGCTCATTATGAGAGACCAAATAAATACTTTAAACTTGCTCAGCTTAGCTTTGCCAGAGGAACCTCTGCACCTTCTTCTTTCCTAAAAATGGTTTGTTGCACCTCAAATTTCCCCTTTGTAAACTGCAAGCTATGTGGCGATGACAAATTGAAGCTGCTCACTTTTCTAAATGTAGGGTGATCATATTACCAAAGGTAAAGTGGGCCATGTTAGTTAGCCCAAATTGCTAGCCTGAGCCCCCCATCCTTGTGTGGAGCAGGCCAGATCCCCGCCCAGACTTGAGAAGTTTCCCCTTTTTCCTTACAGTCTAATTCCAAAGGGGTAGCCGTGTTAGTCTATTGTAGAAAGACAACAGAGTCCTGTGGCACTTTTAAAGACTAACAGATTTATTTATCGCATGAGCTTTCGTGGGAGAAAATCTCACTTCGTCAGACACTTCAAAGTGCGGAGTGGGATTTTCTCCCACGAAAGCTCATGTGATAAATAAATCTGTTAGTCTTTAAAAGTGCCACAAGACTCTGTTGTCTCCTTACAGTCTGTTTCAGCTGATCAACAGGCTTGCATTGCTTTTCATAATTTGTCAGCACAATCGCACCCAATTAGCTCCCCACTGGTACATTCAGAAGCAATCCAGCTATACAGAAATCCCTATTTCCTTTGCAGTGTCTTTGATTATATCCTCCACAGTCAAATGATAGCGTCTCTCTGCCTGCAGCAGCCCCTCGCAATTGATTCTTCACGGACCCTTTCGATGGGAAACGGGCCCGTTTACCTTCAGAATGGCTGTCCAGGCTCTTGGGGACAAAAGCAGAGCGGTGTCACTTCGCCATCTTGCCTCCCATTTGCACGATTTGATGGTACAGGTTCCATCGGGTGTGACTGGGCTGTGGTCCATCAATAAACCAAGCGTCTAACCCTTCCACATGGGGGGACGGGTACAGTCCGTATAGTGGGGTACTGAGACCCACTGAAGCAAAGTCTGCAAAGATTGAAAGCTGCTGCCAGCACCCCTAGGCTATGTCTACACTTGTTAATTTAAGTCGACTTTAACTAAGTCGACTTAGTGTGTCTACACTTAAAAGTAAATTCGACTTAAAGGGGAACTTAGAAAGTCGACCTAGAGCGTCCACACTGGACACCTAGGTCGACTTCTAGGGGCTTAGGGGGACCTAGGGGAGGACCATGGGGGCGGGGGGGGGCACCCCTTGCCCAATGCCAGGGGGCTCAGCCTTTGCCCCATTGTACATAGGTACAATGGGGCAAAGGGGGTCAGGGACCCTGGCAGGGCATAGGGACTCTAGGGAGTCGACTTAAGCCTTAGGTCTACTAGGAAGTTGGTGTTATAAAGTCGACTAAATTTTAATTAAGTCGACTTTATTTTCCTTGAGTCGACTTAAGCAAGCTGCTTAAGTCGACTTAAGGAAACTGCAGTGTAGACGCAGGGTAAATTAAGTCAACTTAAGCAAGCTTAAGTCGACTTAATTTACCAGTGTAGATGCAGCCCTAGTTCCAGCAGGTTTCATTATTACTTCTAACCTTCCCTTTTTTAACACTGCCACACGCGCAGAGCTAATTTGTGCAAAAGCTCCTTTGACCGCCTCGCACGCTGTCTTCCAATCACGTACTTATCTCCTAAAGTGACAGTCAGCAGCTAATTTCTCTCGGTGGCCCTGAGCGTTTGTTTTTGTGCTTTTTGCAGTCCTCCTTCAAGGTGGCTCCCGGAGCCTGCAAAGCCTTACCGCAAATACCATCCCTGTAACGCAGCTGTCTTAGACTGTGCTCTTCTCGCCGTGGGGTGTTAATATTGGGCTCCATGGTCAGCCGGAGATCTTGTTCTTTAAAAGGTCAGTGGCATTCAGCTGGCCTCCACCGAGCAACTTCCCATGTGCATATCTGAAGTCCCTTCCATCTCCCTTTTGCTATTGATTTTCTCATTAGGAGGGAAATTACGGTGGCCTCTGAGGACAGGTCGCTGCACCTTCAGTCTAGGGGTTTAGAGCAATTGAAATGAATGTGAGTGGGCGTCCAGTCCCGGGTCGCCAGAATGCCGGATTTATTCTTTAGACAGGGTATTACAACAACGCTAATTTAATCGCGGAGGCCTTGGTTAAATCCAAAAGCCAAGTGGTATTTATCTAATGACTCTAACCATGTGGAACTGTCTGACCAGGAGAAATCACTGCCCGCTCTAGAGTAAGGAAGTAAAGCATGTTTCCAAACAGGCCAGGCCTAGGGATGACCAGCTCATCCTGGCAGGTCCCAGCGTGGCCAGGTTGGGTTTGACAAAGAGTCTTCACATTCATAGCTCTCTTTACGCACCTCCACTAACTGGCTAGCTTTAGCAAAGTCCCAGCGTGAGGCAGTTTATCTTTGCTCCTTTCCTTCCTCCAAGGCCTTCCTTTCTTATCTCTTCCCCCATCCACCCCGCTTACCAGGGGCAGGTTTCAGCTCTTTTTTTTTTTAAACTCTGTTTTCCTTTGTCTTTTTGCTGCAGCTTTTCCCTTGAGCAGTTCCTTTCTGAACCAGCCATCTTTCCCACACGACAAGCAACAGTATGGATTATTCTCACGACCTTCTTTTACATGCCGACTGGGGCCTTTTCCATCCTCGCCACAAATCGGAAAGCAGATATTATTTTCTTAACCAAACTTAAGCTAACTTTAATTAACTATCCCTACAGGCAGAGACCAGGGGAGGCAGAAATGTCAGCAATTCCCGAGGCCCCTGCGATGGCAGGGACTGATTAAATGAGACCTGCCCAGGTGATCCCCGCAGGTCTCTCATGCTGGAAAGGAGAGTTAAAACCCCCAAGGTCCCTGCCAATCTGACCTGGGAGAAATTCCTTCCTGACCTCAAATCTGGGAGTCAGTTAGACCTTGAACACATAAGCAAGATGCACCAGCCAGGCATCTAAGAGAGAGGAGGCATGCACCACTGCACAGCACCTGTCCATCCCAACTGGTCCCTTGCTGTGGCCAATCTCTAACGCTTCAGGGGAAGGCAACCTGCTCCCTTCCCCACTTACAACTGAGCATTTGGGGGAAATTCCTTCCTGACCCCTGCAGGCAACCAGCTGGAGCCTGAAGCATGAGATTAGATTACAGATCTTGGTATCACATATAGGTGCGAGTGTCAAGAGCATGCTGAGGGCAATCCCGTTCTCGCCACAGCCTGTGAAGGAAGGGGGTGAACTGGGGGTTTATAGAGTCACAGATTCCAAGACCTCCGTCACCACCCAGCCTTACCCACAACACACACAAGCAGCAGAATTTCGGCCAGACGTTGGATGGACGTGTTTCTCTCCGGACGATCTCTGAAGCCCCCAGGTGATGGTGGATTCTCCGCCGTCCCAGTGAACTATTCCAACATGGAACCACCCGTACAGCCAGGAAACAGCTACACCTTCCCTAAGGCCGAATTTGTCTAATTCCAGTTTCTTCTTCTGTCTCTGTCCACAAGACTGAAAGACAGCCCATATCAGAGCTCCCTGCCATGGGTCCGGAGGCAGACACAGCAATGGATTTACCAAGCAACACTTCTCTTTGATAAGCTAAACACATTGAGCTCCTTTGACCTCACCTGGTGTGGTTTGTTTTCCAGTCTCTGGATCATTTTTGTGTCCTGTCCCCTTTGATCTCTTGCCAGAATTTGACTGCGGAACTTTTGAACAGAGAAGGGAAATCTCCTTGCCCCTGTATTTGGTGTCTCCTCCTACCTGAATACAGCCTTTCAGTGCGTGTCACGTTGATCAGGCTGAATTTCACACCAGCCCTTCAAACATTTATACCGAGAAAACGAATGGTCTGTTATCCGCCCTCTCCTGCTTCCTTCCTGGTGTAACCTTGTGGGGGTCTGGCCGTGACACCGGGGCCCTGCACGTTGGGCTGGCTGGTTTGGGGGAGGGCGGTTTGCATCTTCTGAAAGTGTGATCCCTGGTTCAGGTTGTTTGCAGCTGACATTGCATTTCACAGGGCACAATCTTAATACGTTGCCCCCCTCCAATTATCAGCCAGTGCTGAATGGGGAGATGGAGCGGGGAGCAGTCTGAGATGGGCATGCACTGCAGAGGAGGGTTATAAATCTTGGTCTGTGGTGCCCAGCCCCCTCTAATCTAAATAAGGAAGGATTTGTGCAAAGCCAGGGTGGGAAACTGGCTTGCATTACCCAGGAGCTCTCAGCAAGACACGAGCAGAATCCAAGTTGGCCTGCAGAACTCTCAGCCACAGCAAAACACTGCCATTCCCAGTGGTGGGGAGAAGGGACAGGAAACAAATCTCCCCTCCTCCTGGGCAAAGATGCATGACCCAGCACAGGCCAGGAGGAGGCAGCACCGGGACCAAGGGCTTTTCCTTCTCATATTGACAGGATGTCAGGCCCCTGGGGCTACCGCAATGCCCATAAGTAAATGGGCGTGGGAGGAGGCTCAGCCGCTGTCCTACGTTCCAGCAAGTGTTTGTGCAGAACGAACAAATGGGGCTCTTTTCCTTATAGTCCAGGCCCGCCCGGCTCTGTGAATCCAGGCATCAGAGTTCAATTAGCCTCTGGTGATTAGCTAATCCCTCAATCCAGACTGGAGTGGCTGTTTCTTTGTGGAAAGACCGCTCGTTAGCAGTCAAACAAAACACACACCTTTTTTAATGCCAATTTCAGCCCCTCCTGGCTCCTCCTGCCTCAGACATCCATGGAGAGATCTAGCTAATCTAATCTGCAGCCAGTGTTTATAGTGCCTGCTCATTGCCAGCACGTTGTGAGTGCCTCACCGAAACGACAGAAGGCCATAAACAGTCCAAAACAGCCCGAAGAAGAGCCTGCAACAAAGTATTTGCAAACATTGGCCTGCATTAAAGCAATTCATTTGATCCCGTGGTGTCTGTCACCTCCTTTGATGCCCTTTTTTACGTTGGAAAGGGCTCTATGGGCTTGGGAAACATCCAGCGAAGAAGCCAAAGCAATAACATATTACCCAATTTACTCAGCCCAGAGTGAATGATGTTATTCTCTTGCAATAGCCACTAGTTTGAGGAAATACTTTTGCACCAGCTGATAATGGGCAATTGCCTATAACGAGAGCATCTGTTAGAATCTGAGTCTTCTCTGTAGGTTGTCCAGGAGCAAAGTGCTACGGTCATCTACTAACTCGTTCCCGTGGATAATCCAAGCACAGCTGATGTTTGCTTTTCTCATGTGTCCACTTGCTCATTTATGTAATTGCATTGTAAATATTACCATGTGTTTGCTCACGAGGGTATCCTGTAGGCCACGGCTCTCTACCTAAGCAATTATTCCAGCCGGACACTCTAAGGCAGCAAATGCTCTTACCTGCTGAATGCTCAGGTTCAAAGAAGACAGACCCCAAGACAGACAGCATTTCTCCAAGATCTAACTGCCTACACACTCAGTTCCCAAGAATGTGGGACTCTGCAGCAGCACCGTCTGGTGACTCCCAATAACATGACAAGAATGGCTTTTCTCTCTTTTTAGATGCCTTTGGGCTGCTGTGTCCTCTTCTCCCCTTGTGGGTGGCTTCCTCCCTCCCGTCCCGGTCAGCACAGGTGTGCTGCCTCCATGGTGCTGCGGGCCCCTGGGCGCCAGGTGCAGTGTGGAACCTGCCGAAATCTCCTAAGAGCCCAGCAGGGTCCCTGATCACAGCCATTGAGCACGGGCTGGGGTGTGCGATGCCTACAGCGACCTGAGCTGGTGCCTCAGAGAAGGAGGAAGGAGAGGGGCAGGAGGAAAAGGAGGGGCCAGTGTGAGAGTGGGTGAGCCCTGTCTATACTAGCTCCGTGTTCTCTCCTTCCAGGGTCTCGCTAACTCCTGCTGGGCCCAGCGGATGAGAGAGGGCTCTGAAACCTGCTCTGGGGCAGTGGAGGGAGAACCAGCCAGGCATCCCGCGGGGGGGGAGTCCCCTGGTTTGGCACCAGCTTTCCCAGAACGGATTAAGGAAAAGACGTAAACAGAAGTTGACGGGGAGGCGAGGGAGTGACTCAGAGGGAGGACAAGAGGGAGGGTTGCAGGGGCCGCAAACGAGGCATGAGATTACAGTGGCTATAACCTTTCCCCCAGCTGGCGGGGCCCGGCGCGGCCCTTTCCCCTGAGGTGACAGTGCCCTCTGCTGACAAGTTCATTCCTTTTCTCACGCTCCTTGGGCACAACGATCTTCCCGGTCTGTGGTCAGCTCAGCCCCTCTGTTGAGCACCTTTCCACTGCACTATCCGCACATGCAGTGACGCCCACCCCACCCACGAAACGTTAGCTCAATGTGACAGCAGGGGAAACTGAGGCACGGACGCATTACTTGCTCAAGGTCGCCGTGTGGCTGTGGGTTAGGAGCCTGGGGCACCAGCCGAGCGGGGTGGGATGGGTCTGAAATAGCGAGGGAGGCCGGAGATCAGGAGTGAGGGGCTGGCTGCAGAGTCGGGGGTGTGTGTGTGTGTGTGGCATCTAGACTGGAATAATCAATGGGGCTATGCAAAATGTCCACAGGACTGTCTGGGAAGTGCAGGGCACATAGGCTTTCTTGGGGGCTGGGGGACGGACTCCCCCAGGGGGGCAGATAACAGTAGCCCTGGGATAGGGTAGAGTCAGGTGCCGCATGGGATCCAGCTGCAGGGGCAGAGACGGAGCGTGCTCCCTGCAATTGGAACCTAGGGGATTTAGCCACCAAAGCCTAACAAGGATCTACTGTGTGCATTTGTGCCGGGCTCGCGGGGGTGGCCAAGAGCCCCTCCCTGACACCAGAGCCGCACACCTGCCAAATTGCAAGTTCCTGCTCCAAAGCACAGGGGGTGCCCCAGCTTCTCAGCAAAATGACTGTAAAAAAATTGGACACAGCAAAACGACATGTTTTCCCCTAATCCCAGTCTCGGAAACGGCTGAACCGATTCAGATGCAGCTTTAAAAAAAAAATCCTGATGCGGTCACCTGGCCTGGGAAGTTTCAGCCCAAGCCATTCGAAGTTTCAAGCCCTTAGTGACGTTACATACTGCCAGAGATGGTTAGAATGGGAAATGTCAGGCAACCGTACTGACCGAGGCATCATTCCCACTTCTGCATCGAATGGAACAGAGCAGAATAGGAGAGGAAGGCAGGGTAGATCTGTGCTGTGCCCAGGTCCATACCTGGAAAACATTTTCTCGCATAAAGGAAAATATATAAGCAAGGTTAGAAAGAATCAGCTGGGTCAGGCTAACAAACTGGGCAGCTCAGCTTCTCCCTGTCACTCCTCAGCCCATCCACAGGCTTGGGGCTGTAGCCCGAACAGATCACTTTTCTAGTCTCTGACGCAGTCTGTCTTGTCTCCGCCTCAGTTTCATTCCTGCCCCACTGCCCTGTGTCTCTGCTGGGCTGGCTGCCACCGGGAAGGGAAAGTTTATCGGATCAAACATCCTAAGCATCCCAGCTATTCCCCTTCTGTGAAGGCAGGAAGCCTGGGACACAGATACCCAGCGGCAGCAGCTTCCAAAGCTGTATAAAGGCATGTCAACAAAACAGCCGCATGGTCCCCCAGGGTGCTGGGCACCAGCTCACAGCAAGGTTTCCCTTGTCCCTGGGCAAGGGCCAGAACAAACTGGTCCTGGAGAACAAATAGGTTCCAGCCGGACGCATCCCAAAACAGAGGCGGCTTTTGGGGTAGGCGAAGCAGGGCCCCTAAGGCCCCAAGCAGCAGGGGCCCCATCACTACCCCAAAAGCCATGTCTGCCTCCTGCCCTGCAGGACACATGGTAGAGAGCTAGGACTCGGGGCCCCAGAGGGGGTTTGGGGCCCTCAGTGGGGTGCTGAGCTGGGGGGCCTTTCAGGGCCCATGGGGGGGCAGCCGTGGGAACCTGGGGTTGGCTGTGGGGGGAGGAGGGGCTCGGGGGCCCTGGCAGTGGGGAACCTATATGGGGCCCCTCAATGGGCCATCGCCTAGGGCCCCAGATAGCTTAAGGCCGCCTCTGTCTCAAAACCCAAAGGATGGCTGCTCCCTGCCGTGGGCTGAGCCTCTGAAGGGATCAAAGTCCCTCCCAGCAGCAGGCTGGTAAAATCCCAGACCCCAGCAGCTATCTGAGTGTTCAGAGACAGAGAGGTGGGTCTGGGGGGGATGGCCGGATACAGAAGCAGAGGGAGGGGAGGATCGCTGGGTTAGACAGGAGCTCTGGTTCATGTTGGGCTTTGGAGAGGGAATTTACCCCAGACGCTGCTGCACTTTAGCCTAGGGCCCAAGAGTCAGGGCTAGCTGGAGGCGCTCAGACCGAGTTCACCAAGGCGCTGTCCTGCTGGTGTGGCGCAGGCTCACCCTCCAGTGGATTTCTGGGACCCATTTGTCACCTCTGGCCCCGATGAAAATGAACCCCGCCTCTCCCACACTTACCCAAAGCGCAGTCCTTACCTCTCCCCCTGCAGCCTGGTGCTGGCTCTGGTGGGGCAGCCTCATCCCCCATCCCTGGGAGAGGGTTACTGAGGGGTGCCACTCAGCACCTCTGGTCACCCCCCTGCCAAAGGGCCAGGCTGGGTGGCACCCCCCCACAGGCGCAGGCCCTCACTCCCCACCCCCCAATCTTTGGGGGGGAGTGAACACCTCCCTGCAGCCCATCACCCAGGCCCCTGCCGCCCTCCCCTGGATACGCCACTGCGATGGAGTTTTGTTTGTTTGCAGAGAATGCACAAAGTGCTGCAGCTCTGAGCACAGAAGGAATCAAACCCCAGGAAGCAGCTCCAGGCACCTCGCGTGCCGCTGCTCCTGTAGGTTCGGGGTGTTGTCCGTGTGTGCATCTTTCCCAGGTTTCCCTCTTCTGCCGCCCCAACATGGCCCTCCCCAAGCCAATAAGCAGCCAAAAGCTCCCAGGCGTGTTCGCACACTCATTTTGGCTCTGGTGGGGTTTTAGCAAGGTTCCACACTGCTCACAGGGGTGTGATGGTCGTGCCTAACAGCTCCAGTCAAGAACAGACCATGCTGCGCTAGGTGCTGTACGTACACAGGGCAAAAAGACGCCCCCCAACAGCTGACAAGATAATGAGACAGAGGTTCTCAACCAGGAGAGTGTGCCCCTGGCCGAGGTGGCTTTGTGGAGGGCTCCAGTGAGCTCCTTCCAGCTGTGAAGGGCAGTGTGGGAGAAAGCGCAGCGCTCCTTGGATATGGTCACAAGCGGGTGGCGGAGCAGAGACGGGAATCAGCCTTTCCTAGTGAACGAGGCCTAATCGCAAGTCCCGCCGGGGGAGGTATTTTGGTCAAGGGTGTGATTTGTGAATCTACTCCTTGTGTAAGTCGTGTGGGCCACAATTACGGCCGTCTGAAGGTGCTGGATACGGCTGGCGTTATCACCCTTCCCATGCGGGAACGGCTGGCTCAGCAGAAAGTGCCCTAGCAATATAGAGGCGGTTCCTACTGGCTTCATGAGACCAGCGCTGTTAAAGCGACACAAGGGACTCGTGCAGACAAGGGCTGAGGGATGCTAAGCGGGGGGTGGCCCTTGGACAGGAAGCCATGCGGTGGACACAGAGGGGCGACGTGCCTGAAATGAACACGATCTTGGCGGTGCATTCAGGCAGGGCGTGTGCGGGGTGGGGCTGTGTTGATCGCGGCCAAGGGGGCAGCGAGCGGGATGGGAGAGGTTGAGCCAGGTGGACGGGCAGGATTGGCCAGCTCATGGAACTGTTCTGTGCACAGCGGAGGGCTGAGCTGAAGATGACGCAGGGTGCTTGGATGGGTTCACCTCTCCCCTGAGCCAGCGCGTGGGGCTGGCTGTGACCCCTTGCCCAGGACACGGCACTTGTTTGTGCCTCTCAGAGACACAGTTAAAGGTTAAGGATTCTCCTCCCCACCCACCGGCCATCAAAGGCTCACCCATTAATCGCTTCCCCAGAGGCTACTCCCGAGCAATGGGAGTTTGGCCCAGGGCAAGTTAACTGGTGACTCATTGAGCCCTGGGTCAGCACACTGCTTCGGGCAGGTTCTGACCAGTCCTCAGCCCTCCTTGCATAACTTGGAGGGTTTATAAACCCAGCCAGAGCCAGCCTCGTCCGCAGACTGCAGCGCTCCCATCCTCGCACACCGTCCTCCTCCTGGGGCTGCCAGGGTGCGGAGCCGGCATGAAGGTCGTGTACATGGTGAGTAGGGAGAGGCAGACTGGACGGGGAGCTGAGCCCTAGAGATAGCAGAGGAAAAGCTGGCTCAGGCCGCGCTAGGTTCAGTGTCCCAAGAGATAAGGCTCCGGGCCCATTTGTTCTCCTGGGGACACAGCCCACCCCAACCTGGCTGGCGGGAAGATTCTCCGGTCTTTCCTCTGAGGTTTTCCTTTGCGGGGTTTGGTCCTACATCTGGCTGTTGCATCTCCCACTGGATCCTCTGTGCACCCCCTCCTGGCCCCCCCAAACGCAGAGCCTGCTTCTTCTACCAGATCTCCCCACGCATAAAAATCCCACTTGTACACCCCCTTCTCCCCACACAGAGGCTGCTTCTTCTACTGGATCTCCCCCTTGTGCATAGATCCTACTGGATCCTCCGTGGGCAGACCCCACTGAACCCAGTGTCAGTGTGGATCCCACTGGATTCCCTGCTCCCAGATCCTGTTCCGCTTCTGATCCCCTTTGCACAGACCCTACTGTCCCCTCTGATACTCAGCACAGACGCTGTGATGCCCCAGCATGTCCCCTGCACACACAGACCCCGTAGGATGAGATCCAAGGCATGTGCAGGCCCTCCTGGTAGATCCTTTACAGACAGAGTCCTGCCTTCCCCAGCCGAATCCACCTGTACCAATCTGCCAGATCTTCTGTGCCCAGATGCTGGGGAAACAAAGAGAGTCCTGGGGCACTTTTAAAGATGAACGGATTTAACAGATGCTAAGAGACACGCAGGGCTCAGATCCTGCCCAAACCATAGTGGTGCCAGGCATGCTAGCCTGCCTCTTACCCTGGCTCCTACCAGAGTGTGCCAGAGACGAGGGGGACACGGATCCCCACGCTCCTCCTGTTCTACAGGTAAGGGCAAAATTCAGCCCTAAATAAAATAGTGAGCCGTGTAACCACAGACACGGAAAGACCGAGTGGTAAGAACCATCAGGCAAGGGATAGATAACAGGACAGAATCACAGTGCCTCCACGTAAATCCATAGGGTGCCCACGCCTTGAATACTGCCTCAGTTCTGGTCACCCCAGCTCAAAAAAGAGCCGTTAGAATTGGAAAAGATACAGAGAAGGGCAGTTTATGAGGAAAGAGTAAAAAGACTGGGAGTGTTCGGCTGAGAAAAGAGACGACTAAGGAGGAGGCACGAGAGAGGGATGTAAAATGATGAATGGTTGTGAATAGGGAAGTGTCATTTACCCCTTCACATCACACAAGAACCAGGGGTCACCCAATGAAATTAATAGGCAGCAAGTTTGAAACAACCAATAAGAAGAACTTCTTCACACAAGACACAGTTAATCTGTGGAACTCATTGCTGGGGGGTGTTGTGAAGGCCAAAAAGTATAAATGGGTTTGGGTTTAAAACAGAATTAGATAAGTTCCTGGAAAATGGGGCCATCAGTGGCTAATAGCCAAGATGGTCAAAGACACAACCCTATGCTCGGGGTGTTTCTAAACTTTGACTGTCGGACTGGGTGGGACTGGGTGACTGGGTGCTGGGACTGGGTGACAGGGATGGATCACTCAATAATTGCTCTGTTCTGTTCATTTCCTCTGAAGCAGCTAGCATTGGCCACTGTCAGCAGACAGGATACTGGGCTAGATGGACCAGTTGTCTGAGCCAGTCTGGCTTTTCTTATGTTCTTAGGACCTAAGGAGTGATATCTCTGTACCTTTCCTCAGCATATATTTTTGATGGGTTTCCAGCTCCCCCCCGATATTGCCCCAAGTAGACTTTGGCATTAGGTTGCACGTCTCCTTTTATTTCACCCTCTTTTGGTCCAATGACTTGGCGGTTTGGTTCTGGAAGTTCCTCCTACCATTTTCTCTCTTTCCAGGGCTGAAATGAACAGAATTCCCTAGGGTTCCTTTCTGGCCATGTGGACATTTATGGGGCCGTGGGCCCTGCTTGCGGGGGGGGGGGGATTTAAAGAAAATGTTAGTTCATTTATCCTTCTGGAATCATGAAAAATAAATGACTAAATATAGATTCCGCACCATTTTTAGGAGAAAATATGCTTATTATGCCTTTACTGTCATTCTAAATAAAGTTGATGCAAGAATTTGTACAAAAGGCTTAATAAGAGAGGAATCTCTCTCTCTCTCTCTCTCTCTCTCTGTGTCTTCCTTTATGTTAGAGAAAAACAAGCCTTTATATAATTAGTTTAATTCTAAACCAATTAAACACTTGCAAGACGGGTTAGTAACCCAGAAATAAAGCAGCATTAATATGTGTCACGCATTTCCCCTCAAATTTAGAGCACAATATTCTTGCAAGCCGTTAGTACAATTCTAGGTCAATTGAAAGCCCACACAAACACCCCCACCCCCACCCTGCACTTCAAGCTGTGGCTGCTATTTAACAAATTAAAGCAGAACTGCACAGAGACTTGTTTAAACTCTACCAAACTCCTGAGAAAAGCACCAGGAGGACAAATATTTTCTTTGAAGTCTTCATGGCAGGTTTGTCAGCTGTGTCCCTCCATAACCCAGGCAGCCAAATATATAGAAGACAGACAGCAGCTCTCAATTGCTTTGTGAAGCACAGAATCACCTTTCCTCCTCCCAGATTCCTCTGTCCCCAGCTGCTGGGGCTGCAGTAGACATGCGGCCGGATTTTAAGTCCGACTCATAATCTCGGGATAGACTTCTCAAGTGTCAGGATTTTTTCTTTCAGTGCGGCTGGGACCTCTATCTTGAGAATGATCATGAGTCTGGCTGAATTTTACTTAGAAATCTGACGGCATGTCTGGCTGTAGCATGGAACAAGCAATGATTAAGTAATAATTTTACTTGGAAACAGCTGTCGGCCCTGACAAAGAACAAGCGTCCCCTGACCTGGGATCCCCCCACATGTGGGGCAGTCAAGATTCCCCCTATCAGCTTTGCGGGTCCTGCTGTCAGCCCCAGTCCAAGGCGGCTGGGGTTCCTGCTGTGAGCATGGGCTGCTGGGGTTCCTCTGGGAACTGGGAGGAGGGCCCTACTGCAGCCTCCTAGGTCTGGGTAGGTGAAAAACCCCAGGAAAAACAAGAGTGAGGTGAACTGTGGCCTGGAGCGAGGTGGGTAGGGGTTGACGGGGTGGGGGGCTGTGCTGAGGGTGGTTCTAAGCAGTGGGGTGAGTGCTGGGAGCTCGATGGGGTGGGGAGGCTGAGCTGGTGGGGGGTGATAAAGTGAGGAAGGTTGGGTGGGGACAGAACTGACAGGGCTGGGGGTCAGGAATGGATTCATTTCTGGGCAGAAGATGGGCCAATGTGGGGGAGAGAACTCCTGCACCAGGGACCAAACGGCTCTTATCCCCTACGTGTGGGAACATGGGCAACACTCACCATCCCATGTGCACACCCTGGGGAGGGGCTGAGGGAGCTGAAAAATCAAGAGATGGACCTAAAAGCCACACTCAACCTTTTTTCAAAATGTCATGATTTTGGGGCCAATCTCGTGATTTTGGGGGTCCAACTCATGAATTTTGATCTCCTGAATTAGTCACCCCGTCAAGTTAATGTCTAATATGCAGGCATCCTTTCTGCACACAAGGTGTTAACCAGTTCTGCAACCCTCCAGGGCAGGAACATTTGAGCAATTTAGCAAATGATGCCCGTCAGGCCCAGGTGGACACCCAGTGCGTATAGCATAAATGCCAGCACATAGAAACACGGACGTATGCTCAAGTCCGCACAAAGTCAGACTCAGATGCTCGTGTGTGCTGTCTGCACATGTTCGTGTACTCACACTTGCTTTTCAGCACACGCAGCCTAATGTAAAGGAAATCTAACCGTGTGAAATTGCTTAATCCACCTGTACAGGAGGCAAAATGCAAACTTCTTTTAAACAGTTCCAATTCTATGTAAAAAGATTTCATCACACTTTTCACTTTTCTTTCCAGAACTGATGCCTATTTCATTAAGTTAAACCTGTAACTCTTTCAGGAGCCTGCATAGGGAGTATATTCCTAAACATGATAAAACCTGGATTTATTAAATGAAAAAAACAATGTTAGGGAAACCCCGAGTTTAATATTTGGGAGGCATGCGATACAAACAAAATGTTTTCCATGAGATTCAATGGCTTTGAAACGTTTTAGCAGTCGGGATTTTCACATTATTAATATACCTGGCCCGTTCTGCAAAATGCAAAAAAGAGAGAAAAAAATCCTGAACTAGCTGCAAACACCTTCATTTTCTTCACTGTTGAGGAAGGAATTTGGAAGTTAGGTAAAACCAAGCGGCAGAATTATTATTCTTTTCTCTCTCAGCACCCTGTTGAGCATCTGATTTCAGGTCTGGCAAAAACAGGCTGTGGTCTCCAGATACTCCAAGGGTTCTGCAGAAACGGTGCTCAGCTAGGGAGACTTTTCAAACCTGAAACACAAGTCAGGTTCCATTTTAACTTTTACACCAGGCTTTAAAACTTTACACTTTGTCTCAAGAGGCATCTTCAGCCTTTACCACAGATTTGCCCCAGGCTGGTTTTGCTCCACAGACCTTCCTGGGGTAGAATCAGCAGCTGTAGCCAGCTCTTCTCACCCCTTGCACTCCAATGAGTAAACACTGGTACATGCAACTTCATAGATTCAAGCATACCAAGGCCAGAAAGGTCCCCACCCTTGGGAACTGATCTGCATAAGAAAGGCCAGAGGCGTGCTCCAAAATAATTTCTGCCCTGGGGGCTGAATTATTTAGAGTCTCTTGATTGAGTTTCAAGAGACTCAAACCACAGCAGGGTTTCGGTCCTGTCCCAGTCCCTGTCCTGCCTGGAGGGAATTCCGGGGCCATATATAGCCAACTCATCTGACAAAAAGGTGGGGCGGGTATCTAATGCTGGAGTGTGATTGGTGGGTTAGAATAGCTGGGGAGGTGGGAGGGCTATGGAAACCTGCCAAAGATATAGGACGAGGAAAGATGCGGCCCCACTAGTGTTAGCCACGCAGAGCTGGGCAGGAGAGCTGGTTGGGGCATTTGCCACTGGACAACGATTCCATTCAGAAAATGCCCATTGCTTGAAATCGGATTGTTCTGTGGGAACGTGTCAATCGCAACAAACATTTGCAGGAACGAGGCAGGTCTGTGGACAGCCTGTCCGTGTACGAAGCTGCCTGGCTCTGCCCGGGCGGTCAGTGCCCAGCGCGTGGGTGCTGCAGACCCGCTCTCCAAGAGCATGTTCTGTGGAACCGGGCGTCCGTTTGCTGGCCAACTGCGCTGGAAAAACAGACAGACACACGGGCCCCGATGGCGTGATGGACAAACGTACAGTTGGACATAGTGACACAGTGCACACGGGCAGACATCCCATTTCACAGCCGGACACACAGTCTGATCTGTGCGTGCTGTGGGGGTAGGAGGGGACCGTGGGGAAGTGGGTGAAATTGTGATCACCAGGCCTCACGCCATCCCTCATCCCAGGACGCAGACCCCTCGGACGTTTTCCGGCCGGATGCGAGGGCTGAGCCTGGCACACTGAAAAGAGACTACAGGAATTACACGGTGAGTGCCTGCCTCCCCGTAGCATGGCCCTGGCTGTCTGAGAACGGCCCTGTTGGTGTGGGGCACGCCCCACGGAGCCTGTGCTCCCATCCTGCCCCCCAGAGCACCCCCTTCTGGGAGAGGCCAGAACTGCTGTGGCCAGGAGCTCCCACACCGCCACGCCCCCTGCCCCGCCCCCACAGCGCCCCCTTCTGGGAGAGGCCAGAACTGCTGTAGGTGGGAGCTC
>ML686141.1:1312467-1334374 GCA_007922175.1 Pelusios castaneus
CCAGTGTCCCTGCCCCGCCCCCACAGCGCCCCCTTCTGGGAGAGGCCTGAGTCTTTGTCTGAGTCGTGCACGGATGTGTTGTTCTAGGCCGGGCCACTGCTAGATCGTGTGTATAACACCTACTTGCTGATGCACACGCACCAGACTGTGGACTTTGTCCTGAAGAAGGTACGTCCCCTGGGAAATCACAGAGCCCTGCCTGCACCCCAAGATGCTCAGACAGCCCCTTCCTGAGCGGGGACTACACGTGGCCGGCTGACTGCAGTCTCGCAAAGGATTATCCCCAGCCCAGCTCCCAGGGATTCCCAGCCAAGGAAGCCCCGGCCCCAGCGCAGACCCCCTGTGGCAGTGGCTTTTCAAACCATGGGTCAGGAACCAGTACAGGGTCGCAGCCTCGCAGGTACTGGGTTGCAGCGCCCTCTGCTGCCACTGCCGAAAGACCGGACTGCATTGCTGAAAGATATAACTGTTGGGTCGTGGCTGTGCAGAGGTGATGTTTTTTTCAGATGGGTCCTGAGGCAAAAAAGTTTGAAAACCACTGCTCTAGGGAACGCTGCTCCCCTGCACAGCCTCTGGGAATCCTGGCCAAAGGAGAGAGCCTGGTGCAGACATTTCCCCTTCCACGCCCCTTTATGGCCCAGGAGCTGGCCTTAGCGCTGAGCCTCACCAGCTCCCTTCTCCCAGAGCATGGAGTATGGGGCCTGTGCCCAGCGCAGAATGAGCATCATGGAGGCCTTGGATTTACTGGATAACGTGGTGGACGAATCGGACCCGGACGTGGACTTTCCCAACTCGTACCATGCGTACCAGACTGCCGAGGGCATCCGCCAGGCCCACCCGGACAAAGGTAGGGCCAGTCCCTCTGTGCCAGGCCTGGTGCGGGATCCCAGGCGGACGGGGAGGATCCACTGACCCCTTCCTGCTGCCGTCAGCAGCTCATGGTGGGTGCAGCCAAGAACCCAGCAGGGGTTTTCTGCTGTCGAGTGGCTGCGCCAGCGCGCTGCCCCCGGGTGATCCATCTCTGCTCTCTCCATCGCAGACTGGTTCCAGCTGGTCGGGCTGCTGCATGACATGGGCAAAATCCTGGCCCTGTCTGGGGAGCCTCAGGTGAGCAGCTGCAGAGGCGGCGGGTGGGTCGAATGCATCCAGCACCACAGAGCCAAGCACTTGGTTACCCCTGGGGAGCAGTTGGGGAGGAGGAGAAAGGGAGGGGCAATGCCTTACGTGGCTGGTTGCATGCAGGTCAGGGGAACCAGCGGTGTCGTGCCCGTCCCCTGGGCCAGCTCCCAGCTGGGTGTTTCCAGGGCACGCTGATCTCTAGCTACGAGAGCCCAGTGCTCCCCCCGCTCTCGGCTACCCGCTGAAGGGGCCACAGGTAGAGCCAGGACACTGGCTCAGGGGGCCCTCGGTTCAGTCCCATCTGGCAAGCCCTTGGTTTTCTCTGCAGTGGGCTGTGGTGGGCGACACGTTCCCCGTGGGCTGCCGGGTCCAGAAGTCCGTGGTCTTCAGCGACTCCACCTTCCGGGACAACCCCGACTCAAAAAATCCCCTATACAAGTGAGTTCCTGCCCCGCTGGAGCGTGCGCTCTGGCCCCTGCACCTCTCACTGGATGGCTCTGCCCCCCATGACCCCCTACACCCCGCAGACTGGAGCAGGAGAGAGTAGGGCCTGGGGAAGGGTGAAGCGTAATCCCACTGCTGCTGGCAGGGCTGCACTTCTGGGTCCCTGAAGGGCCCCTCACAGGTGGGCCATGCCCCCCGCACTCGGCTGAGTTGGACGTTTGTAACCTTGGCCAGTGTTCTGCGCTGGCCTGCGGGCACCACCCCAGAGTGGCCGGGCTGGGGCGCTCATTGGCTCTCTCTTTCTCTCGCTCAGCACCCAGTACGGGATCTACCAGCCTCACTGTGGCCTGGCCAACGTGCTCATGTCCTGGGGCCATGACGGTAAGGACGTGCCCGGTGCGGCAGGGACTTGGAGCCGGGCATGGGGATGTACGTCCAGGGTGCAGGTCCATGCAGCCCTGGGAGCAGATCCTTGTACCCAGAGCTCTCAGCCGCCCCGCCACCTTGCTCCTTGGGGGCCCACCCCTCGCAATCAGTATCCCATAAGGCGCTGTTTGCATTCACCCCTGAGGTCCCAGTCCCCCCCCCCCCCTTCTCACCAACGGCTCCCAAACCCATCCCTGTCTGCTGCTCCATTATCCTCCCTCCCTGCCAGCTGTAGGGCGGGTCCTGTCTTCCTGGCCCTCCTTTCACCTGACAGCTCCCTCCTCCCGGGCACCCGTGTCCTCCACCAAAGAGGAACAAAATGTGCGGAAAGGCCGCTCTCCAGGGGCATAATGCCCCTCCATGCAACTGCCGGGCGACCAGGACCTCTCCCCCCGCCAGCCCTTACCTGTCCACTTAGAGCCTGGCCCTGGAGCGCTCTCACAAAGCATCTTTACTCTTGCCCACTTTGGCTGGCCCCAGAGGAGAGCAGCTTACTATCGCTGCCAGCGAAGGGAGCTGCTCCGCTAGGGACTGCCCAGCTTGTGGCTGCAGAAGGATCCAGTCCAGTAAGACCTGGCCCCAACCTGAGCTGGCTGCCGTTTATACGACACAGCGTTTGGTGTCATCAGGCAATATCCGGGGCCTGCTTCTCAGATGGGCCCCGTAACTCTCGGGCAAACAGCGGGGCCGCTCCTGACTGCAGTATCATTTCTGGCCGTCGGATGGCACCGTTCCCGCAGACATCACACGCTGGGACGGGTGGCATCCTGGGAGCGGAGAGGCTGGGGGGAGGCCCTGGAACCAGTCTGGATTTCCAGGCTGGTGGGGACTGATCCTGATCTCTCTCCCCAGAGTACATGTACAGAGTCATGAAATTCAACAACGTCTCCCTCCCCCAGGAGGTAAGGGGCTTGGGTTTTTTTTTCCCAGTTTGGGTCTGTTAGGGGGAGGTGGTGAAATGGAGGCATCTGGCTTTGTGAACCGCTGGAGGCCTGTCCCCCTGCTGAACCAATCCCTCTGGGACTGGCTCTGGGGCCCAGGGACAGCATTCGGGGCAGCTGCCCCATCTTCTTTTCCCTGCTGGGCTAAGCTGCCCCTGCAGCCTCAGATAGCCTTCCCAGGCTGGTCCCTGGCCCGTTGGCATGGTGCCCACACCCCTGCCCGAAGGCTCATGGATGAGACCCCAAAATCTAACTCGTGGGACATGGATGGGCCATTTGGCTCCAGCACTTGCTGGGCTTGGGGTGGGTGAGACGGGAGGGCACAGGCTGCCCCTCTAACCCCTTTTCTCTTGTTGCAGGCTCTCTACATGATCCGCTTCCACTCCTTCTACCCCTGGCACACGGGCGGGGATTACATGCACCTGTGTAGCGAAGAGGACCAGCGCATGTTGCCCTGGGTCAAGGAGTTCAAGTGAGTGCCCCAGTGCTGGGGGGGGGGGGGGGGGGGGGGGGGGGGGGGGGAAGGCAGGGCAGCATTGCCTCCAGGGAACCCCGGACAGAAAATATAAACAAAACAGGAAAGACAGCCCCCTTCCACCCCCAAATACAGAACACTGTAACCTGTGGAACTCACTGCCACATGAAGTCATTGAGCCCAATGTTTTAAGCTTCCCAAAGGCCTTGATGGGACACAGCATGAGTAGTGGCAGTGGCATTAATTCTCCTCCTGTGGGGCTGGAGCTGAGCCCAGGAGATGTGGGGTCCTCCCCTCCCCCAAGCCGCTTGCACCTTCCTCATACACAGCTGGTTTTGGCCACTGTTGAAGACAGGAGCCGGAGCTGGGTGTGGGCCTTGGGGTTGCCCCAGTCTGGCTCTCCCTGTGTTTCAGATCAGAATGAACTGAAAGAAACAGGAGGGAGGTGCAGGTTTCCTGGCTGAGGCTGTTCTCTGAGGGTCAGTGTTTGGGAAAGACTTGGGCTTGCACACGAGACCCATTTTTTCACCCTCAGGACACCCTAGCAAAGGGGAGCAGGGGTGCAGAGCTGGGGCAGGACTGATCACACCTCATGCTCCAAGGGGTGGAGAGCAGCAATGGGAGGGATTAGCTGCTTTTATGGGAGGTTCATCCGGGTCCAGAGGAGCAGGTGCTGGCATCTGCCAGCTGCAGGGTGCGGTGGGTGCTGGACCCCTGCTGCTGGCAGCCGAGGGAGACGGAGCAGCCTCGCTCAGCCTTTGCTTTCTGTTCCCTGCAGCAAGTTTGACCTGTACACCAAGTGCGAGGACCTGCCCGACGTGGCGCAGCGAAAGCCCTATTACCAAGCCCTGATCGACAAGTACTGCCCCGGCCAGCTGTGCTGGTGAGCGCCCACGGCCAGCACCTGCCTGGCTCCAGGGCAGCAACCTGAGCCTGACGCCGGATACCTGGGCACAGCTGGAGACAGGCTCCAGACCCTGGCACACAGCCACTCCCTGGCCTGGCTCCGCTTCCCGGCCCCAAACAGCCCACAAAGAGCCTAGGGCCAGAGCTGGGCTGGACGACCAGCATCCCTGCCCCCGGCCCGGCACAGGAGACTCGGCCGTCCCTGCATTGCCCACGCAGTCCTCCCCTCCAGCTAGACCTCCACGTGCCACGGGGGCAATGGGTATGCCCCAGCCCCGGCCCACAACGCCCCGGGGAGAGAAACACAACAAAGTCCCCTGCCGACTTGCTCCCTGTGTGCACCCAGCCCCCTCCCCAGGGCCCAGCTCCGAGCTTCGAGCGGCTGGGATCCAGGCAGCAGCATGTGGCCTGGGCCGTAGCAGGGGGGCCACTGCTGGCCAGACACAAATAAACGGCGTTTGGGACACGGCTGGCGCTGGGTGTCACACGCGGGTAGCGCCGGAGGGCAGCGAAACGGACCCTGCAGTGGGAGGACGGAGGGGTGGGGGGAGCAGGGGCTGTTCCTCTTCCCACACACCACGCTGGGGCCACCCCAGCCCTGGCCCTATAAGGCCTGTCTCCCCTGCCCCCCTCACTCCCGTCTCACCCCCCACGCCCAGCCCCCAAGCCTTCCTCCATCCCTGCCACTGACGCATGGCCTCCGCTCTCACTCAGCGCCCCCGGCTGAACTGCTGTGAGCTGGGCACCCGGCCTGTCCCTGCCTCCCACTCTCCCTCCCCCCGGAAGGTGAGGCACCTCGGCTTGCTGCACCCTTTTCTGGAGAGTCGTCACCATTGCATCCCCCTGCCACCCCTCTCCGCTGCTACTTCCTGCCCTCATCTCCCCCCCGGCCCCTTCCCCCTCGCTCCCCTCGTCTCCCCCCCCTCCCCCTTTCCCCCCCCCCCCCCCCTCCTCCCCCCCTGGCCCCTTGTCCCCTCACTCCCCCCTCCTCCTCTGTGCTCAGGCCTAGGGCCTCATGCTGCTTGCCCCACTGCCCACTCTCAGCCACACCCTGCTCTGCCTCCAGCACCCAAGCCCCTTTCTTCTCCCCAGGGTGATGCACATGGGGAGCCTGGCTTTCCAAGGGGGCTGGGAGCTGCAGGTGGCCCCACTGTACAAGCGGGACCCTCCAAAGCAATGGCAGCTGCTAGACCGGGGGCTCAGCAGCAAGGAATGGCCAGGCCCTGCCCACAAGCAGTACACACACTCCAGGATGTAGGATTTGGCAGCTGACAAATGCAGCTAGGAACAGGTCCTGCAGCCAGGGACCAACGAAGCTGCATGCTGAGCCCCTGGGCTGGATTTCCATGGCAGAGCATGGGTCCCCAAAGGGAGGTCAGCCTTAGACATTGCTGCAGAGCTGAGCCCCTCACAGGTAGGCAGCTCTACCTCCAGGAGTGCTGGAGAGGGCCTGGAGCCCACAGGGGCAGGAATGCTGTACACAGGCGGCCCTGATGGCTCACACAGACTAGACCCCTGCCCGGGACCCTAGCCTCAATACTCAGAGCAGGGGATGGGGGGAAGCCTGCACCCCCTACTGCTGATGGGGTATTAGGGGCTGGTTGTCCCTGTCCTGCATGATCCCCCCCCTCATGGAGGGGTTAACAGCCCAGGAAGGGACACGGCTGGAATGTGAAAGGGTTTATTTAGAAAGTAACAGGAAACATCTCCACTCCAGCAACAGCTGCCAGAAAGCAGGTTCCAGCAGGGCCCCACCCCCAGGAAGGGCTATGGGGGGATGCGAGTGCCCAGTCGCCCTGCATGTGCTGTCTGTGGGGTCCCTCAGCGAGCCAGAGCAAGCACTACAGTCGCCCTGCCGAGGGGGCTGCAAGAGGAGGGGGAGAGTTAAGGCAGAACGCAGGGACAGGGTTCACAGCAAGGGAAGCAGAAGCCCCATGAGCCCGTTTGGTGTGAGGGAGCAGCTCACCCACGCTGGACCTCGACTCCCTCCCTCCAGGCAGCTCTGTGATGGGATCCAGGATTCCCACCCTGCCCCATTTTCTGGCCCCCTAGGAGCGGGAGATCTGCCAGGCTCAGGGCAATTCAATCCCCACAGCCCCTGCTCCCAGGGGAGATGGTGGGCTCTTGGTCCCAGACTGGCTGGAGGGATCCGTGCCCCCCTTCCTGCAGGAGCAGGGCTAGCTTTGTGGGGAGAATAAGGCCAATTGTCAGCAACAGCCAGATGCAGCGGGGTAATGCGAGGGGGAGGAGCAGGCAGTGGGGAAGGGAAGCGTCCAAAGACAGCAGTCTAAGGGGAGGGGGATGAGGGCTGTTGCCCCAAAGCAATCTGCCCCACAGAGGGGATGGGGGACCAGGGTATAGGGGGGCATTGGTGACATGCCACGCCTGGCTGAGCTCGGTGGAAGCAGGCAGCTCTGGTCCGTGGGGGAGAAAGCCCAGCCCGACACGGAGCCGTGGGGGTGGTGGCTGAGAACCAGTAGGCTGCCCCCCCGCTGAAGTCTGGACGGAGCAGAGAGGAGATCCGTTTGCCACTGGCTACAGAGACAGGAACGCTGGGAGGAGCCAGGCGAGGCGAGAGACAGGAGTTCAGAGCGGAGCTGGTGTCGGTCAGTGCCTGGAAAACAGGGACCCTAAGGTGGCCCCTCCAGGGGCTACTTCTTCTTCTTGGCGCTCCGGAAGCTGTCGGCAGGGGCGTCACCCGCCCCTCGGCCTCTGCCCTCGCCCTTCTCCTCAGCCTCCTTCTTCCTCACCTGTCCGTTCTTCTCGCTGCCCGCGTGGTCCCCGCCGTCTCCCTCCGCCCCGTCAGGCCGCTTGGAGCCCCGCTGCCGGCTGATGCCCAGGGTCCTGCTGCCCAGCGCACGCAGGAGGCAGATGGTGGCAGCCGTGAGGTACAGAGACCACACCACGACGGGGCCCGTGTATGGGCGGCTCAGCTCCCGGATGAACTGCAGGGCCGTGGGCAGGAAGGCATCTGCAGGGCGCTTCAAGGGCCCCTTGTCCTGCATGGAGGGGAAGAGACGTGAGGGCTGGGCTGAGTCCCGGGCACCCCTGATGGGCAGGTTCCTGCCCCACGCAGAATCAATTTCTCCAATCACCACCCTGAATGAGGTGCAGTGCTGAGCGCCTGGTCTCGGCGCTGGGCCATGAACCATCCCTGTCTCTGTGGGGCTATGCGGCTCAGAGGGGCTCCCTGGGAGATGTACAAGGGCTGTGTGTTGGAGGACTGGGGATAACGTGTTGCAATCCAGCCCAGAAGCGGGAGGGCTGCCTGATCTCAGAAGGCAGTGGCGTGGCTCCCAGTGGAAGCGACGAGGATGCAGACCACAGCGGCCCGTTTCTGCCCATCTTACCTTCAGCCCATACTGGCTGAGCAGGGCCTCCAGCTGGGGGTCTCCCAGGGACACTGAGGGGTAGAACTCCTGCACATGGTGCCGGCTCCACCACTGGCGGGGGAAGGTCCTGCAGAGGAGGGAGAAGAGGCAGGAGTCGCTCCCCACTCCCACCAGCTGGCCCTGCCCTGAGCTGCGGGGCTAACAGATCAGGACCAGATATTTCTGCCTGCCAAAACTGGATGAGAAGGCTGCGTACTGAGTGGCTAGATACTCTGCGGCTAAGACAGACACAGGATGGGCACCAGTATTTGCCCAGCTCTGTATTAGTCGCCAACCCATTCCTCACACAACCTAACAGTTTCTCTGACCTGCGTCGACAGCTGTCACCCAGCTCCGGCCTGGCAGTTTAGAGCCCCCTTTATGGCTGAGTGGTTAAACGCGCATTACTCGGCCTTTAACACAATTTCATCGGCTCTTGTCTTGTCCGTTCTCCTGGCTTGGCTGAGTCTCAGGAATTCCTGTCTTTTCCAGTCCTGACTGAGAACACAGCACCCTCCGCAAGCTTTGCTCCCTCCCTGCACACCCTCTTTCCGGATCGTTACATGAACCACAGTGGGAATAAGCTGGTCCCAGTGAGCCCAGAGGGGAGAGAGCCGTGCCCGTCTCAGATGGGGGCTGATGGCAAAGGGCGTTGGCAACACTCACTCGTCCTTAGTGCTCTCCGTGAACCAGTACTTGTAGAGTTGGGCTCGGATGTAGGCAGGCGGCTGCGAGCTGAATGGATATTTAGTCTCATCTGTCTGTACCAGGTGGATCACTGCCAGGAACAAGGGCGTTAGCACAGGGCCCTGGCACACTCCTCCGCTGCAGCCCTACGCCTCGGCCTGGGGAACTCACATTAGGATTTAGCGCTCAGGGCTGCAGAAAAGCTGGAAGGCCCGGACTCCAGAGCGGCAGCCTCTACTGAACCGGGGCAGAGGGCTCCGACAGGTGTGAACTCCCACCAAGGTGCAAGGCAAGTTCTCTGCCCTGTGGCTGTAGGGGCCCCAGCGTGCCCCACCGTCACACCCCAGCTACTGGGCTCACATCGAGCGCTCCCCTGCAGGCTGCCCCAGTTTGGGCAAGCCTGGACCGGTACTGCCCCAGCACATAGCATTGCATGGCACTGGGGGCAGGAGAGAGCAGAGTTAGTCTCAGCCCACAGGCACCCTGTGAATGTACTAGGGGTGCAGGGGGACAGCTCGTGGTCTCTGAAGGTGGTCTCTGAGGGGGACTGGGCAGGTCTGTGAATGCCCGCCCCAAGCTCAGTCTGGGACACAGGGCGACGGTGCGCACGGCCCCCTCACCTTCCTTCTTGCCCTGCAGCAGGCGATAGATGAAGCTGGTGAACCAGGGGCTCTGAGTGTGGGGCCCCAGGGCCGCAAACCACATCTGCCAGTCGAGGCGGGGCTGGTGTGGGGCCACCACAGGTGGCATGGCGCTGATGTTCCCCGGCTTGTACATGAACTCTATCTCCTGCAGAGAGAGGAGAACAGGGGCAAGGTGAGGACGCCCCAAGCAGTGCCCCAAAGCACTTGACAGCTCATCCCTAACTGCAGCTACCTCTCGGGTGGACGCAGCAACTCTTGAAGCTACATGGACCCTTAGAACACCAGCCAAGCTGCGAGGGGGGGCGACATCCCGCTCGTTCAAGGCTGCATGTCAGAAGTGGGCAGCGAGCCAGTTGTCTATCTCGCCCCGTAGAGCGCTCCAGCACCTGCAGCAGGAGGGCGTGTCTGCAGGCGCCAGCGGGTCCATCCGTCCAGCAGCACCCCAGAGCACATTGCTCCAGTTAAAGCCCCTCATGCGCTAGGGCCTGGGGACGGCCACCTCCTGTGCTCTGCAAGGGGTTCATGAGCGCAGCCCGCATGTTGATTTCAACGGGACGCCCACCCTTTCTCCCTGCACCTCCCAGACTCATCTCCCCCTTGGGCAGACGCTACAGCAGCCACACGGTATCACTTGCAAGGCACGGCAGCCAGTTACCGTCCATTTCTGCATGTCGTAACTTCCTTCCAGAACCACCTCTGGGCGGCCCCCGACCCCGGTCATCCTGCGGAAGAGCCCGTAGGAGTTCACCAGCTGGTAGCGGTCCACAGCATTGAACATCTGGTGGACGCCCGGCCACAGCTTTCCATTCGACTCGTACTCTATGTAGGTGAAAGGCACCTGGGAGGTAGCAGAGAAGGGACCAGCTCCGTCACCCCACGCAATGGGCAACCGGGAGGGGGAAACGCAGCGGCAGGAATTAGCAGACTGGACCAGCTCCATCCGGCTTGTCTGCTGGCCTTGCCCAGCTCAGATCACAGAGCAGCCCTGGCTGGTGTCCAGAGCAGTCAACATTCATTGCTTCCCCACTCACCCCACCCGAGAGGGCAGTGCTGCAGAGAGGAGAACGCCAGCCAACGGCCAGAAAATGGAGCTCAGGGCATCACTAAATGGCTCCTAAAGTTACCTGGCCAGAATATCCGACTCCCTGTTGCCCAGGTGGGGCTAGCCACATGCTGGGGGGATGGAGCCAAGCCTCCTCTCCAGTACCAGTTGTCCTTCCAGGATTTGGCCTTGCTCGTGGGGAGTGGCACCAGGCTGCAGCCTTGGCAGTCTATGCAGCTTCACTCCCAGACTGGGTCGTTCAGCCCCACTGCATCGCCAACGTACTCTGTCCCTCCCCTAGCAGCCGGCACTACCCCTCTAGCGCCTCGGGGGGGCGGATCTGGACCCGTACCGGAGCCTGAGACTGCAACCAAGCTGGAGCCGCACAAGCAAGGGGGCACGAGCCAATCATGGGGTGGCTGGCTCCAACCACGCTCCTGCCTCTCGCGCCGACCCCGCAGGCTCTGTCGCCTCACCCTGCACTGGGCAGGCTGGTGCTTAGTCTCAGTCTGCTTTCTCCTCTCCTGCAGTGTCCCCAACAACCTGAACCCCGCCTGCCCTCTACCAGCCTGGGCTTCAGACCTAGAGCAGTGGCCCCACTCGGCCTGTACTAGGTATGGAAGGAGAGCGACTAGCCAATCTGCTTTCCCGGGCCACTGCCCCCCAACCACTCACCAGGCTGATGGCAAACATCCCTGCAGCTGCGGTGGCGAAGACAGCCCACTGGAGAGTGGCCCAGAGCGCCCAGAGCCGGCCCCGGACGCAGGCACACCTGGGAGGGAGGGAAGAGAGGGACAGGTCAGCAGGCGGGTGTACAATCCCCACACACTCCTGGCAGTGAAGCACCCACTGAAGAGCAGAGCCGGGGGACGGGCTGCAGACCCTGCCCCACACGGGGCAAGCCAGGCCCCACACAGCAGCACCCAGGGTTTGCCAGAAACAGCCCGTAGCTCTGGAAGAGGCTGTCTTTACTGCAGCTGGCCTTGCACTTCAGTCCCACCTCCAAAGCCCTTAGGCCACAGTGCTGGGGCTCTTCACTCGAGCTGCTGTCCCCCAGGGGTACAGGCTAAAATTCCAGCTACCGCAACTCACCAGCGGTTTTCGGCAGCGTGCTGCAGGCTCACTCTGCTGGCGTGCGGCCAACCTTCTGGGGCCTCTCCCTCTCCCGTGCCCAGGAGGGGCAGCAGGCTCCCAGAATACCCCGCAAGACACTTCAGAGTGGTGCAGCTTAGTGCAGCACTAGGAACCCAGGCAAGTGCCCCACAAGCCTGCCCTTATGTGCCGCGGACGGCCTATCGCAGCGCGGCTGCTCTCGCTCACTGGAAAAGGGGAGCCGGAAACTCGAGCTCACCCTGCAGTGACGACAGACCAAGCGGCCCAGGTAGCTGTGGGTGAAGGGGTAGGCACAGCACACAAGGCAATCCAGGAGGGCACGCCCAGGGCAGCCAGTGGCTGCAGCAATAAACTCTTGGCTTGGATGCATGTGTGTTGCAGGAGCTCTGTGGAGACCCAGGGATTCCCCAGGCAGACAGCCTGCCCCACTGAACTGGGAGGAGCCAATTCCCCACAGTTCCTCAGCACTCTACCTTCAAGTCCTGCACCGTCAGACCCCAAACGGACTGGCAGAGTTGTTCTACAGCTCCCAGGTTCAGGAGGAGACGATATAGCAGAGACCTGATACTCACCGGCTTGAAGCCACAGCAAGCAGCAGAGTCTGCCTCTGCCAGTGACCCTGGCTCTCCTGGAAACAGCCGCTCACCTGTACAGGGCAGAGAGGATCTCCCAGGCCAGTGAGAGGAGGCCCAGCCCCACGACCGGGAGAGTCACCATCTTCAGCCACTGCATGAAGTCATGGTATGTGAAAGCTAGAAAGGGGAATGAATCCACAGCATCAGTAGCACCTGGGTGCAACGGAGGACGCACACACTGCCCCCTTCCTCCACAAACCAGTGCAGGTTGCAGGACCCAGATGCACCAAGGGGGTCTCACCAGGCAACAAGGCGGCTCATTCTGCATCACTCTGCCAAAGCCGACAGGCTCCCAGGACACAGGCCAGCCTCTGCATCAGGCAGGGCCAGAGGGGTGGACAGCCAGGTACAACCTGACCTGACTGAGGCCCTTGCCAGGATGCCAGCTGGGTCAGGAGCAGCTCACGGTTGCATCCTGCCAATGTCACTCTCCCAGCTGAGCTATGGGGCCCAGCGGGGAATCAGAATAGGGGGCTGGAGCACATGATTTATGAGGAGAGGCTGAGGGAACAGGGCTGGTTTAGTCTGCAGAAGAGAAGACTGAGGGGGGGATTTGATAGCAACTTTCAACTACTGAAGTGGGTTCCAGGGAGGATGGAGCTGGGCTGGTCTCAGTGGTGGCAGAGGACAGAACCAGGAGCAATGGTCTCAAGTTGCAGTGGGGAGGTCTAGGTTGGATGTTAGAAAATGCTTTGGGTCGGAAGCCCTGGGATGGGTTAGCTGGGGGGGGGGAAGAATCTCCATCCTTGGCAGTTTTTAAGGCCCAGGCTGGGATGGTTTGTTGGGGTTGGTCCCGCTTTGAGCAGGGGGTTGAACTAGATCCCTCCTGAGGTCAGTACACACTGCCCCACCCTGCAGTGAGGAGCGGAAGCACCACACCTGTTTTGGATTCAATGACCTTCTTTTCCCAGTTGAACTGCAGGCCGAAGTCCTGGATGCTCCAGTAGATGAGTAACCCATAGATGGTCAGCTCCAGCAGAGTGGAGAGGAGAGACAGCAGACTCGGAGGCCAAGCTGCATGGAAGAGGGGAAACAAGGGATGTTACAGGGACGAAGTGGAATAGATACGCGATGCCGTCTGCCAGAGCCTGAAACAGAAGTTCCAAGGGAAGAGCCAAGAGGCTGCCACGGAGTAATTAACCGTTAACGCTGACATCCAACAGTGATCCTTTGACTGCCGCTGCTTTAATACTCTTCATCCTTCAACAGCCGCCTCCGCAGATCCAGCAGCCCCCCCAGGCACAGCCAGGCACCTGATACCACAGACCATGCTCTGAGGAGCAAGGCCGGGATACACAACTTAAGACAAAGTTACTTTTGCCAAGCAAGACCTCTCCGTGACAGAAGTAGATCACACCATGAAACGAATCACCCACATACCCCGAGAGAACCTGCGTCACTCCATAAAAACCCTCCAACCACACCCCTCTAGCTGTCACTTACCACCCCACCCGGGGCATCAAACAACTGCTGCCCTGACTCCATGGCAACCCCGTCCCAAAAGAAACCTTTCCCAGCCCCCCCTCTAGTCTTTTAACACGCTGCCAACTTCAGACGCAAGTTCCCCAGAGACCAGGCCACCAATTCGAAGTGGCACCAGACGCTGTCAGAACCCAGGGCCAGTTCTCCCCTCCTACCCTGATCAATATTCCCCCTGCCCCACATGCCAATCAGCATGCCATATCCCTCATCCAGGGCACTGCCGGCCACAACAGCCATCAGCAGCCCCTTGAACAAACTCACGCAGAAGATATCGCCTCACCCACTGCAAACACACCCCATTGGACCTCTCGGTCCCCATCCTCAAAGGAAACCTGCACATCGCTGTCAAAATTCAGACCTCTGTCAACACTAAAAACCCTGGACGACAGATGCTCTGGTTTGGTGTCTCATTGCAGTGATGTGTAAACACTATCGCTCCCTTGTTCTATCACTCTCGGTGTGAACAGGCCACTGCACCCTGGTCTCTTCCAAAGGCGTTAACTCCTCATGCTGCAGCCGTTGCACTTGCCCTTGCCTGCGACGCTGGCGACCGCTGCCCACGGGAGGAGCTCTCCAAGGGGTCTGGTCAGCACAGCCAGGTTTCTCAGGGCTGTGGACTTTTCTTCACCCCTCCCTGAGAGGCAAAGCTATGCCCAGACAAGCCCTGCTGTGGCCCCGACCCGAGTATCTCTCCAGCCCCAAAAAACTCTGGGGGCCTCGCAAGCTTGCCTTTTATTAAACCAGCTTCTGCTGGTGAGCGAGGCATTGCTGCACCCACCTGCCTTTTAGCAGATCCATGCAGCCGACGTGCTTCTCACACAATTCCTCCTCGCTCCGCGGCGCCCTCCATTTCACACTGCGCCATGTTTATTAGACCTGCAGGCCACTTGAATCTAGGTACGGGGCCGTGAAGAGAGCCCAGGGGTCTCTTCTCTGAACCAGGGAGCTACCTCTTGTACACGGCTGAGGCCAGGTTCCCTGCACAGCACATGAGAACACTGCCAGAGCTCCCCCCCCCCCCCCCAGCCCTCGAGCCGCCCCCGCACCCCCCCCCCCCGAAGCCGGATCCCCCCCCCCCCCGTGCCGTGGTGCAGCGTGAGCCCATGTGAGTGGAGGGCAAACCCAGAAGGACTCACCGCTGGCAGGTCTCCTCTTGCTGCGCCCCAGCCAGCTCCCCACGTGCTCATCATCCAGCAGCGAGAAGCACAGGACGATGGTGAGCAGGTTGAAAAAGTTGTAGTTGCCAGTAATGATGATCAGCACCTGGAGCAGAACCTGCGGGGGGGGAGGGGGGGGAGGACTCAGACCCACAGCTAGGCCCCCCTGCCCCACCACAGGAGGTGGTGCAGGCCTAGCACCTCCCCTCCTGAGCCCAGTGCCAAGAGAAACAGCCAAGATCCATCCCCACGCACTGGTCCCTGCACAAGAGGCCTGTACTCTCGACGGAGGGGGTCCTGCCCATGACCATGCGCGCCTGCAATGCATGATGGGAGCAGACATGTCCACCACATTCCGCTTTAACTTGTCCCGCAAGATCGAGATTTGAACCCATGGCTCCCACCAGGCAGCACGTGGGACAAACACTGGGCTGCCAAAATCTCCATCCTGCTCCTGTGCCAAGGGCCCACCCAGAGGCCGCTAGCGCTGGCTGGCTGTGGACGTACCTGGCAGTAGAAGGTGAAGAGGCGGAGGCGGCGGATGGGGGAGAAGAAGAGCAGAGGCATGGCGATCTCGATGACGTATGTGGCCACCACACTGAATTTCTGGAACCACACGGGGAGCTGGTGGGCGAACCAGGCGGCCGGCGTGGGGATGCACTGGGTCTCATAGTGATACGTCAGGGCTGGGGGGGAACAGAGGGGCAGGGAAGATGGGGCCAGAGTAGGGCAACAACGGGGTGTGGATCAGAGTGCGAGTGAGGCCAGGACCACGTGGAATGGAGCCACGCGGGGCAGAAGACCGAAGCGTGGGCAGGGAGGCCAGAGGGACACACACAATGTCCAGCACAGAGAGCAGTGACCATGAGACCTGGGGCTCTGGAGAGGAAACCCTGCGGGAGCTTGGGAAAGGCAGCATGGCATAGTGGGCGGAACATAGGGCAGGGAGCCAGGAACCCCTCTCTAACCCAGGCTCTAAGGCTGGCCCAGCCACCCTGGGGAACCACAACTGTGCTGGGAAGGAGAGCAATTGCAAGGGCAGTGGCTGCAAGCGCAACACGGGGGTGCTGGCCCCTCACCTGTGAGTCCCCACCACGTGGGGCAGCGGCTGGTCAGCTTCACCACCCCCGAAGCAAACATGAGGCGGAAGAGCAGCCAGCGCACCAGCCAGAAGGTGATGCCGTCGTGGGGCCGCCAGGCCGTGGAGCGCCACTTCAGCAGGTGCAGGGGGGCCACCAGCACGGCCAGGAAGCCGGCCTCCAGCAGGAGGCTGTCCCTGCGGGGAGCACACCACGAAGCGTCAGACAGAGCCACCTCCCCTCGCTACACAGACACTCCCCACCTGCCTCTGTGGCGGGCAAGGCTGCGTCAGCTGGCTGCAAAGCGTTTCTAGCCTGCGGATGGCCACGGACACCCAGAGCTCTGAGCGCCCAGACTCTCCTGCAGACGACCCGTACTGCCAGCCAGGGCCGCACGGCAGCCAAGCCCCCCTCCGAGGCCACACAGTGCTGCTGAGCTGCTCACGAACAGTCCCTGGGGCACCCGAGATGAACCATCCCTGCGCAGAGGCTCCAACCCCACTCGCTCACCACCACTGCCCTGCAGGAGCTCAGGCCCTTCTGGGGTCCAGCAGCGCTAGGGCACACTCCAGGCATCGCAGCTGATCTCCTGCCCCACGGGTGCGACCCATGTCTCAGGTATCGCTGCTACCACGTCTCGCCCTGTTACCACATTACTGGCGCATTTTAACAAAAACCAGGACAAACCTCGGCCCACTCCCCACAAAAACTCTCTAAATCTCCACCACAAGCCCTCGTGGGGATACAGGCGTCCCACAAACCCAGCCAAACAGCAACCAGCCTGAAAGAGAAGGGCTCCCTGTCCCCACCCCAGGCAGTAACAGCAGAAGCAGTTCCTGTCGCATGGGACCAGGCACGATTGGTACGTTGGATGGTGCCCAGGAACCCCAGAAGAGCCCCGCCAGCAGAGCATCGAGTTAGGATAGCAGCATCCGGGCAGCACAGAGCATGGATCTGCCTTCGGCACCGCTTTCCTGGACCGATTCAGTGGTTCAAACCCTGCACCTCTGACCCCTACAGAGCTACTGTGCAGCCATGAGAACACCTGCAGGATGTGGCTGGGGCCGCCACGGCCTGCCCACCTGGCCCCTCATTTGGAAGCTGTGCTTGGAGTGGGCTGAACGCCCGAACAGCCGCATCCATGAGCAGATGTGTGGGAGTGGGGAGGCAGAGTCACTTACCACTGGAAGTAGAGGAAGACCTGCCCCACCTGTGGAGACAAGGGCATCATCAGGGACACTCCAGAGTGACGGGCACAAAGCAGCGCTGATCACATGGCTCTCATTCTGGTCCTCCCCAGCCCAGCCGGACGGGAGGGGAGAAGACTGCAAAGGCTACAGGGCAGAAAACACCGTCTCCTGGGCACGATCCAGGTAGCAACGCCAGCACCCTTGTGGCAACCGGCCCGTCCAAACCCCTGGGAACGGGCCGCAGGCACGGTCACACGGCCCAGAGTCTCAGCGCAAAGCCTGAGGGAGAGGGGGTGAAGTTGGAGGGGCAGGAAGGAAAGACGCGCCAAGGTCGGGTGCGCCAGCAAGGCCAGATAATGCTGGAAGCTACTGCCCCAGCCTCGCCGGAGGGGAATCTGCCTCTCCAGCGTGATTCAGTTCTAGCAGGATGAGTTGTGTGGGTCAAGCCTGGCACACAGATGATGGGTCAGGGACTCAGAGGACAAGGGGGCACCGGTTGGGATTGAGGGGCATCAGTAGACCTGGGGGAGCGAGTCAGGTTGGAAGGGCGCTTGCAGGAGAGTCTCACTCCATACCAGCAGGCACTGTGGAAGCCGCTACGCCGGGGCTATTAGCCTCTCCTGCCTGCCAACATCTCTGAGCGGGCAGAGGGCTCGATACCGACAGCAGCTGACTCCAGACCTCCGCTCCTGACTCACTCCCAGCTGTGGGCATGCCCTCCCCTCTCTCTCCTCTAGCAGGGGATTTGATCACTGTCAGGCTCCGAGAGCGCTGCCCCCGAGGGGAGGAGCCCCGCAGGCTCCAAGAAGAGGAACAGCCTCTCTCCAGCGTCACCCTAAAAGGGAAGAGGCAGCAAGGGGAGACAACGCCAGGAGGGGACAGCTGTGGATTGTGCCACACTCCAGCTGGGCGAGACCCCCGGCACAGGCAGGGTATGGTCCTCCTACGCCCAGGGATTGCTGCACTGGGAACAGAGAGGGCCTCAGACACCATACGGAGCAGACAGAACTCCATCAGGAGAGCTCCTTCCCTAGGCCCTGCTTCGAGGAGGGAGCCGCTGGTTCAGAGCTGCATTGTCCCAGCAAAGAGGGCTGCCCCATGCTTTTCCTGCTGCACAAAGCGACAGCCTGGCGGCTTCACTCCCCCTGCACAGCTGGGGCAGCAGCCCCACAGCCCCAGTACGAGCTCCGCATCCTGCCCCCGGTGGCGGTTAGCCACAGGCTGCTGCTGGCATTAGAGTCCTTGGCTCAGGTTGAACTGAGCTCCTTGGACGGGCCCAGGGGGTTCTCAGTGGGGGGCTGGAGAACCCAACACGGAACAAGTCCTCACGTCACACAGCATTAGTGGTAGAGCAGGCCATCAGCACGCACTGCCTGCTGCACAAGGGGATGCCAGACTGTTACGGGGAGAGCTCCTGCGATGCAGCGATCCTGGCCAACCTGCCTCGTGTCCCAAACCGACTCAGCTGGCGTCCCTCTCCCCGACCCCGTGCTGCAGGAGTCCCTTCTGACTGAGACCTGACGACTTCTCCCTCTCAGGAGCTGAGAGCAGCTCTGTTCTGACCAGAAACAGCAGAGCCGGCAATGAAATACAACACACTAGTATTAAAGCAGTAATTAATTACTGCCAAGCCAGCAAACAATAGCCAGGGGTTGTGGAAGGTCGCCCTGACAGGGTTCTCTCAGGCGTGCCGCATGTGTCTGGGGTTTCACAGGACACAACACAGCAAGGGCAGCTCTTTGCATTTAATTTCCCTGGTGCGACAAGGAAGAGAAACCACGCTTACAAGCTGCCAGCGTCCCTGACTCATGCCTCAAGTTCCTCAATCAGGAGCCACTGGGCCCAGGCCACCTGCAAGCGCCACCAGCAGATTAGGAGACCATGAATGTGCTAGAAGAACCCAACCGCACCACGCTGGTGCGCAGCCTCCTGAGGTTAGCGCTCCGGAGAGAGATTCTCTGCAAACCCGGCTTGCTTTGGAGAGGTTCTTTGTTTTTAATAGTCAAGGACAGCAACTCGGTTTCTAGCCCACGTCATTTAAGTTAGAGGAAGATTCCAGCTCAGAGAGGGTGAGACAATGGGACACACCCACTTCCCAGGAGTCCCCACCAAAGCTTTCACTGGTCACAGAGCTCATATGGGGAATCCCAGCCCCAGAGGGCCACCAGACACAGGGATGGAGACTTGACTCCAGCTTGAGAGGCCACGACCGACAGCTGCTAGAGAAGAGCCATCACCATGGCAGGTGTGAGGGGAAAGGATTAGCAGGAAAGCCGTGCACGTACCTGGTAGAGGGAGCGGTAGAGCACCCACAGCAGAAGGAAGACAAGGCTGTCCCGCAGCGGCTCCAACACCAGGGCACCGAAGGAGGTCAGCACGCCCAGCAGGCATAGCAGCTCCATGGCCAGTTCCGTGTCCAGCCCAAGGCGTGGCCCAAACCACAGCAGCGTCGGGGAGTCCCGAAGCTGCTCCCAGATGCCCTTCCCAGTAAGACGAAGCATCCTGCGGGCCGGCAGGATGCCATCTTTCCCATAGAGACCTGGGGGTGTGTGGGGGGGAAAGGAAGTTAGAACATCCAGCAATCCCCTCCCTGCCATCCCCTAGAAATACGCAGCCCAAGGGACACCCAGTTCTGTGGGTCGAAAGCTTGTCCCTTGGGCCTAACGATCCACGGCCACAGCCCGCAGAGCTACCAGATGAAGCCTGCCCACATGGAATGGCCGCGAGGACTCTGTTTTTCAAGCAAACCAGCCCTCTGCCCAGCCAAACTGGGGAGCAGCAGGAGGAGAGCCGCCGGCATCAGGCCATGCTGGTGGGACCAGGAGCACACAGGGTTACAGCAGCCTAGACCGGGAAGAGGCTGAGAGCTACTGTAAGGCCCCAGGCACCCTGTACTCAGCATGCTCTGGACCATGACCATCTCAAGGCCGTAAACAGACTTGAAACTGTTTAATTTTCACCGAGGGAAGGACCTCTCCCTTTCCAGCCCGCAGGGGACTCTCCCTTCCAGGCCATGACCATTTCAAGGGCGGCCAGGCACCCAAATTGTGCCACAGCCATCTTCTTTCCCTCTCCAGATCAGCATGACAGCTCCCCCTCCCAGCTTGGGACGCACTTGTGGGGGGTGTTTGTGTGGAATTCTTCCCCCTGTGGATTTTACGGGTCCCTCTAGATCCAGAGAGGCCAACATCAGAAGAACCCCTGCTATGCCTCAGCACAGGCTTTAGTTAAGGAGATTAAAAGACCCGCTTGGAGTAGCTGCTGAGCAATTGGCTGCTTGCCCAGCTCCCGGTCAGCAGTTGGCAGGAAACAGAAAACAGGAGGAAACAGAGAACAGGCTCTCAAATAAGAGTGGCTGAGCTTAGGCCCGAGGCACTGGGCAAAGGGAGGGCCCAGCTGGCCAAAGCAGCAGCAGCTTCTTCCTCTGAGCCCCCAGGAAGAAGGGGGCAGCTGGAGAAATGGATATCCAAGGGAGCAGCACGGACGCCGCACCTGGACCCAAGCAGAGGCTGCGTACACCAGGACAGACATGCCACAGCAGTGTGCAGGGTGGGATTAGAGTAGGAAAGCGTAACAGGGACCAGGGTGGCCTTCTGTGGTGCAGGTAACATACACGGCAAAGGGCAGAACAGGAGTGGGAAAAGCTGCCAGGAGGTGAGTGCCAGCTTCCAGAAGCAGCCAGCCTCCCTGTGTGATGCAACCTGTGTCTTGGGAGGAAAGATGGTTGCCCGGCTTCCTAGAGTCAGGATTAAACACTAGCAGTTGAGAGGTGCTAGCACAGAAGGGAACCAAGGATCCTACATACACCTAGACATCAACCCCATCATCCCCCACTTGGCCGGGTAGGTGGAGCACACACACACCCCTGCTCCCCTCAGCCCACCACTTCCAGACTCCCAGGACCAGCTCCCACTGACTCTGGGGAGCTGCAAGGGCTGACCTCGTGGAGAGGGGGAAGGATTTAATCGCTGCAGAACACAACACCCAGGCAAGTTATATAACCCGGCCACTCGGCTGTTGTCGGTCCTAGCGGAAGGAGGCCTTGCAGCTGGGACAGGTCTGGGTCTGCTCTACGTTCCCCCCCAACAGCAGAGTCAATGACGTGTAGGAGAGGTTCCCCCGACCCACCAAACGGCCGGCAGCCCATTACTCATGTCTCGGGCCGGGCCCCTCCCTGGGCCCCTCTCCCCGCAGGAATTACTGACTTGCCCCCTTCTTCCCAAGACACCCAATACTGGAGCTGCAGGACAGCAACTGCCCCGCTGCAGGCAGGGCCCCCCACTAGGTCACCTGCTGCCGCCGCTGCCCTCCCCCCTTCCCAGCCCCCCCAGGTCAGCTGCTGCTGCTGCCCCCCCTTCCCAGTCCCCCCAGGTCAGCTGCTGCTGCCACTGCCCTCCCCCCTTCCCAGCCCCCCCAGGTCACCTGCTGCTGCCCCCGTCACCTGCTGCTGCCCTCCCCACTTCCCAGCCCCCCGCGAGAGCAGCCCGCAGCGCCAGCCCTGCCCCTCCTCCGCCTAGATCGGCCGCTCCCTGCTCGTCCCTGGGCCCGGGGCGCTGCAGACACTCCCAGCCGCCCAGGGCCACCCCCGCGCCCCGTCCCCGCGCAGAGGGGAGCAGAGGGCGGGCGGCGGGCGGCGGGCGGGGCCAGGCTCCGCGCGGGGATCCCTGCTGGGCCGGGCCGGGCCGGGCCGTACCCGGGAGCTGCAGGTAGAGCGAGGCGAAGGCGGCGGTGTAGACGGCGGCCAGACCGCCCAGCACCAGCTGTCGGGCCAGGCGCGACTCCCCCATGGCGCGAGCGAGACACGTCCCCGGCCAGACCCGCGCCCGCGCCAAGTACCCGCCCCGCCCCCGGCCCCGCCCCCTCCGCCCGGCGCGCCCCGCCCCTCCCGCGCGCCTCCGGATGACGTCACCAGTCCGCGAGAGCGGGAAAAACAAAAATGGCGGCCGGCGCCGGGGGCTGAGCGGAGCGGAGCGGTCCCCTCCTGGCCGCGGGGTGAGTGGTACGGTCCGCATCGGTCTCCGGCCTGGCCCCCGCCCCGGCCCCGTGGTACGGCCCGGAGCCCCCAGTGCCCCGGCTCCCCAGGGACCGCTGCCGGGACACGCCCCGTGGGGGGCAGGCATGGGGGGCAGAGCTCAGGGATGGGGGCAGGCATGGGGGGCAGAGCTCAGGGAGTGGGGGGATGGGGGCAGACATGGG
>ML686141.1:1334774-1355431 GCA_007922175.1 Pelusios castaneus
ATGGGGGGCAGAGCTCAGGGAGTGGGGGGATGGAGGCAGAGCTGTGGGGGTGTCTTGAGATGCTGGGGGTCACAGTTAGGGTTTCTGTGGGATGGGAGGGGCAGAGTGCCCTGGGATGCTGGTGTGGTGTGAATGGGGGGCAGAGATGGGAAGTGTCTGGGGAGGCAGAGCTGATGGTGGGCCTGGGTGGTGCTGGTGCTGTGGGGAGGGGGGCTGAACTGGGGATGGGGGGCAGAGCTGGGGATTCTGGGGGTTGGGGGGCAGAGCTGGGGATTCTGGGGGTGGGGGGATGCTCAGGGATGGGGGCAGAGCTGGGGGTGGAGGATGATGGGCTGAGCTGGGGATGCTGGGGGTGGGGGATGCTGGGGATGGGGGCACAGAGCTGGTGATGGGGGATGTGGAGCAGAGCTGGGGGTGGGGGATGCTGGGGGATGGGGGGCAGAGCTGGGGATGGGGGATGTGGAGCAGAGATGGGGGATGCTGGGGGATGGGGGGGCAAAGCTGGGGATGGGGGATGCTGGGGGATGGGGGGCAGAGCTGGGGGTGGGCCTGGGTAGTAGTGGTGCTGTGGGGTGGGGGATGCTGAGGGATGGGGGTCAGAGCTGGGGATGATGGGGGGCAGAGCTGGGGGTGGGCGTGGGTGGTGCTGTGGGGAGAGGAGTAGAGGGTAAAGCTTAGAGGTGCTGTGGGGATAGAGGACAGAGCTGGGGAGGGCCAAGGACAGACCCCAATCTGGTATCAGGGTCTTCCCCCAAAATACACAAAGATACAAAATACACAAATCCTCCAGAGTCTCCTGTGTCCTGGGGGGGAATACGGTACCTTTATCCTCATCCCCTTTTGCATCCAGGCCCCATGGTCTCACCCACCCACTCCATGCCTCAAGATCTCCCCCTTCCTGGGTCCTTATTGCTCCAACTTGTCTCATTCCCTGCTGCAGAGTCCTTCCTCCCCACCTGGGTCTGATCCTGCCGTCCCCCTCTGACAGCCGGACACTGAAGCACCAAGTCCGCTACATATACTGGCTAAAGAAGGGGAGGGGCGGGGGTGAAGCTGAGAGGTGCGATCCATGGTCTGGGAGGGGAGCATGGGGAGCAGGAGAGGTCAAGGGGATGGCCTGGTTTTGGGGAGAACAGACTTGGTGTGCAACAAATGGCTGCTCCTTCTCCCTAAGCTGATCCTAGGTGTAAAATGATGGCCAAGTTCAAGGAAGTCTGGCCATGAGTGAGGCTGCCTCTGGGTAGGTACCAGATTGGGTCCTAAAACCAGGAGCGCGTCCCGGGGGTTATACACGGACTTACCTGTTTGTGGAACTGGAGCTCAGGCTGGCAGAGTACCCAGCTCAAGCCCGTGATTCCAGCCTGGACCACTAGAGCTGCTACTGTATAAATCGTGCAGACAGCAGTTTGTGTTACTTGCTTCACTTTATTTCAGTCTGCTTGGCTGGGTCAGTTTCATGTTCAGGTTTGTTTATCTAAAAACATTTCTGTAGGGCTAAAATCAAATATCTGTATATAAATATTACTTGTCAGTTCATAGAAGAAGGGGCCTCAGAAGGTCATCTAGTCCAACACCCTGCTCAAAGCAGGCCCAACCCCAACTAAATTGATTCTCTGGCACTAGCTTATGGTACCCTGGGTTGTGACAACACAGGGAATGTTTCTGCTAAAACAAAGCACTGTTTTTCTTTGCATTAAAACCTTGTAACTGGCCTCAGGTTTGACAAAAAGCTGGTTTTTTATAAAAGCAAAATTGGAGCCAGTTCTGTCTGACTGTATCCTAATAGATTACTACAGGCCATAAATGACAGCATTGTCAGCAAACTGATGGGCCTGTGTTCTCGTTCTGTCCCCTTTTCGTTGTGGGCTTATCTGCTCAGCTCCTGGGTGAAATGTAACTTGCTGCACTTCCAGAGATCTATTACAATGGAGGATGTGGAGTCGCGCTTCCTGCACCTTCTGCAGCCCATCCGGGATCTTACGAAGAATTGGGAGGTGGATGTGGCGGCCCAGCTGGGGGAGTATCTGGAGGAGGTAAGGTGTTCTTTCCATCCACCTAGACCCGGGTGGCTGGGAGAGGTGTTAGTATCAGAGTGTTATGGTGTGGCCTGTGGGCCTGCAGCTGGAATTCTTAGCATGTATCCTGCATTTGGGTCCCTAATGTTCCTGTTCCTCAGCCTGCACTGCTACATTGGAACTGGTTTTAGGCGCTACATTTCAAGCCCTGGCCCTCAGAGCTGTGTTACTTTTGCTCCCTGCCCTTCCTGTGAAGTGCTCTTGGATCCCTAGGAGCTGAAATGACTTAGACCTTAGAAATGACTCTCTGCACAGCATAGACCTGTTCCTTGGTGAACCATTTCCATCTCTGGAAGAACTCTAGCCTCAAAGGTGACAAGAGAATGAGATAAGAGAAGTCCTGTGTTCTCCATTTACCCCCTCCTTTCTCCCCCTGGGTGCCCCTGCAGGTTTGCTGTGGGGCCAAGGGTTTGTCACCTCCGAAGGCTCCCTTCCTGCTGTAAAATCCACTTATGTCTTCCCGTGTGTGTGTTCTTTAGCTGGACCAGATCTGCATTTCCTTCGATGGCGGCAAAACCACCATGAACTTCATAGAGGCAGCTCTGCTGATCCAGGGTTCTGCCTGCATCTACAGCAAGAAGGTGGGGAAGCCAAGGAGAACTGCCAGGACTCGCTCCTGCTGCCCCGTGAGGCTGGGAGAACAGCTTCTGTGGCATTTGCAGGCTTGGGTCTTGCACAATGGGCACTGAGTGGGGTTTCACTTGACTCTGAAAGTATTGGGGGACGTGCGCAGATTTATTAAATGTAGCCGTGAAACAACATTCACCGCTGGTTGCCAAAACCACTGGCTATTCCTGTTTGTGTATATGGATGTGCAGCCTGCAGAACCAACAAGTCTTGCCATATAATCCTTTTTTCTTAACTGTGAGTTAAGACTGCAAGTACAAGACTGGTGGGAACACTGATTTAGTTATGAAAAACCAACACTGGGGCCTCTTCAGGGACCCCTGTCCATCCCAGTCCCTAACAGAGGCAGTCTCCCTGGGGTCTATACATCCCAGCCTCTAACACTCTTGCCTTATTGTGGCAGGTGGAATATCTCTACTCTCTGGTTTACCAGGCCCTTGACTTCATCTCCAACAAAAAGTAAGTGAAGATTTTCCTTTTCTGCATGTTGCCTCTTGCAAAGTCTGTCTGGGCTCAGTCAGAGGCGAATGCATATCTTTCTGACCTGCCGCTCTGGTCTCTTTTATCACCGCCACAATCCTTCACCCTTCCATAGTCTCTTCCAAGCAAGGGTCTTGTAGCACTTCTCAAACACCGAGTAATTCTTCCTGCTTCCTGTCCCTTAGATATAGGTATGTTGTTTCCGTTTTGCAGGTGGGAAGTGAAGTGAATTGCTCAAGTCTACAAAGGAAGTAATTGGCAGAGTAGGGGATAGACCCATGAGCCCTGACTCCCAGCTCAGCTCATAAAGCTGGTTTCCTCTTTATTGGGTTTTAAACTGGTGTCATTTGGGATGATCTCCTTGTTTTAATGTTTGGCTCCAGCCCTGGGATAGCTTTGATGTCAGAGACTTGTGTAGCCAAGAGGGGTCTCAGGCACGAATCAAATTGTAGGCCTGAGGCCTGAGTTGGTGTGATTGTTTTATCCCAAAAGGCTTTTCAAGCAGTCTTGGGGCACAACTTAATGACTATAACAAAATAGCAATGCTGCCCAGTGTGTGGAGGTATTAAATAGAAAGGGAGTCTAAGCAAGTTGGCTGAATGGGCCTGGGATGGGGTTTTTATTCAGCACCTCACTAGCAATACGATCCCATTTAGTAGCAGTTAGCAAATGTTCCATGCTGCCTCTTGGGTAACTTTCCCTGCCCCAAATATCCCCTGTTCTAACTGGCCCCTGCTCAGCAGAAGTCTTCCGTTAAGAGAGGAGAGATCTGTGGAGGGTGGCCAGCAGCATCCATTCGGTAACAGAAACGCCTTGGATGGGTGAGGCTCTGCCAATGGCTCTGATTTCGAACTGGCACTTGGCTTCAGCCACACAAACCAGCTTCCCAAATGAAATTCATTTTAGGCTCCTCTGCTTCTCTCAGCCAGAGGCCTGGCTCAGAAGAGGCACTCGCTGGGCCTTGCTGGTGCCTTGTCGATGAAGGGAGGGAAGGAGCTGGAGCTGATAGAAAGGGAATGTGTTAAACAGCTCTCCAAGTGGTGGCCTTGCTGTGAAACGTGCTCTCCACATCCCCTCCCAGTTTGGCCAATTCTTCCCATGCCAGTGAGTCAGGTAAATTCTATTAAGCCACACACTAGGTTGCTTAGTAATTTTTAAATTTCCATTTTTAAATTTGGATTCTGTCTCCAAGATATAGCGAATATTTTACAAACAGGGTTCTGATGTTTATTGCTCAAGCTCTCATTCTACATGGCCTCAGAGAGACTTTAAAATACTTCCAAAGTACTCGGAGAAAAAGGTTGGTCTGCTCCCTGAATTTTTAAGAGATCAATCCCACAGAGCCAAACAACACTAGTTTACTTATGTCTGACAAGAATGTTTGTTAGTTTTACAACTTCAAATGGAAAATTCAATTCAGTTTCTAGTAACATTACTTAAATAAACAAAACAAAAAAAAACTTTACAAACCAAAAATATTGGTTTAAACTCTGAATATATTAAATATTTACACAATACATTTACATACATACAAATTCCTTTTCAACATCCCTTACACTGCTGCAATTGTTTTTACACATTTATACAGATTACATTCTTTACAATACATTGCAGGCAGTTAAGTTCCAGTGAGAGAGAACATGGGGGTTTAGTAAATTTGGCTAAATTGTTCAAATTCAAATAATGTAATTCACATTATTACTTTGCCTAAGGCAATTAATTTCTATTATTTTTATATTTGCAGACTAATCATTTGGGAAAAGGGCCCATTTTTTCTTCAGCATGGCTGCAAAGTCTATAAAATTTTTCACAACTTTCTGCTGTCCCTCCAAGCTTTGCAGTTTTTACTACTTAGTCTTCTTTCTTAAATCACTTGCTTATCTCCTCGGAGGACACCTGTATCAGCTTAGATATTACCATTTAAAGCACTGCTTAGGGATTTAAATTCCCTATACTGCCTCCCGTGTCTCTACTTACTCCTTTCTTTGTTTCCTACCACAATGCCCCTCTGGGCTCCTTTTACAGCATTTTTTCTTAATCTTTTTACTACATGGCTACTGCTGGCTAGATCCTGCTGCCTTCCTTGCCATAATCCTTCATAATTTAACTCTGCCCTCAAGGCTGTACTTTTCTTTTTAATAATTTAGCCTGTAGACATGCTTTTCACAGTTCTCCCTCTTATGGGTGGTCAAGACCGAGCAGTCTATCCCCTTAGTGTCTTCATTCCTTGTGTGGTAAAACCAGTGGTTGAGAACGTTCACCGGAGTCTCAACACACTCCCCAAATGGGCACTCTATGTAGCCCACTCCTGACACCATGCTGTTCTTTTATGATGCAAGAGTGGTGTGCGGGGACCTAAGGAGAACGCCTGAGACCACTGATTTTGGTGTACACTAGTTTATGTAACTTTTATTGACTAAATACTTTAACACAAATCACTATCTTTTAATTGCCTAAAACAATGCAGCAAACATACACACAGCATTCCAAATCCTACAAGCAAAAGCAAAATTATAACTATTCCTCCTCCTATTCCCACAAATGACCCCGTTAGTAACTTTTAGCTACAATTAGTATTATCTGCAGACATATTTACCCAACAATGAGCAGAAGCAGCTGCAGTAGCATTCTGGTTACAGGTTTCTTATTCGTTTTGATACTTCATCCGCGGGTTATCATCAGTCAGCAGTGCAGACTGGTTCCGGTTCTCGTGCACGGTTACCAACGCAAACGATTCTAGGGTGGCCTTCCTTCGGTCCAAAGATTCTAGGACCGGGGAGCTGCCTCTGGGTGATCAGTCCGACTGCTCGTCAGGGCGCTACTCCTGTCGACTCTGCCCTTGCTGTTCTCGGGGCGCTGCTCTTATAGGCATACCCTTATGCTTGCAAAATCATTTTTTAGTTCTGTTTTTACTTTGGGTAGTTCTTTTTATGCCAGTCTGAAACGGCTTCAGGAACTTTCTGCTGCTGCTGGTTTTGCAAGATTACCCGGATCTACGTCTTTGCATAGCCAATTACTAAATCTGCTTACATTGCTGGGCAAAACAGTTTCAGGGCCAGATCTAGTCAAGGACATGGACGTCTCTCTTTCCACAGATTTAACCAACAAGAGATTTGCTGGTCAGGCCTAAGCTCCCACTCGCTACTGCAGCCAAATCCCATTTCCTCTGCGGCGCTTGCATTCCTGTCCTGCGCAGGAGTGGTGGGCCCCAATTCTCAGCAATCCAGTGCACTTTAGCTGGCCCCCATCAGGAGAACAGTAGTCCTGATGTGGCCCTCTCGCTCCCTAGGGCCTTTAACACGGGGCCCGTCCGTAGCATTTCACAGGGACAAAAGAGATCTGGTAGTTTTATCTGCTGTGCGCTCCTGGGCTGGCGGAGATGCATTACTTTTTGTCAGTATCTGTTGCTCCGGGGCACGCTCTATCAATGACTTGGATGTCCTGGGCTCTTCCCCTTCGAACTTCCCAGCTGACAATAATGATTTAAAAAACTCCGTCACCCTCTTCTGTTCCCCCCGATGCAGGCGGGACAGGCAGCCTACGTCGGTGGGGGAGGACGGTACCGATGCTGATGTGAGCGCTGGGCCCAGGACGGAGGAGGAAGAGGTAAGCTGTGGTATGCGGTTTCCCTGTGGGCGTTCCCTCTGTGCAGACAGTATTCCAGCTGTCCGTCCCACTGGTGGGTGGCCGTAGGCTGCAGTTTCAGGTACCAGATCTAATTGTGCCCTCCCTGATTAGTGGCAACAGGCCACTCCCAAACTGCTCTTCTCTTGCTATAGGGTCCTTAGCTTCCACAGCACTCTCCTTCTTCTACCTGCCCCAGACATGCAAGCCTGAGGGGTCAGGCTCTTTGGCTACACTTATGGTGGTGAGCAGAGAACAGGCACGCATGCAGCTACCCGCCGTGGGAAAGGCTCCGGCAGTGGGATGCTGTATTGCTAAAAACAGCAGTGTAGACCTGGGAGGCCCTGCTTGGGTGTATTGGGAACATACCCCAGGGCTCAGGTATGGGGGGCACTGGATTCTACTTGCCTGGGTTGCATCTCGCTGTCTATGGTGTTAGCTGAGTGCGCAGTGCCTGTCTGCTACACGCCACCAAAGGAGAACCCTTCCATCGTTCCCCCCCTTCACCTCCTGGGACAGAGCCCTCAGCCTGTGCAGCCCCCAACTCCACCCCAGAGGTGAAACACATGGCCTCCATGGCTCTCGTTGTCTCCTGGGACAGAGGGCCCTCAGCTGATTGGGGGGGAGGGAGGGAGGATTGCTTGCCTGGCCATGCGGAGGCTGGTGAACAATACAGCTGGAATGGCTGGTGAGCAGCATGCTTGTGGAAGCCTGGCGTGGCGCCCGCAGAGGAGCAGTGGCTGCCGTGCTGTGGAGATGGAAGGTTTCCAGCTCCAAGGCCCTGGGGATTAGGGGTGTCCCTCAGGGCCCAGGCTCAGTGCACTGTGAGAGTGGCCTTGCCTTTGAGGAGATGGGAGTCGGGGATGCCGATTGGTGGATTCTGCTGCTGTCCCCGAATTCGCTGGTCACCCGGTTCCAAGGCATTTCTGCTCAGCAGCCACCTTGCTTTGGTGGAGTTTGCCGCCAAGTGCCTTGGAGTCCGTGGCCCGTCTGCAGAGGTCCAGCTGGCTCTCGGCTCTCTGCCTCCTCTCCTCGGTCCCCGGGTCGGAGGTGGCTCTGCAGAGCCCTTCTCATTTGGATTGGGGGACAGCATGTTAGGGTGGACTGAGCCCCCTGTGACCTGGGACACCTCCCTTCCCTCCCCAATGGCCCATCTGCAAAATGGCCAAGAGAGTCCATCCTGCCTTCTGGGGCGCTGTGGGGATCAGCGCAGTGTGCATGTATGGCACGTCTAAGAGAGAGCCCTCTGTGCCACGTGCTCAGCATTACTGCTCTCTCCCTTCAGTTCCTCTCCTTGGATGACATCAAGGACACCAGTGCGGTGAGCGTGGACATGAGGAAGGATCACCAGCCTAATGTAAGTGCTTGGTGTGCCCCCTGCCCCCTTATGGCCCTTCTTCCTCCCGATCAAGGGATTTCAGAGACAAGGGTTGAATCCTAAAGGTCTTGGCCATGTCCTGTGCATGGGCACCGTGACGCCACCCTCTAACTGAGCAGTGCTGTTAGGTGCTTGTACCCTGTCCCATCCAGTACCTGGCTTGCCCCGCTCAGTAGCCTGAGAAGCAGATGAAGAAACTTTTCATACGTGTGAACGCTTCTTTCCAGCTGCAAGGTCCCTGTCTCTGGAATGCAGTCGGGCCCTGGTGAGCAGCTGGGATCATACTGTCCTATCTTTGCAGACTGTGAGCATTGTCCCCTTGACTCCGATGGCCCTGGTACCCCCAGAGGAGGCAGAAAAGAAGGACAACCCCCTGTTCAGGTAAAGGCTGCCCTAGTAGCCCCTTTTCACTCCCCTCCTGCCATCTGCTTTCTCTCTCTCTTGGTGGTAGGTCTGGCATTATTTAACATTGTCATTAATGAGCTAGAGGAGGGAGAATAGTCTTCACAGGGAGGGCCAGCTCCCAGGATACTACACGGGGTATGGAGAGAAGAATGGAATGGAGAGAAGAGCGGCCCTCGGTGATGGAAAGTCAGGTTAGGGACTGCTTAAAGAAATTGGATGTGCACAAGTCCATGGGGCCGGATGAACTGCATCCGAGAGTGCTGAGGGAGTTGGCTGAAGTGATTGCAGAGCCGCTGGCCATTATCTTTGAGAACTCGTGGCGAACGGGGGAGGTCCCGGAGGATTGGAAAAAGGCAAATATAGCACCTATCTTCAAGAAAGGGAAAAAGGAGGATCCAGGGAACTACAGACCAGTCAGACTCACCTCAATCCCTGGAAAAATCATGGAGCTGTCCTCAACGAATCCATCCTGAAACACTTGGAGGAAAATAGAGTGATCAGGAACAGTCAACGTGGATTCACCAAGGGCAAATCGTGCCTGACCAACCTGATTTCCCTCTATGATGCGATGACTAGATTTGTGGATGCGGGAAGTGCCGTTGACGTGGTATACCTTGACTTTAGCCAGACTTTTGATACGGTTTCCCACAACATTCTCATCGGCAAGTTAAGGAAGTATGGGTTGGACGAGTGGACCGTAAGCTGGATCAAAAACTGGAGGGTGGTGAAGCATTGGAATGGTTACCTAGGGAGGTTGTAGAATCTCCATCTTTGGAGATTTTTAAGGCCCGGTTAGACAATACCCTGGCTGGGGTGATTTAGTGGGAGTGGTCCTGCTTTTTAGCAGGGGGTTGGACTAGATGACCTCGTGAGGTCCCTTCCAGCCCTATTATTCTATGATTCTAATAGCATTTCCTCCTGGAATGGCAGGGGAGGGCTCTAGTGTGTTCAGAGATGTGCACAAGGCATCGCAAGAGATTCCTCGTGAGAAACACAACTGGGCAGGGAAGAACACTCAGAGGGAGGGACAGGGCTGGGCAGCAGCCAGAGACTGGAAGGAACGAGCGGTGAGCGTGGAAAGCCAATCAGACATGAAATGGGCCACCGTGATGATGGGGAGTTCAAAGAGCAACGGAGCGTTTGGGTTCCAGAGGGAGAGACATAGGGGGAGAGCTCACTCTGTCCTGTCTGGCTAAATGACGGGATTATGACTCAGGTCCGTGCCACTCAGACGGGGCAGCCTGGAGATCGAGGTCTCCCTTATGTAGCCCCATCTCTAGTATCTCAGCCAGTAGTCTCATTCTGTGCCAGCTCAGGGGTGTGACTGGGCTAAATGGGACCCAGTGGGGGTCTCCCATGTCTGGAGTCTCTTTCCCTTCTTCCTGCTGGCCCCCGCACCCAATAGGAATCTGACCCTGCAAACCAGCAATGGTGCTAGGTCAGAGCCATTTGAATGCCACTCTTTCTTCCCTTAGCCGGAAGGGTGAGATCCTGGCCAGCCGGAAGGATTTCCGCATGAACACGTCCACCCCACATGTCAATGGAGCCTTCATGTTGGAGCTGGCGGGCCTCTCACCCACGCAGTGCTTCCAGGCGAGACAACAGACCAGGGACCCCAACAATGCTACAGGTGCAGCATTGGGCAGGGGACTTCACTTTACCCTCCCATGGCCTCCCCAAAGACTCCTGGGAAGGCAGGGCCCCATTCCTCTTCATTGCCCTCCTCCATCTCTGGAGGGGCTGTGCATTCCTGCCCTTCCAGCACCCCATTCCCATTCACTGCCAAGCAGGGCCTGGAGCACCCTGTGGTGGCTGGACACTGCCTTCCTGCAGGCTCCTGGGCTGTCCTGTGTTCTGGCCTTAGCCCTTGGCTATGTGTCGTCACTGCTCTGCTCCGTAGGAGGAGCTGATCCGGGGCTGTGGGGGAATTGGCCAGCCTGCTTTATGGCAGGCCGGCATGGGCCTTGGTCACTGAACCAGCTGCTATCCAAGTGGGCTCCACAGTGGGGTAATACTTTGGGGGTGTTATTAACATGTCTGTCCCTGCCCCCATTCTGCTTTATTCCTGCCAGGAGGGCAGCCAGCCACGCCGGGGTCTGGAAACATACCCATGGAGGTCAGTGCCTGTGAGATGCCTGTTCCTGTCCTGAACTTCTCTGACAATGAAGGTGAGACAAGTGACTGTGTGAAATCCAGGGTGCTGGCTGGCACCCCATGGCTCAGCCCTGGGGAGTCTATAGGGCTGTTTGAGTTCTCCCTGGCTCTGTCTGAGGCTGTGTTATGAACGAGGCTGTGTCTTGATCTCAAGGATTGCAGCCTGCGAAGGCAGGGGTTGTTTTTCAGCATGAAAGGAGAGGTTCTGTCTTGGGAGCAGGGGATGGATGGCTCTCCAGGGCTGGTTGTGGCCCCAACTGGAAGGGGACCCATCTCTTCAGGAAGTAACTGTGCCCCGCTCCGGCAGGTGCTGGGGATGCGGGGGGTGCTGGGGATGATGCTGATGTCGGAGGAGGAGGCGATTTCTTGCCCGATGCCCCAGGAGGGGACATGGAGACCAGCCCTGCTGCTGTCGAGCACATTTGGGGGCAGAAGGTAGGAGCTGAGCTGTGGTCATGGGTGGGTGGTGTGGGGCAGGGGGGCTGCACAGCTGATGCTTCAGAAAACTTACTGTCCTGTTCTCTGTCTGCTAGAGCATGCCTGACAGGAAGGGGTACATGTTGCGAGAAAGGGCCCCTGCCGTGGAGCTGAACAGCCACATCAAGGTGAGAGGTTCCTAGGGACACGTTCAAGCCGGCTGCAGAGTCCCCCTGGGAACGAGATGGTAACTCGGGTGGAGGCTGCTGACCTGGGACGTGCCCCACGCCACGGTCTATGCTGGTGCGCACAGGCCCCATTGCTGATCACGGTAGCTCCTGACCTGTCTGGCTGAGCCATGCTTTGGTGACACTGGCTGTTCCCTGCCCGCCCAGGGAGGGAGGCTGTCTGGGGACTCGAGTGGAAACTGAACAGCCTGGCCATGGAGCTGTGGTGTTCACCGTGTGCCACGTTCTGTTGCAGGAAATGCTGGATCCGTGGCGAGGCCTCGACCCCTTTGATGACGTGGAGGACAAGCCCTTTAAGAAAGGTAACGAGGGCTGGCTTGGCCAGGCTGCCCCTGGTGTCCTGCCTGCGGTTTTAGCTCCAGGAAGCAGGGACCCTGCGCCTCCCACAGTCCGTGGAACAACCTTTCCCTCTAGATAGGGTGGCTAGCGAGGGCTGTCGGGGTGAATGTGGCTGCCCCCAGCCTGAGTTCAGGGCTCCAGAGAGCAAAGTCCCAACCTGCCTGGATCTGAGCACCCGGCCTGTGTTGCCCGGGGGCCACTCTGGGAGGGCCCAGTGCTGACAGTGCGGGTGCAGGCTGTCGGGTATCTGACCTTTTCTCCTTGTCCAGCCCCTTGCTCTGTGCTGGGGCGAGGGGAGGCGTTATGCCCCAGAAGCTCATCTTCCAATGGGCCAGGGCCATAAAGAGCTTGTCAGTGTCTCTGAAGTGGAAGGACACAGTGGGGACTATGCTCGTGGGCCCTGTCCGTACGACTGGGCATCAGTGGCTGGTAATGACCAACCAGCCGCCCAGGGTCTCCCTGGAATCTGTGTCCCGTGCAGGTGGCTGCTGAGAGTGGTTGAGCTCCTGCCCTTCCCCACCCGCCGTGACTGCAGCTCATTCCCTTCTCTGTGTCCTGCCCCCGATTCCAGGCAGACCCTTCACGGTGCCATGTAGCCTGGATGATGTGCCGGGCAGCAAGCGGAAGAGGAAGGCGCCCAGCAAGCTGCAGGACTTCATGAAGTGGTTTTCTGCAACCCGTGAGTATCTTGGCTCCAGCTCCACTCCCTGGCAGGGCCTCCTCTGCCGAGAGATGTGGCCTCTCTGGTCCCCCAACGCCAGCACCCTGGCCCAGTGGTGACTGGTGTCTGGGCTCTGCCTGGGGAGCCTCTTATCCTGCCAGGGTCATGTGGGACCGCCGCTCACCTATCAGCAGCCCTTGAACTCATTCTGTTTCCTCCTGTCTACACATCACCGGAATGGCCACAGCTAGCTCAGCGCCCTGCCTGTGACAATGACCAGCATCAGGAAGGGGCAGGGATCCCCGTAGCAGGGCTCTGTATGCTGTCCAGCAAGCTGGTCCTAAGCTGTGCCACGTTCCTTGAATTCTGCCCAGAGGCAGCAGATTGGGAATTCCCCAGCAGGGCGATGAATGCTGAAAGGCAAAGCGACCTGTCAGCCTATTACATCCCATTTATTTCAGGCCGTATCTCCCATCTCTGGTTTGAGACCTGTCTGTCTACCCACACCAGAGGCCAGCATTGCCCAGCGTAGAGCACTGTGGAGATGGTCGGGGTTGGAAGGCGGAGGTCTGTGAGCCTGGGGAGGGGGTTTGAAATCATGGACCAGGCATGCTAGTTGAGCATTCTTGGCGAAACGATCAGAAGTGAAACAGTTAATGGTGCTGGCGTTTCACGTGTCATTTGGGAAGGAAAGGTGCAGAGCTCTGGTTCAGGCTGTCTGCAGACTCGGGCACCTATCATTACGCCTGTCACGCTTGGATCATGTTTTCAGGGTTTTCTCCAGAAACTGAGCTTTCATTTTCAGGAGCCCCAATCCACTGCCAGGGGCATAGACTCCGTGGGCCTTACCTGTAGCAGACGCTTCTTTCCAACACCTCTGTTACTTTGGTTTCTGGCCCTTATGTGGTGTTCCCTAGAGAACTGTGGCGTGGCAGTGACAGACAGCTGTATCTGATGAGTGTCCCTAACCCACTTGTTCTGGGTCCCACTATCACGTCCTCTCCTTTCTTTCAGTGGCTGGGTCTCCTTACGCTGCACTCTCCAGAGTGGGTTTGGTTAATCCTGTAACTGCCATGTGGTTCCAGGGCTGGGAAAGTAGCCAGTAGTCTTTGAAAGGAGATGGCATCACCTTGTGCAGTTCGTGTGTCTGTCTGTCTTATCTGGGCCCTGCCACCTCTCTTCATTCCTGTCCCTGCCCCCAGTGATCTGCTGGCTGCTGTCCGACCCCCAGGGCTGTCCCTGCTGAACCCGGCTGTGTAATGTCGTCTGTTTCTCATCTCTCCCCAGAGCACGACGCAGCCGACAGAAGAACCAAGAGGAAAGGGCCCACGTTTGCTGGTGAGCAGGACGTGACTGGTGATATGCACGTGAGGCAACCTGCCTTCCCCGCTCACTCTGCTTGTGTTAAATGTCCCTCCCCAACCCAAATGCCTCTGGAGCCTGAATTTCACGGTGCCAGGCAGAGCGAAACGGGAGTGTGTCAGAACTGCCCTGCCCCGGAGCATTGCCCAGGGCTGGAAACGCTCCAGCAGCACGCCCCTAACTACGCCCACAGGAAGGGTTCTCCCGTCAACAGATCCACAGTGCCTCCCTGAGGCGGGAGCTAGGCGGCCGGACGCACCAGTTTAGGCAGGGTCTTACATTGGCTTCCTGTGTCGCTGAGGCGTGTGGATTTTCACATCCCTGAGAGATGCAGTTGGGTCGACCAGCCCTCCGCTCCCTCCTGGGGGGAGAGCCAGGTGGCGAAGTGCAGGGTTGGGGCGGGATGGGCAAGGAGAGAATGTGCTTTGAACCCCCTCCCCATCTGGACACGCATCTCCGCTATGGCAGGCATACACGTCCTCCCCAGGAAGCGAGTCTGGGCTGGTTTGGTTGGGGCGGGATGCCCAGCTGGCTGTCCCGCTACAGGGTATGGGGACTTGCATGTTCAGTTAGCAGCTCCCTCTCCAGGGCACTGGTGGCACTGGCCTGTCCTGGAACTCTTCCTCCCCTGCGAGCGAGGCCTGCTTCTCACTGCAGCCACCTCAGGGCTGTGCCACACGGCCTGGCTCTGTCCGTCTCTGCCCGGTGTGCCTATGCTCCTGTGTCTTGGCAGACTTGGAGGTCCTGTACTGGAAGCAGCTGAAGGAGCGGATGGCTGTGCAGAGGAAGCTGCAGAGGAGAATGGTGAGGCAGCTGCGACGTGGGGGCATAAGTCTCAATTAGGGAGGGCTTTTTCAATTCTAGGTGCCCTTGGTCCCCCTGCAGAAAGGGGGAAGGTTCGGAGCTGTGATGCGACTGGGTAGTGCTTGGATGGCCACAGGCTACGACACCTTGCCTTGGTGTGCCCTCCCGGGGGGGGGGGGGGGGGGAGGGGGCCCCTGCACGCACCCCCCCCCCACATGTCCCACTCAGCTCCTGGGTGCTGTGGTGATGTAAATCCTGTCGCCGGTGATCTCACTTCCTCTTCCTGCCCCCAGGGGCTGCTGCTGGGGGAGCATCTGCAGAAGGACGCTGAGGAGGAGCTGCATGCCGTGGAGGAGGAGCGACTGGACGACTACCTAGACCACGATGGGGGGGCAGGTACTCCCAACAGCTGCAGAGCCAGGGACAGTCTGCGCTGGGCACAGATCCTGATCGCTGTGCCTCCCTCCACCAGCCAGCCGTTAGAGCCTGTCGGGGGCGGTGCCAATTGCTACATTGGTGAACTCTACAAACTGTACTCAGACTCCATGCTGGACCGTTGCAACTGCGGGGCTGTCTTTGCTCAGCGCCATACCTGAGCCAGACGGGCAGGCTCTGTGCTCCCTGCCACCCTCTGCCACCCTGTCTGCACAGGCAGGGTGTCTCGCTGCTCCGCTCGTCTGGGGGCCTTCTGTCCCTTGGCAACAGTGCAGGATTTCCAGGCCCAGGACAGCTGCCCTGTGATGGCTTTGTCCTCTCTTGGGGGTCGAGGACACCAGGCTGGTGGGACCCACAATTCCTGCCTTCCAGCTCAGAGGCACCACACTCGGTTAGCGCTTGGGCGCGCTCAGGGTTCTGCCTCCAAGCCCTTGACTGGAATCTCTCTCCTTCCATAGATGACTTCCTGGAGCAGGAGGATGTCCAGCTGGAAGCCCCAGAGCAGCTAGCCGAGGGCGACCTGGGTAATGTGCTCCCAGCAGATCCCGTGGTGCAAAGTCTTCTGCTCCCCTTCTTGCCACAGACCCGTCCAGCCTCATTTATCCCGAGGGCCCTGTGCCAGCAGCATGCCTGAGCCAGAGGGCTACAGCAAGGGCACCCTTGGACAGCATATCCCAGCATGCAGCATTCTGGATTGCACTGCATGCTGGGAGTTGTGGTTTCCTTAGGCTGTAGAGCCACTCATGGAACCATAGGGTCAGAAGGGACTGCTAGGCTCAGGTAACATGGCCCATCCTCTTCCCAGGGACAGCCAGGGGGTGTTGTGGCCCTGTGAGTGGGGCGGGAGGATGGCTGCGACAGCCCCAGTACTCTGTTACAGCTTCCCCTTTCCCCCCAGGTCCCTGCGAGATCCCTGACTCCCTGTGCTATGAGGAGCTGGTGAGGAAGAACGTGGTACGTACTCATCTTTCGGGACATGGAGTCTCCCTGCCTGAACCGGGTCTTCAGTGCCACTTGCCTATTGGCCCTTCTTGCTGCTTGGGCAGCGGTGCTCCCCCGCCGCCCCCCTCTCCCCCCACCGGATGCCGTAGCAAAGGGCTGCAGCTTTCCAGAGACGCCTGTGCGTGTTCATTCTCGCCCAGCCCAGGAACGTGTGGGGCGGGGGTGCAGCTGGGCTTGTTAGCAGGGCAGATGGCCTCCGCCCAGCTGGGCCCAGGGCAGCGTTGGATTCTCTTGGCCTCTCAGCCAGCTGTTCCCCCATCTCAGGGCTGTGTTTGAGCCCACGAGGGCCAGGCCCAGCTCTGCAGCAGAGAGGGTGCTGCCTGGCTGAGCCTCAGGATGGGCTCTGAGCACCCTCATTGCAGCTGGGGAGCTGCCCCTTGGCCAGTGCTGGCTCAGGTGTGATGAGTGGTTACATCTGCAAACATCAGCACCCTGCTTCCGTTTCCATTTCCCCCTGAGCCTGATGGGTGAGTGGGATAGAGCTGAGGAGGGACGTGGATTGGGTCGGGGGTCTCCTCCCTTTCCCTGACCCTCCTTCCCCCCTGCACCCCAGGAGCTGTTCATTGCTAACTCACAGAAGTACGCCCGCGAGACAGAGCTGTCCCAGCGCGTCCGTGAGTGGGAGGACACGATGGGACCCAAGCTGCAGGAACAGGTGAGGGCAGAGTGTGGGGAGCTGTTGTGGGCAGAGCCGGGGCCAGGTTCACTAGTGGGATGAACCTCGGGGCTGGGCCCCAGGCAGGCAGAGCACTGAAGTGACTGCAGCCCTGTGCTGCTTTGGGAGGAACTGGCCGGCACCTCTCGCCCCTCCTGGCTTAAAGGTGCTGCCCGTGCCTGCTTCGGGGCTGTGCCCAGCTGCTGCCTGGTCCGCACGAGGCTTCGGCACCTACCACCATGGCTGCCCACTAAACCCTGAACCACAGCCCCTTCTGCCAGTCCCAGTGGTCTCTGCAGCAGCTGCTGATGCCCCTCACCGCGACCTGCTGTTCTTCCAGCCTGGCCCCCCAGCGCAGGCAGATTGTGGTAATGAGGCTGAGTGAGTGGGGCGTGCAGCCGCTGACTCCCTCTCTTTCATGCAGGAGGAGCGGGCTGCCTTCGACATTCACAGCTATGGGGACCAGTTGGCAGCAAGGTGTGGCCGCCTGGGCGAGTGGCACTCCTTCGCCAGCCTGGTGGCGGGGCAGCCTGCCTTCCAGGTGTGTCGCTACATGCTGGCCTCGCTGCAGCTGGTGAGTGTCCGGGCTCAGGTCACCCCCGGAGGGGTCACCTGGACTCCTGTACCCAGCAATCACAGCCTCCCCCCTGCTGCTTGCAGTGGGACCTGCTGGCCTTGGCTCCGAGGGAGTAGCCACTCTGCTGGCTCTGCCCCATCTCGCTCGTGCCCGCCTGGCTGTAACGCTGCTGTCCCCTCCCTGCAGGCCAACGACGCCACGGTGGAGATCGGCCAGCAGCCGGGCCTGGAGGAGGCAGTGGACACCCTGCGCCTGCGACTCCTGACGCAAGAACGAGCGCACGAGCGGTTCCGCACCTACATGGCCCCCTCTGTCTCCCAGTGATGGCGCCTGGCGCTGTCTGCCTGTCCCCACTGTATATATTGAGCTGTGGCCGCACAGCCTGTCCCTCACTGCCTCCTGTCTTCCTTCTCTGGCCCCTGCCGCTGCCTCGTGTGGGGCTGGCCCCTCTCCCGTCTTTCCACTGTCCTGACCTGTGCAGCAATAAAGTATTGGCGCGGGCTTTCCTCTGACTGGAGGACTTGGGCCCCTGGGGTAGGAGGGTGAGGGGGTCAGGCTCCATGGGGTGGAAGCAAGAGGTACCCTCCCTGGGCCAGAGCTGCACCTAGCTCAGCCTCCCACTCCTGGTGGGTGGTTGGCAGGTGCAACTGCTTCCAGGCCCCCTCCCCCCAGGGTGTGCAACCAGTAAAGACAAAAGGGACCTTCCCCCAGTAGCCCCAGGCAGCAACTGCCTCTCAGCTCCCACCAGGAACAGCCACGTGGTCCCATCCTCCGTGGCAGCCATAAGGAGGATGTACTGGATCAGACCTGTGGCTTTCCTAGGCCAGGAGCTTGTTGCAGACAGCGCCGGACACTTCAGTGGGAATAAGAACAGGGTGACTGCGTGAGTGCCCCAGTCTTTTACGCCTGGCATGGGGTAAGCGGGTGTAGGGATGCCCAGCACACAGAGTTACCTCCTTGCCTGGCATGGCTAATGGCCATTAATAGAGCTGCTTCCAGGAAGGCATTTCGTTTTCTTTGGAACCGTTACATTTCTTGCTTTCCCCTCATCCACAGCACCAAATCCCACAGGCTGAGTGCGGGCTGTGAAGAAATACTCCCGTGTTTGTCTTAAACCTGCTGCCTCCTACTGTTGGGGTGATGCCTGATTTGTGTGAGGTGAAGGGGTCCCTCTTCACTATTCTCCACCCAGGTGTGATTTTTCAGACCTACATTCTCCCCTGCCCTCTCTTTTCTGGCCTGACTGGCTCTGGTCTTTGATCTCTTTGTGCAAGGAAGCTGTTCCGTTATTTTTGTTGACCTTCTCTAACTGATGTATCTTTTGGAGACCCTGCACTAGTCTCCCCGGTGTGGGTGCACCATGGAGTTAGAATGGCCCATGCTGCTCTGCCTCTCATCTCCCCAGCACCATCGCCCGGCTCCCACCTGCCTACAGCTGAGCAGGCGCAATGAACTTGCCTTGGCCAACCCTGGCCTGGGACCTGCAGGTAACAGGCCTTGTGCCCGTGGGAATCGGATGCTGGTTGATGTGGGCTGAGGATTAGGGAGCTGCAGCCCCCAGCTCCCAGTGTGGAGCTCAGCTCCCCCCAGGAGAAGTAGGAAATCTTACCCCAACCCCCCAGTTACACCCCCAGCCAGGAAAACTGAGTTATCCTTGAGGCACAGTGCAGCTTCCATCTCTCCCCCATCCCCCTCGGAGATGCAGGGACCCCAGCTGCTCCCGCCTGTGCAGCCTTGCCCCTGCTAAGGACTAATGGAAGCAGCAGCTGGGTACGAGGTTGCCAAACTGGCCTAGCCCCGATAAAGAGGTGTATTCTCAAGAGTGGGGGATCTTGCCCAGGGGGGAGGAGGCAAGGGGCCCTGTGGCTGCAGATGAGCCCCTCCCCACAGCCCAGTCCCCAGGCATGGAGCCAGAGCACAGACCATGACACCTAGAGGTGGCCCCACATTCTGCCCTGGCAGCAGGCAGGGCGTTTATTGCCCGAGGCCCGGCGCTCAGCTCAGGAGTGTCTGGTAGGTCTCCATGTGCTTTTTGATGTTCTGGGCAATCTGCACGTCGCTCTTGCTCCGGTTGTAGTAGTCCAGAAAGAGGCCGTCGGGGCCAAGGAGGTAGATGATCACCGTGTGGTCAACGATATAGTCATTGTCCTCGTCCTGGGGTCCGGCGCTGTAGTAGACACGATAGGCCCGGCCTGCCTCCCGCACATTCTCTGGGGTGCCGGTCAGCCCCAGTATGCGTGGGTGGAACTCCTTCACGTACTTGGCCACTGCCGCCACATCATCCCGCTCGGGGTCCACTGTGATGAAGATGGGCTGCACCCGAGGCAGCTGCGGTTCCTTGTCCAGCAGCTGCACGACCTGGCTCATCTTCTCCAGCTCCTCGGGGCAGATGTCGGGACAATGCGTGAAGCCGAAGTACAGCAGCACCCACTGCCCCAAGAAATCGGCCTTGGAACGAGGCTGGCCCGTGTGGTCCACCAGATGGAAGTTCCCCTGGCCAATGGCCAGCTTCTTTAGCTCCCGGAGGCGCTGCAGCTTCTGCTGTTTCTCCTTCTCAGAGCGGAGGTAGAGCCACCCGGCCGCAACTGCCCCACCAATGAAGCAGGTGATGAGCAGCCGTGTCCTCAGCCGTATAGGTGCGGAGGAGCCCCCACTTGATGGAGCCCCCTGGGAGAACAGCCTCCTGGGTACTCTGCCCCGGGAAAGCATCTGCACCAGGCTCCCTGCAGCTGCAACAGGGAGCCACCATGCGGGCTTGGTGAATGGGCCACAGCCAGTTTGCCAGGTTTTCATGCAGGGCGGCAGCCAGGCTGTTTTGCTGTCTGTAGATGTGACCCTGCTGCAGTCAGCCGCAGGACGTCTCTGGGCACGTTCACCGAGCACCCACGGTCTCCCACAGCTACTGAGTGGGCGGGCACCACATGGAGCCAAGGGCCAGCAGCTTCGGAGCAGCGGTGTCTGAAACATCCTGAGCAAAGCTGCAAGGACAAAGACCCTCAGTAACTAGTGTGCTGGTAATGCGCTGCAATGCAGGAACTGGGGGGCTGGGCCGCACTGTGCCAGGCTGGGGCTGGGGGGGCATGGGAGAAACAACAGGGGAGGCCAGTAAGGCTGGAGCTCAGGCTGAAGGCTCCTGGACTAGGGAGTGATCCTGCTTCCCAGGTGGTTCTGACAGACCTGGCTTCTGCCCTCCAGCCATGCTCCCCATTGCAGCCTGGGCTCCTCCCTTTGTATGGCCAGTGCCCCACAGCCTGCAGCTATCCCTGCCCCGCCCCCCACAGCTCCCTGCCCCCCAACTACTGCCAGTGCCTCCACCGATCCCAGCCCTGCCCCCCCACAGCTCCCTCCCCACCGATCCCAGCCCTGCCCCCCCACAGCTGCCTCCCCACCGATCCCAGCCCTGCCCCCCCCACA
>ML686141.1:1364525-1375863 GCA_007922175.1 Pelusios castaneus
GTGCTCAGCTTCCTCCCCACAGCTCAGCTCTGTAGGGCTCAGAGAAGAGAAGCAGGAAATACCGCTGTGGCTGGGGAAAAGGGAGGTGGGGAGTTGGCCCTTACTCCTTTGAAACCAATCATTTGGGAGTTTAAAGTCCACTCACACTTTCTGCTCCACCCCAATTGCCAGAGCCAGTGGTTGCAACCGGTGCCCTGAGCAATGGGCCAAGAAACTGGATCCCCTGCAGCCCAGAGCAATCCTCCAAAAAAAAGTGGGGGACAGGCCTCTGTGCCTGGCCCAGCATTGCCCCCTGGGGCCACCCTGAGTCTGGTGCTGCCCCAAGATCCCCCCATCCAGCCAGGGTCTGCCCCCCGGCCCCACACCCTGCACCCAGCCGCGTGCTGCCTGCTGGTGGGCCTGGGGACCCTCACCTGGCCCCACACCACTCTCGGCTTGTTCTTGGCAGGCCCAGGGCCTCCCACCAGCCATGTGCACCTTCTCCCCTTGTGCATCTTCCCCTGCCTTCTAGGCCTGGCCTGGTGAGCAGCTCCAGAGGGCCCCCCCCAACCCCTCAGGCCTGGCCCATGACCATCTCCCAAGGCGAGCAGGTGGGAGGGCAGGGGAGCCGGTTGGCCCCTGGAAACTGGGCAGCTGGGACCTGGCACCCCCCTCTCCAGGGTGTCCTCTTTTGGAAAGTTCAGATATGGTGAACCCTGGATTCTCTGTGCCTTAAAGTCTTTAAACCAGTGGTGTGACTCATTTGCTATGGTGGGCCAGATTTGACTTTAATGTACTTCCAATGGGCCACTACAACACTCTTGGAGTCCTGTGTATGCGAAACCGTGCTCTGGGATGCCACTTTCTCTCTCTGTTCGGGAGAATGGGGTCTCGCGGAGCGCCTTCTCACATACCCAGCACTCTGTGATGTTACGAGACATCACACCCTTGCGGCGTTGCAGAGCGCTGGGTATGGGGGACCTCTCTCTCTGTTAGGGAGAGAGTCTGGTCTCACCAAGTGCAATCACAGGCTGGGTGGAAGAGGTTCGCTGTGACTGCTTTGTCTCCCGGCCCTCAGGCAGAGCGGGGCAGACAGCAGTCTCTCAGGCCATGTACACACGATCACTTTATTGTGCGACAAGGCTCCTTACTGCGCAATAAAAGTGCTAATGTACACATGATCATTTTCCCTGTTGCGTGGCGACACCCTCTTGCCACACAACAGTCAAACCACTCTTATCGAGAGTGGTAGCATTACTGCGGAACAGCTGTTCCGCGGTAATGGTCGTGTGTACCCATTTTGCGCGTTAGACAGCCTCCGGAAATGTCCCAGAGTGCCAATCGAGGGCACTCTGGGACATTGGAGCTGTCAAATATGTCAATTTCACTGATCTAGCAGAGCAGTGAAATTGACTGTTATGGGAGCTGCTGGGTTCAGGGGCTCCCCTGGACTGAGCTAGGGGGCTGGCCCACGCCAGTTCGGGCCAGCCCCCTAGCTCAGCCCTGGGGCTTCGGGTGGTGGCAGGGGCAAGCGCCGCAGCTCCCGCTGCCACCCGAAGCCCTGTAGCCCCCTAACTCAGGCCCCGGGCTTCGGATGGAGCCCCTGCCACCACCTGAAGCCCCGGGGCTGGGCTAGGGGGCTGGCTGTGGGCAGTGCATGGTGGGACAGGTGCCCACCATGCAATGCTCTTGTATCACAGAGGAGGGTTCACACGGTGAATGCTCCTTTGCGATATAACTAGCACGTGTATTTATAGCGCTTTCCTTGTCCCGCAATAGCTTATTGTGGGACACGTTTGTCGTGTGTACGTAGCCTCAGAGTCAGTCTCACAATCAGGGTTGGGTTATGGGAGGCGCACAGGAGGAAGAAGTGCCACTAACAAGCCTCAGTGGCTATAGCAGGGTGGTTCCAACGCTCCAGATGGCACCGGGGTATCCCCAGGTGTGGGGCAGCAGGGCTCCCACCGCAACACGCTGCCCCAGGCCCACCATTCCCAAAGGCTGCCGAGTGACCACTGGGCCAGGTGACTCTCCCCTCTCCCTTTCCTCTGGGGTACCTGGTTCGAGTCTCCTATGGGACATCGGGGTATTCGGCCGTGGGAAAGTTCCCGAACCCATCAGCTTCGTCGGGTGGTGGTAAGGCTGGCAGTGTCCCATCCAGGTCCTCTGCAGAGGGCATCTCTTCCCCGTCACAGGGGCCATCCGGCGGTTCCAGTCCATAGGGCTCTGGGGCAACGGGTGGTTCCTCGGGGTCATCAGCCGAGGGCAGCTCCTCCCCGTCACAGGGGCCATCCGGCAACTCCGAATCCCAGGGCTCTGGGTGTTGGCTGCCTGGCTTTCCCATGGGGGGTTGCTCCCTCCGGTCCCAGGGGCTGGCATCTCCTCAGACCGGCTGGGTGCCGGCCACTCAGGGTGGTCCTCTGGGCCCTAGGAAGTTGGGGCCAAGTCTCTTTGGAAGTCTGGCGGGGCGTCTGGCCCCAGGGCAGTGCAGTGCAATGCTTCCCCAGTGCTGGCTGGGCCCTGACTGAGGGAGAGGGTCGCCCTCTTATACTGCCCTTCTGGGCTCCACCCCCCTGCTTCCTGTCTCCCAGGATTGGAGGCCCAGGTTCTACCCCCTTGCAGGGGATTGGCCTGCCCTCGCTGTCTGTCTGATGCTTCAGCGGCAATGTATGAAACAGGCCACCATCAAATGATTAAAACCCGGTTGTCCCATCCCAGTTACTGAAGTCTGTTATACTTTTGTCATTCACAACATCCTCTGGCAATGAGTTCCACAAATTGACTGTGTGTTGTGTGAAGAAATACTTCCTTATGTTTGTTTTAAACCCGCTCCTTATTCATTTCATTGGGTGAGCCCTAGTTCTTGTGTTATGTGAAGGAGTAAATTCCTTCTTTATTTTCTCCACCCCAGACAAGATTTTATAGACCTCTATCATAGCCCATCTTAGTCATTTCTTTTGCAAGAGGAAAAGTCCCAGTCTTTTTAATATCTTCTCAAATGGAAGCTGGCTTTTTGTTGCCTAATAATTTTTGCTGCCCTTTTCTAATTCTAATATACTGGTTTTGAGATGGGATGAGTAGATCAGCACATACTAGTTAAGATATGGGCGTACCATGGATTTATGTAGTAGCATTATGGTATTTTCTGCCCTATTATCTATCCCTTTCTCAATGGTTCCTAGCACGGTTAGCTTTTTTGATGACTACTGCACACTGAGCAGAGGTCTTCAGAGAGCTACCCACAATGACTCCTAGATCTCTTTCTAGGGTGGTCGTAGCTAATTTAGACCCCATCATTTTATATGTATAGTTGGGGTTCTGTTTTCCAATGTGCACTACTTTGCTTTATTAACCTTGAATTTCACCTGCCATTTGTGGCCCAGTCATCCAATTTTGTCAGATCCATTTGTAACTCTGCAGTCTGCTTTGTACTTTACTGTCTTGAGTATCTTTGTGTCATTTGCAAATTTTGTCACCTCTCTGCTCACCCCTTTTTCCAGATCATTTATTACAAGTGAAATTAATGCAGACAGCAACTCACAAACATTCCATAGAGTTTAAATGCTAAATACTTTCTTCTCATTCTAATACCTATTTTACCTATATTAATCCCCACAGATGAGCCAGATGGACTCCAGCTATGTGTCTGTTCGTGTCCAGTTGCGATGAAGGCCCCGTGGCATGAACTGATCCCTGGCTTGCCAATGTCACAGAAGGAAAATAAAATTATGGTAAAAACAATTTGGCAGTTACAACTCTGAGAGCAGGAGGTTCTCTCTGAAAAAATATCAAAAATCAAAAATAAAATCAGAACAAGAGACAGCCAGTACTGCTCAAGTATTTGAAGGTTATTGATGATTATCGTAATTCTAACAAGAAGGTATTTTCCCTTCTCACCCACAGGTTTCGTGGACAGTGGAAGGGACCAAACAAATTATGAAATTAAAAGATGGTGACGCTGTTGCATTGGTTTGTAACTATCAGAAGGAGAAAAAGAAAACATAAAACCCTTGAGGTTGGTAGCCACGTTATGCTTTACCCATATAATGTATCAGAACTTGGCTGGTGCCACAGATCCTTAAAGCCACATCACCTGATTAACAAGGTTAGCTTATTTGTAGGTAAAATTCAAGTCACTGGTAAGAAACAAAATGTTAATTAGTTTTGCCTTGCTAATGAATTAGAGCTGTCCCATGAGTGCTAAGAAACAAAAAGTGAATCATTCGCTAAAGCTGTACCATGAGAAAGGTCTGTCCCACAGGTGTCAAGAGGAAGAAGGGCCACCGAGGAATCCCAAATAGTGGGATAGCCTGGTCAGCAGTTCCCAGGGAGTGCTCAGTGACCAGGGCCCAGCTGCATCGTTTGCTTCCGACCTAAGCCCAGGTGGAAACTGACATGCTCCACACATAGAACAAGAAGCCTTCGTTGAAAACAGCAACCAGCAGGTGACTTTTGGGACTGATATTCAAATTCCACTTCAGCCAAAATCCAGCATGGCAACTGTGGACAGCCACGGTATTTGGGAAGTGTTTATGGATGGCATCCTAAGGATCTTTAATAACCAGAACATCTTGTCTGTTCAGCATGTATAAATGAAAGTTTTGCCAAAATAATACTCCCACGTCTGTGTCCGGCCTGGGCATTCAGGTGGTAAAGAAAAAGAAATTGCGTTAAAGATGGTGGTTGAAGAAGGCAAATCCCAAATGTGAAGCAGGCGCCGTGGAGTTGAGGTAATCACCCCACTGTTTGGTCATGAGGAGGAGAAATATATTGTGAAAGATCAGGCCAGGGGAGAAGCAGCTAATGTCTTATTATGGTTAGTGCAGTTAATAAGGTGGAAGACTCCATGAGAAGACGAACCTATAGCATGAATGGGCAGCGTTGCGTAGTAACTCACAGGAAAAGCCATAATTGTTTTGGAAACTCATCACTCCAAAGCTTTTTTATATCTTTCTTAAAAGCTGTAATAGACCCACAGGTGTTATTCCACTTCCTGTTTCTGGGACCCGCCTTAACACGACGATCACGTCATTGCTAACAAGTATTACCCCGCGGTTCTTTTCAGGGCTATCAGTCGACCCCTTACCTGATGGTGGAAGATCTATCGTTTTGGGCAAATTATAATTTGTCGGCTAAGCATGCTTATAGAATTAATAATGAATGTCATTGCAGCTGTAATATGAAGTAGGAAAATTGAATGATCGGGTCATAAACCTTTGTTATTGTTAAAGGCCTGTATCATGAGCGTGCGGCCTTGTCTGACCGTCATGTTAGGGAGGGGTTTTTGGTTGAAATGGTGCAGGCTTCAGGACATAAGCCAAGGTCACAAGTTATGTCTTCTCATTGTGTCAAGTAAACAGATAACCCACAAAAGGACAGTTACTTCACAAATTGCACAAATTAGACTGGGGTTTTAGAGGTTTTTTGTTTGTTTTGCAATCTGGTAACTAGGCGGCTAAATTGTAATAATGTCTAGGAATTATTAAGGAATAATTAATAGTTTACTAATATTAATGATTAGAGATAAGCTTATGAGCACCTGGAATGCCACATATGGGCAATAGGCAGGTATTAATCTTGTTATGGTCAGAGAAATTGGTCAAATGTGGTCGTGTGTGCAGTGAGTAACATAGAGAAATGATACCAAAAAATCCAGTCTCATTTCCTATTTTTGGTTCCCGCCGGTTTCTCGATTGTTGACTGATTTGTGGCCTTCTGCTATGTTCCGCTGTCTGTCTTCATCTCTTTATTTATTCTGATTGTTGTAAGCATAGTAGAGCCTGGAGTGATGAACACCACAGGGATGGAGATTGTTTGTAACTGAAATGTTTGTAATTCTGAACAAAACATTATGGCTGTTCTTTCAGACGTTTACAACTGAACAGTGACTTACTATGGCTTTGAAACTTTGCTGTGCAACAGAAAACGGCTACTTTTAACCGTCTTAATTTAAACGAAACAAGCACAGAAACAGTTTCCTTATCTTGTCAAATCTTTTTCTGAAAACGTTTCCTTTATTTTTTAGTATTTTATGTATGTTTAATTCAGCACTGTACATTTTTTTGGTCTCTGCTGCCGCCTGACTGTACTTCTGGTTCCAAATGAGATGGGTGGCTGTCCGGTCAGTTTGTAACTCTGAGATTCTGCTGTATGCTGGAAGAATGCCACGCTCCTGATGGGCTGAGAGCAGCTGCTGTGTGTGGGGTTTTCGTTGGCTGGGTTCACTGTTGGGTCGGATCACCTGGTTTTTATGTAAGGGTATAACTGAATAAATATCTCGCTCTCAAATCCCACCAGACCTGCAGTCCCTTCTGTGTAGCTCACCTTGGCAAAGAGCCTGTGATACCAGATAAACGGTATATTTGGGAAATTAGTAATAAACATCATAAGCGTGGAAAGTTTATCGTTTCATTGTTTGATTGAGGTATACGGGAGTCCCCATCAGTGCGTGGAAGTGGGGGTGGGGAGTACTGCGGATGGAAGGTTTCCATTGGGTTGAATTGATTGTTAAAGCTGGGCCTTTTGTGTTAGTTTTCACAGAATAAATGGACTCAGAGAGTCAAAGGTGTTATCAGGGCCTGTCACTACACAACAGTACATAGAGAAACTCAGGGGTTTGCGTATAGAGACCCAGGGGTCTGTTTAGTCTCCCGGAAAACATGCCATTAACACTCTTCATGAGCTTTTATTAAAGATTTACACACAAGCACGCACACACACGTACGCGTGCACACACACAGCCACATGCGCACACACACAGACACATGCATGCACACACACACAGACACACATGCGTGCACACACAGACACAGACGCACGCACAGATATATGCGCACACACACAGATGTACACACACATGCACGCACACACATGTACGCGTGCACACACACAGCCACAGACACATGTGCGTGCACACACACACAGACACACGCACACACATGCACACACACATATGCGTGCACACACAGACACAGACACACACACAGACAGACGCGTGCACACGCACATATACACACACACAGAGACAACTACACACACGCGTGTGCACGCACAGACACACACAGACACAGACACATGCGCGTGCACACACACACACACACACACACACACACACACACACACACACACACACACACACACACACACAAAGCAGTTATAGCATTTGGAAATGAGGATTTCATTTGAACACTCTCCCTTAATCCCTTTTCCTGGAGCTGTTGAGTTTTATAGTGAGAACCCGTCTGAGAGGTTAAAGATGGTCATAACTGTTCTGTTCGGGGGACAGAGAAAATGTGAGTGGAGATGGACTGCAGCAGCTATTGTTGTTAACATCAATTCTTGTGTGTCTTAAAGACAGAACAAGAAAAACACACCAAAAGGGGAGAGTCGAGAACTGCGAAATGAGAAAATGCACCACTGGAAAACGTCTCTGGTGCAAAGAATCTTGTCAGCCATGCTGAGACCTGGCTAGCGTGTACCCTTCAAATCTGAAGCAAAAGTAATCTTTAGTCTAGTTCACAAGCTGGGGCATCTAATCCCAGGAGAAAACTCTACTATTAAAATAATGGGACCTTGCGGACTTTAATGAGCTTGAAGTGCTTTGAAGTCCACTGAGTTGAGAAAGGTTATGAGCACAATATCGTTCTCTGAGATCCAGTTTATGTGGACTAGCACTTTGAGGGAAAGGTTACACAGTGAGCCAGTGGAAGAGTCAAAATAAGACCCAGTCAGAGTGATTCCATGCCACATGCTCACCATTGCTCCTGAACTACATTGGACAGTTCCCATCCTAGCTTTCAGCATCAAGGAAATGAGTGGAAAGAGACCAGGAATGGAGCTGGCCCATAAAGTTTTCAGAGGACAGTGTCATGTGCATGTTAGATCATGTGAAGTTAGGGAGAAATGAATCGTCAAAAACACAGAGGAAAAAAGCGACACCACTTGAAGAAGTTACTGAAACCTGGTTTTCATTTTTTTTCTCTTTTCAAAACCCCTCCTGTCAGGTATTGTTTCTCTTTCTAGCCCAACTACTTGATCCCCAATTGTTTTGGCATGCATATTTTCACTGGGTGTGTGATCGCAGCTCTGCCTGCTCCCACCTGAGCCATGAAATACATTTGGGGACATGTTTCATACCTATACACATGCTTCGTGTTGCAGGAAACATGCTACCACACCAATAATGTAGAGCATGCCATGAGCATTCAAAAATCCCACACATGGCATATTAAACCACACTTTGACAGATCACATTACAGGTGTGTGAGGGGTGCACCACGTCACAGGCTTGGACAACCCAGAGCTACGGGTACACAAGGATAGGTACGCTCATCACAATGGCCCGGCTCAGTTAACCGTGGGACTTTCTGTTAATCCCTAGGCCAGAGAAAAATATTATTGCTCAGAACCCCTTCTTATACCTTGATACAAACATTGCATCTCTGACATCGGCGATTGCTCCACCCCTTGCCTCCAAATCAAGCATAACATTTTCATCCACCATCCTGTCTCTTCCACCATACGGTCATAGTGTCTCTACTGCCTTTCATGGTTGTGTTTGTCCACCTCTTCTGCTCCCTAGATTGTATTTCTGTTTGGGAAGCATTTGTACCATCTCCCAGGAGTGTGTTTCTGCCGCTGGCATGTACCGGGGCAGTTAGGAATAGGAATAGTCCGGTGTTCCTGTTACTGCTCCTTAGAAATGCTGATGTGTTTTCAGCCAAGTTCCCGTGAACTTATGAGCAGGCGTACAGCGTGACTTCTGCTAACCAACGTGGGGCTTGATTACTGCTTTGGTTCATGTCTCATACCTGACGTATCACACTAAAGCCATGTCTCCGTCTCTTGCTTTCTACTAGGGGGGTGGGGTGGGGTGGAGACAGCGGCCAGCAAAGTGAATGCCAAGAACGACCTGGTAGATCAAGGAGTGGAGCTGGAGGAGACTGGGGGACAGGCAGCAGGAAGTCTGGTGGCATGGGGAGCTATGACTTCTTTGTAACTCAGGAGGGGTCTAGTCAGTCCCAGCACTCCAGCCCTGCAGGGCTGACGCAGGAGAGGTTAGCTCTGATAAATGCTCATTCTGCTTTGATACTAGTGCAGAGAGACATGAGGTAGGACTCTGTTGTCCTGCGGGACCCTAAGTGGGCCTGAAGCTGGGCTACCCGAGTGAATCAGCCCTGTATGCTTAGAAAAAAAAGGCCAATGTTAACAGCTTTGTTTAAGTAATGCTAAAGAGAAAACAATCTCCAGGATTAAGGGGTTTGTAGCAGCAGCATAAGTTAAAGTTCCTCTTTTGGCATTTCGCTCGGCCAGCGGCTTTGTGGTTAGCACGCTTCTGCAAGTGGACCCTTAAGAGAACAGAGGGTGGGCCTATCAAAGTAAAGAAAATCTTCCCACCTTTCCCCCCCACCTCGCAAGATAAAATTGCTGGATGAAGCAGCTTTGATTGGATAAGAAGTGCAGATTTTAATTATCTAACAATTTTCATGGGCTAAACTTGAAATTGCTAAGGGCAGCACAAATGGCTAAGTAAAGGATGCACGTGTGATATGCAGGTACAAGTTCCTGACCAAGGGCAAAACTCGCTGACTGGCCAGAACCCAGGAGTGCCAATCAAGAAAGAAGAAGGGAAGTTGAAGGCAATTTTGAATGGAATGAAGGAGGATAAAGAGGGGTGGCTCGGTCCAGCCCCCTTGATCGATTCATCCATAAAACCAACTCGACTTGGGAGTTAGGAGAGAGGAAGACAACAGAGTCCTGTGGCACTTTTAAAGACCAACAGATTTATTTATCGCATGAGCTTTCGTGGGAGAAAATCCCACTTCGTCAGACGCTTTGAAGATAGGAAAGTTCTCACATTACAACAAGTGATTTGACCTCCCCCTCCTCTATGTGCTGTTCCCCAGTGTTTTGAATCCTAACACCTATTTTGATTTGCTGTTACAGCCTGACCTGATGCTATGTCATACACTCCCCTGCATTTAATTTCCTCCCACTCTGTAACTTTCCTATCTTCAAAGCGTCTGACGAAGTGGGATCTTCTCCCACGAAAGCTCATGCGATAAATAAATCTGTTAGTCTTTAAAAGTGCCACAGGACTCTGTTGTCTTTCTACAATAGACTAACACAGCTACCCCTTTGGAAGGAGAAAGGAAGACTGACATCAACACAATGGGGTCGGTGTGCACCGCAACTTCCTCACCCCCTCAAGCCTTGGCACCTGGGCTAACTTGGACCTGGCCAGTCTTAAGTAAGCCCTGCGTCTGACAGGTGTAAGTGTGTTCCAGCTATGGATGTGTGAGTGTAAACGCATGGTGGTTTGTCTTCTAGGTTGCATTCTGTGCTGCCTAATTTAGAGCTGTAATTACAAGCTAAAACTTTTCTGCTTTATACTGTTGCTATATGTATTGATACCTAAAGACCTACCTGGATGAACTCGATCTCCTCAATTTTGCGATAGATCTTGTTACCTATTGTATTTATTGTGCAATTTTATTAGATGGTCTTCTCAACCGTTGAACTGTGGCTTATGTTTTCCTAAACTTGTACCCTCATACCAAATTAATAAAAGTTACATACAAAGCAATGAGTTCAGTGATTTGAGCGGATTTCTCATTGTCTATTAGGCCACTTTCCACCACCTCGTATAGGGTGCAAACAGCATAGCCTGCAACCAATTCTCCTTTTTCATCTTGTTGACAGGTGTCATCGGTATAGTACTCTGCGTCTAGGTTGGCCAGGAGCACGTCCTGCAGATTAGCTCAGGGCCTTTCAAACTACTGAATGACTTCTTTGCAAGAGTGATCTTCATCGTCTTCGATCATAGGCATTAGGGTAGCCAGGTTAAGGATATTTTCCTTCTCTATTCTTATATGCGGTGAGGAAAGTAACACAGCTTCGTACCTGGTAATTCAAGAGGCCAACAGGTGCTGAATTTTGTTATTGAGCAATAAAATAGCCACGGCGTGAGGAACCCTGACAGTTAGGAGGTTTCCTAAACTGTAGAGGAAGATTGTTTCACCAATAAGGCAGTACAATGGCATTCTCAGCTCTCAGGTCTTGGATGTCTGACCAGAGATTTTTGCCCCAAGATATCTAAGCTATGGATTCTATATGGAGAGGCAATTGGCAGAAAAGCCTCAGGCTATGTACACATGAGAACACTTGTCCTGCAATAAGTTATTGCGGGACAAGGAAAGGGCTATAAATATAGCGCTTTCTTGTGTACACTGTGTGAATGCTCCTTTGCGAAAGAAGAGCAGTGCATGGTGGGCACCTGTCCCACCATGCACTGCCCACAGCCAGCCCCCAAGCCCAGCTGCAGGGCTTCCGGTGGCAGCGGGGGCTGTGTTGCCAGCCC
>ML686141.1:1380863-1392081 GCA_007922175.1 Pelusios castaneus
CCCTTCCTCTTCCATAGATTCCAGATCTGGGGCCATCTTCTGCTTGTAACAGTTAAGCCATCATCAGGCGAGTTTCAAGAGCTTTTTTCTTCTTCTTTTGATTTTCTTGGCAGTGGGTGGTGACTTCAATCAGCTTCTCCAGGTTTTCCTTCTGCCATCCCACACAAATACTCTTTAACAGTTCTTGAACCTCAGGGAACAGGCCTTGCACAAAGGCAGAGGCTACAGCCCCTGGGGCAGGAATGCCAGAGTATCTCAAGAAAGTATTTTTCATGTGTTCCGTGTAATCGGCTGGATTTTCCCTTTCTTTTCTTTACACGCACTGATCTTAGCCCAATCTATCTTTTTCGGGCATACCTCCAAAATGGAATCCACTAGGATCTGTCAGCACGTTCTCATATCTGCAATTACTGCGGGGGCAGTTGCCGGCCACTGAGCCCTGGCAACTAGCTGCTGACGAAGACCAGAGGGCATAATCAGTCTTAGCAGCTGATTCATAACAGTGTGGTTGGGATCATAACACTCCACAGTAATTTGAAGTTGTTCTTTAAATTTCTCAGGGTCTTCCCGAATATTTGGAAACCCTGCCACCAGGTTTTTAAGGTCTGTGGGGCTCCACGGGACATGGACCAACTCCATACCAGTATGTCCCAGTACCATCCGTAAAGGTACCTGTATAATCTCCTGCTTAACTTCCTGCTTTGTCCCTGGAGAGGGTGTTTAGGCTGGAAATAAGATGACAGCCCATCCTCTAAACATTGCGCTTCAGTGTGCCGTTGGTGAACAAGGCTGCTTGTCTCTCCTGCTCTCTGGTCTAACTGCTCTGGAGCTTTCTCCTCCTTCTGAATTACAGAATCAGCCTCTGGCATGGATTGAGCACCAGCAATACGTGGGTGTAACCTTCGTTGCTCAAGTGGGGGTGCAGAGGCAGCAGGACGAGGCACTGGAGGCGGTGGAGGGGATGGGAAAGGGCACCCTGCATCTAGCACCTCTGGGCTAGCTCTCCCCTCCTCCTCCTCAATCTGCTTCCCTTCTGGCAGTGTGACAGGCAGCTGTGGATACAGACCCTGTACTTTCCTGTCGGTAGCTTTCTCTAGCTGACCCTGCAGTTTTACAACATCATCTTTTAATTTAGACACATTTTCTTTCTAACTCTTTACTAGGGATTCCCTATCCCTCTTTAATGACTCATCATACCACAAAAACTACAATTGCCAGTATTTCTGAGGTATCTTGGACTTCAGGGCTCTCAACGCTCCCCTTAAATGTAACCGTTTTTCCTCGTCAAAACTACCTTCTAAGGGCAATTGCAGCACTGGGTTGTCCTTTGTATACTGGTTCCACTTAGGTAAAAGGGTACAAGTTTCAGATCCATAATGAACAAACGTAAAATAACCTGGGGTGCCCACAGGGGGAGCGGTAACCTTTGCCTCACCCGCCCCCATTTCCCCGTTCCCCTTCAAACAACAAGCAGACCCAGGCTTCACATCACGCAACGCCCACTGGGGCATGAACTCACAGAGCACTCCCCTTGCGTTCAGGACACCACCGGTCACAGCCTTTAGGCTCGCGGCAGACCTGGTGCGGCTGAAATACTCTGTGGCCAGCCTGGGTCAGAGGCGGGGTTTACAAGTGGATTAGCAGGCACAGAATCACAGCACGCTCTCAGTTACTCCGTCACTCCCCCATTTCACAGAGTCCAAGGACTAAACAGAAAACTTAGAGGTACCTTACAGAGGAGCCCAAGGCGTCCTATATCCGAAGCCCAAGGCATTTGGTCCCCGAAGCCCAAGGCATTCGGTCCTGGTCTTGGTAATCACACTTAGACAAATTTGTCCAGCATTCCAGGCTCTCCAGCGTCCACCGCCACCCCCCTCATCTGCTCACCCAGCTGTCCGTCTGTGAGCAATGGCCACAAGTGAAGGCGCCTTCCCGGACACCAACATGAAGGCAAGGGAGGGAGAAGAGAAGAAGTCAGCAGGCACAGGTGAGCTGGATCCAAAGGTCACAGGCACCATAAATACTGTCAAAGAAAAATGCAAAACTCTAAGTGTAATTAGCAAGCCTTTACTGAGATCTGTATATGGGAGCACTCACGGGGAGAGAACAAAGGAAATCTCCAACCTGTGACGTAGAAATAACTTCTCTTATAGACTTTAGTTCATGTTACAGGAATCAAATACAGTTTCTGTTAGATTAGAAAGGCACTCCTCCCAGCTGCACATTACCCCGCTCTGGTAACAACAATTTGAGCTTACGGAGACCGTATCCAGACAGAAAGATAAGAAAAACAAAACAAATCTAGGAACAGCCAGAGCTCAAGGCTGAGAAAGAGACAGAGACAGCAAAATCCTTTAGCAGTGCCCCCCTGCTGTAGGCTTTGACAATAACAGAAAGGGGTTCTATAAGTTTGTCAGCAACAAGGATCAGAAGTGGTGTAGGTCCCTTACTGAATGGGGCAGGCATCCTTGTGGTGGATGATGTGGAAAAGGCTGAAGTCCTCAATGCTTTTTTTACTTCAGTCTTCACAGGGAGAGCCAGCTCCCAGGCTACTACACGGGGTAACGCGGAATGGAGAGAAGAGTGGCCCTCGGTGATGGAAGGTTGCAGCTAGCAAGAGATGTGAAGGATAACAAAAAGGGGTTCTATAAGTATATCAGCAACAAGAAAAGGATCAGAGGTGGTATAGGTCCCTTACTGAATGGGGCAGGCATCCTCGTGGAGGATGATGCGGAAAAGGCTGAAGTACTCAATGCTTTTTTTACTTCCGTCTTCACAGGGAGGGCCAGCTCCCAGGCTACTACGCGGGGTAACGCGGACTGGAGAGAAGAGTGGCCCTCGGTGCTAGAAAGTCAGGTTAGGGAACACTTAATGAAATTGGACGTGCACAAGTCCATGGGGCCGGATGAACTGCATCCGAGGGTGCTGAGGGAGTTGGGGGAAGTGATTGCAGAGCCGCTGGCCATTATCTTTGAGAACTCGTGGTGAACGGGGGTGGTCCCGGAGGATTGGAAAAAGGCAAATATAGTACCTATCTTTAAGAAAGGGAAAAAGGAGGATCCGGGGAACTACAGACCGGTCAGCCTCACCTCAATCCCTCGGAAAATCATGGAGCAGGTCCTCAAGGAATCCATCCTGAAACACTTGGAGGAAAATAGAGTGATCAGGAACAGTCAACATGGATTCACCAAGGGCAAATCGTGCCTGACCAACTTGATTTCCTTCTATGATGAGATGACTGGATTTGTGGATGCGGGAAGAGCCGTTGATGTGGTATACCTGGACTTTAGCAAGGCTTTTGATACGGTTTCCCACAGCATTCTCGTCGGCAAGTTAAGGAAGTATGGGTTGAACGAGTGGACCGTAAGGTGGATCGAAAACTGGTTAGATCAACGGGCTCAGCGGGTAGGAATCAATGGCTCGATGTCTAGTTGGCAACCGGTAACGAGTGGAGTGCCCCAGGGGTTGGTCCTGGGGCCGGTTCTGTTCAACATCTTCATTAATGGTCTTGATAATGGGATAGACTGTGTGCTTAGTAAGTTCGCGGATGACACTAAGCTGGGGGGAATGGTAGATACTCTGGAGGGCAGGGACAGGATCCAGGGAGACTGGGACAAATTGGAACACTGGGCTGAAAGAAACCTCATGAGGTTCAACAAAGACAAATGCAAAGTCCTGCACTTAGGACGGAAAAATCCCCTGCACTGCTACAGGCTGGGGACCGATTGGCTAAGTAGCAGCGCTGTAGAAAAGGACCTGGGGGTTATGGTGGATGGGAAGATGAATATGAGCCAACAGTGTGCCCTTGTTGCCAAAAAGGCCAATGGCATATTAGGCTGCATCAGTAGGAGTATTGCCAGCAGATCGAGGGATGTGATAATTCCCCTCTATTCGACACTGGTCAGGCCGCATCTGGAATACTGTGTCCAGTTTTTGGCTCCCCACTACAGAAAGGATGTGGACAAATTAGAAAGAGTCCAGCGGAGGGCAACAAAAATGATTAGAGGGCTGGGGCACATGACTTATGAGGAGAAACTGAAGGAACTAGGCTTATTTAGTCTACAGAAGAGAAGACTGAGGGGGGATTTGATAGCAACATTCAAGTACTTGAAGGGGTGCTCCAAAGAGGAGCGAGCTAGGCTGTTCTCGAGGGTAACAGAGGACAGAACAAGGAGCAATGGTTTCAAATTACAGCTGGTGAGGTCGAGGTTGGATATTAGGAAAAACTTTCTCACTAGGAGGGTGGTGAAGCATTGGAATGGGCTAACTAGGGAGGTGGTAGAATCTCCATCTTTGGAGATTTTTAAGGCCCGGTTATACAAAACCCTGGCTGGGGTGATTTTGTGGGAGTGGTCCTGCTTTTTAGCAGGGGGTTGGACTAGATGACCTCATGAGGTCTCTTCCAGCCCTATTATTCTATGATTCTATGATTTCTAAGTGATTATTCCCCTCTATTCGGCACCTCTGAAACATTGTGTCCAGTTTTGGGCCTCCCATTACAGAAAGGATGTGGACAAATTGGAGCGAGTCCAGTGCAGGGCAACAGAAATGATGAGGAGACTGGAGCACATGACTTACGAGGAGAGGCTGAAGGAACTAGGTTTCTTTAGTCTGCAGAGGAGAAGAGTGAGGTAGGATTTGATAGCAGCCTTCAACTACCTGAAGTGGGTTCCAGGGAGGATGGAGCTGGACTGGTCTCAATGGTGAGAGAGGACGGAACAAGGAGCAATGGACTCAGGTTGCAGCTGGGGAGGTCGAGGTTGGATATTAGGAAAACCTTTTTCCCTAGGATGGTGGTGAAGCACTGGAATGGGTTACCAGGGAGATGGAGGAATCTCTGTCCTTAGAGAATTTTAAGGTGTGGCTTGACGTAGCCTTGTCTGGTATGATTTAGTTGGGGTTGGTCCTGCTTTGAGCTGTGGATTGAATTAGTTAGTTCCAGAGGTTCCTTCCACCCTTCATCTTCTATGATTCTATGAAATGCACCGATTGCCACTGTATGAATTTCATAGACTCCTATAAACTCATAGACTTTAAGGTGAGAAGGGACCAGTACGATCATCTAGTCTGACCTCCTGAAAAATGCAGGCCTCAAGACCTCACCCACCCACTCCTGCAATAGGCCATCAACCTATGACTGAGTTATTTATCTCCTTAAATCATGATTTAAGGACTTTAAGATACAGAGAATTCACTGGTAGGTGAACCATGCCCTGTGCTACAGAGGAAGGTGAAAACCCCCCAGAGCCCAGGCCAATCAGCCCTGGGGGAAAATTCCTTCCCGACCTCAAATATGGCGATCAGTTAAACCCTGAGCACGTGGGCAAGTCTCAACAGCCAGTTACCCAAGAAACCATTCTCTGTAATAACTCAGAACCCACCCCACGTACTCTCCCCCCTTGGGCCACTTGTATATCCACACGTAGCCAAATATCAGTCAGTTTCCAAAATAGGCTAATCATTTCAGCAGCCACCAGTAGGTGTAGGAGATAAATAAAGATTTATTTTCTTTCTATAAGTACATTTTTATTGAACAACTACAGAAACACTTCTATTTTCTACCAGGAACATAAAAAGAAGAGCAAGTTTTGAAAGAAGGCTCTCACAGCTGGGGATAAGTTCAGCTGTCACTGGGAATCATGTCCCTCAGGGGAGAGAGCAGGGGGCAGAGGCGTCGTTGCCATTGGGCTCACAGGGTGTCAGCCCCGGGGTAGATTAGCCTGAGCCCCGGATCTATTTTCCCCAGCAGGCACATGAGCAGACAGCCTGTTTGCAGGGGAGGCGGAGCTAAGCTGGGAAGGAGCCAGCTGCAGTGTAGCTCAGTCACTAGCAGGGAGAGAAGAGGGAACTTTAATTCTCTCTCCCCTGCTGCACTGGCTCAGCCACGCAGCACTGCAGCTGACTCCTCTTCACCCTGCTTTATTTAGGAGCAGCTTTTTCTACACAGCACCAGTAAGTACTGTGTGTGTGGGGAGGGAGGAACCTGAAGGAGGAGGTGGGTGGGGAGGTGTTGGGAGCAGGGGATCAATCCCCAGGTCAGTCCAGTGGGTCTGGGGAGCAGGCTGGGGATCATCCCCTGCCCCATGGGTTGGTGACCAGCCAGAGCAGCAGCAAATTGTAGGTTTGGGATTGTCCCCCCTCCCCCCCCCTTCTCCAGGGTGGCAGGTGAAGCTTAGTTTTACCTGCTAGAAATCATGTTATTTTATGTGCTTCCATTTTGGCCTGTGTTGAAAAAGCCACAGTGGACTAATGCTTGTTATTTATGCAGGCTTTAAAGTAAAAGTTTCAAATGCAAAGACTAGGCCCTGTAAGCATTTTGCAACTGCAGATCATCATGCCAATTACCTTAAGCAAAAGTCAACTCTGGTATAAGAGGCCCCAGAAATAAGCTCTTTCACACTTCCAAGTGTCTTGTTATCAAACTTTGTATCCCCTCCCTTTTTCCAGGTGTGACTCTCTGGTTTCTTCTCCTTGTTGTTAGGTGATTCTCTTTATTTACATTATCTTTTATCATGTATCCAATCTCATCAGCTTTCATGCTAAGAGAGAGACACTCCACCCAGAGCCATATGAAATACCTGGGATGTTTCAGATCTATTCATCTATATACACATACATGTGATGCTGCAGGAAACATGATGCCATAATAATGCAGAGCATGTTTATGAGCATTCAGAAAGGAACCTTGCTTGCATGGCACATTTTTCGTCAAACCACCACACAATTACATGGCAGGAGTGAAAGTGAAGTTATACAGATTATACCCCACTATGCAACATATGACAGGGCGGGCTGGGGATCACAGCCCTTCTGTGCTTTCCCCTGGCCCAGGTGGCAAGTGTGAGGTGGGGTTATCCCTCCCATCTAGCCAGGGACCCCCTCTGGGCCTAGGTCCATCAATCCGGCTGGGCATCGCCCCTCCTCCCCATGCAGTGAGGTCAGTTGGGGGATGAGTGGCCCAGGGATCATCCCCCAGCTGGGGGTGCCAATGCTGGCCTTATGTATAAAGATAAATCTGCAGCCCAGCACCATATTGTGCACCTAAAATTTATTCTGTGCTTTGAAATTTTGGTTTTCTTGTTTGTTTGCAATTAAGTAGGGGGTGGAGGGTGACTGGAGGAAATGGAGTTGATGTTTGAGTTCCCCCTGCCCATCCTAGGGTGTGAGTATGTGACAATTTAGGGTTGCCCTCTCTCTGACAGGTACTGGAAAAGATGATTTTGGCCCTGGTGCAGGATCTGTCCCCCCACCCCTGTCCCCTCAGTTCTGTCCTCATTACTGTCAGCCCAATAATGCTGCGTTTTTAGTTTGGACTCTGCCTTTCCTATAAGAGCGGGCTTTCTCAGTTTTGGCTGTTCTCCTTTCTGCTTTGTCTCCCCAGGAGAGGGATTGGGAGCCTGGCAGGAGCTGTGGGGTGAGAGTAGGGAACAGTGCAGCAGCCTTCTCTGCCTTTTCTTCAGTTCACTCTGTTGTCTTCTCTGTGGCTATTTGCAGGGGAGGCACAGGCCGGCAGCCTGGCTGGCTGGGTCTGCTAGTTTGGTGGGACACCGCTCATGGCACCACACTGGAAGCCCCAGGCAGTCTCCCTGCTTGCCTTGTGAATTCCCCAACTTCCTCCACCTGGTTTGTGTGCACCTGAAAGCTGGGACCTGGCCAGAGCCTTTTTCAATTTCCTCCCTTGCGGCATGCTTAGGTGTGTGGCCCGGGGCTGGAACAGCCTGGGAAAATACAGCTGCTGTGCTGCCTTTCCTGGTGCCCACCATCCAGCTGCACTGTTCCCCTGCCACCCTTCCCCTTCTCCCCACTCTCCTGCTCCACCACCCTCCTTCCCACTCCTGTTTGCTGAGGTCCCTGGCTCCTGATATTCAGCTACGGGAACCTGGATGGGATGTTGTGCCTTATCAGACAGGGAGACACATTTTCTGTGTCGTCCTGATGTAACCTTCGGGTGGGCTAAAATTCATTCAGTTGCCCTTCTCCAGTGCCCCACAGAAATCAATCCCAACCCCTCTGGGGAAAGCAGCTGGAGACCCAGGATCTAGTCTGTACAGGACTCACGGCGAAGTTTGCTCAGAGCTACACTCACACATTAAAATACTACTAAAAACAAACATAACAATGAACTTTATTAACTACTAACTAAATGAACCTTATCCTAAGAAAACAAACTATAATTAACCAAGAACAATCCCTTGCATGAAAGATACCCAAGAGTCCCAAAGTCTGTGTGGAGTTCACCCAACTCTCAGCTACAGTCTCTGTTCCAGTGTGGAAGCTTGAGTGGCAAGAAATAGCTGTCCTCTTCTTTCTTTGCTGGGATCCTCTGTAGCATTACATGCAGGCTTTCTCTTCTCCTCTGCAACCAGCCCTCAGTCCCATATGCATGTCTGCAAGGTCTGTCGCAAATTACTCCTTTACATGGAGAAAACATCTTGTTCACTCCTGGCTCAGCTCCTCTCCAGAACACTGAGCACATGGTCTCCCCTCAAGGCAGCTCCTGCCTGCTGTCTGCTCAGGCTGCTGTTCTCCAGTCATCTGACTGACAACATCACATCACACCAGCAGGACACACTGTGGAGCATGCTCAAATTGCTACCACTCCCTGCTTCTGGAAGTTTCCAGTTGTGGGTCACTAATCTGCCCAACAACACTAACCCACCCTCAGCAGGTCTCTCAGAGATAGCCTTTTCAGGCAGATGGGTTACACTGACATGGTCTGACTTTTGAAGAAAGATTGCTTCTGTTAGAGTTCTTAGTACAGATGAGAATGAAGGAGTTGTATTGCAACCCAGCATGGAGAGGAGCCTGGGGTGTGGGTTTGTTTTTGTGTGTGTGTGTGTGTGTGTGGGGGGGGGTGAACTGGGGGAGGGGCCTAGTGGCTTGGCCAGGGGGTGGGACCTAGTGGGTGGGGGTGGCCTGGGGGAGGTAGCAGGGAGTGGGCTGGGGGCCACAGCCCTGGATCTTTTTGCTATCCAGCAACGCCCCTGGCAGGGGGTACTGTGGTGGCCTGGGAACATGCAAGGATTACAGGGGAAGTGGGGGGAGGATGGAAGGCAGTTCTGTATGGGCTGCAGAGGGAGGTGAGCACAGATGTGTTCCTCCTGTAGTGCAGCGAGGGACCTCAGTATATTTCCCCGCAGCCATCAGCACTTGCTTCTCCACCATTAGGGCAGCTCTCATTTGGATGTCCCTGCACTGGAGGGCAGGGAGGAGCTCCAAACACAGTTCCCAGACTGGAGAGCAGTACAGGACCCATGTTTTCACACCAAGATGGAGGGCTGTCCATTTAGAGGGGCTGTTGAAAAGTAGTGTGAAATACAGTCGGAAGCCCATAGAATGACGGGAAAAAAGAAAACTGCACTGTCAGATGGTGAACCTGCTCCCATGATGCCCTGCGACCTCTTTTCAGAGCTCCCAGTGGCAAATGATGGCGAGTTAAACAGTGGGCTAGCTACCCATGATGCATTGCCTTCTCTGTACATGGACGAGCACCAAAAGTGGATGCACTTTTCTGTCACAAGAAGCTTCATGTGGACGTACAAAAGTGGTTTAATGACAGGGTGGATGAATGTCGAGATAACTTAACATAGCTGCCATAAAGCCAGAGAAACAGTGTAGGTTTACACTGGCTGAGGAAGTGGTGTTTAGTGATCTGTTTTGATGACCTCCCACTTTGTTAATTGATCAGGAAGTACTGATGACTCATTACATTTACAAACCAAAGCACCCTATTGTGATGCTATTCTGAACTGGTTTGTAAGCAGTGTTTACATTCTAACAAGGAAATTCACATTATTAATGCCATTTCAGCCATCTTGTGTGTGCTGAAAAGGAATATAAAGATGGAGTCTGTCCTGCTCATATACCTATCCTGATGCCCTGCATGTTTTATTGTGCATCAGTATGTTTAGAATGTAGAGAATGTTAGACTAATTGTCTCCCCTGCCCATCAAGAACCATTAAGAAATTAGAATGTTTTCTTATATGCATGACTTCCTCCCCTATAGTGTGATAAACTTGTCAAGGCTGTTAAGTACTGTAAATCATGATAAACTCAGGGAGTATTTAGAAACATATTGTGAAAACAACTTGTGAGCAAATGTTATCTTTAAAGAAGAACACCCTGCATACGTCCGTCATCAATTGATATGTATATGTCTTTCTAGTTGTAGAACAAAGGGCTTGCCTACATGAGCACCGTAATCCGCACTAAAAATCATTACCGCGCGTTAATAAGCGAACTGTACAGACGTGAAATGGTTTTCCTGCGCACTAAGCGCTTTCTTGCTCCGCATTCCAACCACCACTCCGCCGAGAGTGGTAACAGCTGTTCCGGATCATCTGCTGCGCGTTTCTGCTCGTCAGTACTGTCTCTGCGCATTGATTGGAGTCCAGAACTGTCCCAGCATTCCCAAGTCGTCCTGTCTGTACTTCCCCTCACCATCTCTATGACAGTGACGAAACAGTCCCCACCTACAGGTGACTCCCGGGATTTACAAACATTTAGTTACTTTCACTTTAGTTACTTTCACTTCCTCTGGCAGGGAGCTCAAAACATAATGAGCAACCATCCGAGATGTATTCAGCATGTGGAGGGCGAGAGTGGAGACCAGAGCAGGATCCATTCTAACGCAGATTTTGTTTCCATCCAATGGCGCGCTCCGTGCAAACAGTATTGAAAACAGGCGCGAGTTGCTACTGGCAACAAGGAAGATGCTAGGGAAACGCAATGCAGCATGGGAAACATCCGGTGTACCCATGGTGCTTTGTGCTCCTTTCCTTCATCACATGATTGCAAGCAAGTACACAGGGAAATTGGAACGCTGGGATACGTGCCCAGAATTCAGAGCACTAGTGCGCATTGCAGCGAGGAATCCTGTGACGTCTCAAGGAGCGACGTGTGTACAAGGTAAAGCGCAATAAAATCCACGTGCTTCTTACAACGCAGTTCAGAAGCTGCGCTGTAATCTGATCGTGTAGGCATAGCCAAAGAGTCTGTTTGATCCAAAGGGGTAGCCGTGTTAGTCTATTGTAGAAAGACAACAGAGTCTTGTGGCACTTTTAAAGACTAACAGATTTATTTATCGCATGAGCTTTCGTGGGAGAAAATCCCACTTCGTCAGACGCTTTGAAGATGGGAAAGTTACAGAATGGGAGGAAATTAAATGCAGGGGAGTGTATGACATAGCATCAGGTCAGGCTGTAACAGCAAATCAAA
>ML686141.1:1403870-1418315 GCA_007922175.1 Pelusios castaneus
CCTCCATAAAGGCCTCCATAGCCTCCATAAAGGCCTCCATAGCCTCCCAAGCCAAATGAGCCCCCAAAACCGGCTCCGAGCAAAGGTGCTCCCACGGCTCCCACACCGCTGTGCTGAGGGAAAGTGGTCATCACTGGTCCTGGGATGGTCAACGCAACTGGGGAGGGGAAGATCACCACTTCAGAGTCAGGGCACTGCCTAACGCATGGCTCGTTGCAGGTGCCGCTAACTGGAGCGGTCCGGGCCACCCCGCATTCTGGATAGCCTAGGCTGGAGAAAGTCATCCTTCTGTGATGGAGGGAGGCCTGAAACACACAGCAGGGAAGAGAATCACAAGTAGGTACAAGTCATGTGGACAAAAGGCTTCAAAGCTCAGTTCCTGTTTAGTGAGGTCTGCATGGGGCCTGGGAGAGAGAGAAGGAGTGAACTTAGACTATCTTCATTGCCATATATTTATTTCTCTTAACTCCTTCTACGTCTCTTGTGCACTTGCACTAAACTTCCCTCTCAACTGGCCCTTTACAACCTCTTCCAATGGCAGTCTGAAAAACTGACTGGAATAAGTGTAGTTATCCTGTGACGGACACCAGGAATTGTGTGTCCATTTTAGACGTTGCTGAAGGAGAACATGTCTGGGATCTTAGTAACCCTCTCCTTTCTTTGGTGGATTTGTCCTCTGCATGCAAACCAGCCAAATCTGTTATCAAATCAAAATATGGCTCTGGGTTTCCAACCCTCGGGAGACCATGATACTTGCTGAGGAATAAAGAGAACATTTGCTTTTTTCCAAATGAAACATTAAGGACAAGATCTCAGCTGGGGTAAAATGGGTTCAGCTCTCCTGACTTCCCTGTAGTCGTGCTTAATCACACCATTTGAGGCGAAGCATCTTCAGTGGATGTTTCTGCTAAGATGGACATAGGAATTGCTAGACTGGGTCACACCAGTTGTTAGTTTAATCCATTCTCCTGTCTCCAATTGTGAGGAGTAACAGCTGCTTCAAATTAAAGAAGAAAACCACTGAACTGGCCCTTTCAGAACTAACATGGGAAAGTTTCTTCCCAATGTAGCTCAGTGAAACATAGCAAAATTGACTTTTTAAAGTTATTGTAAAGATTAAATTCCCTAACTCTGTTTCCAGTGACTGGGAAATATATTTCCCAATTGTATATGTTGCTCCTAAAATCTCCCCATTAACTTCAAATACTGAACCTACCAGTGCCGGCACCTGAATAAGTATACAAGATAATTATGGAAAAACACCTTGATCCTTGATGAGAATCACAGAGAATACAAGAAAGATTCAATCTTAAATAAAAATGAAGCCTACTGTGACAACTGTAGAATTCAAAAGAGATGAAGTCATATTGGACTTACCCTGTTCACCGAGGAGATGAAGTCTTGAGAAGTGTTTAGAGGAGCCTTCAGTTGTGAGAGCTTTTATACAGTTCTAGGACTGCCTGGAGCTTCGGTGATGCTGCTTGTGGAGGAGGTCCTAATTAGTTACCAAAGAAACTTGATTACGGTGGTAAGTACTCCTTTGGATGCAGCTGTTCGCCTTGGGGTTTATGCTTATTGGGCTAATCTCAGCCTTTGAGGGTGTGGCATGCACATTGCACTCTTCAGGGTCAACTGGATTCCCCGTGTCCTTCCACTAACTTTACTGATGGTGATTCACAGTGGCATCAACAGCTCACCTGATTGTCAAGAACAGTAATCCACTTTGGTCCTTTCAATTCATGCTGGTCGTGTTTAGGAGCATTGGGTAATCCATTCTAATTCAATGGGAATCATTCTATTGCTTTCAGTGTGTTTCCTGTCAGCACTTAAGTCTGAAATCCACCCTTTGGTGGGGAATAGTATGATGCCTATGGACAACTTTTGTCTCACTTTGAATGCTCAGACTAGGTTTTAGCAGGGATTTAAGTGGCGTATGGGCCCAGGGATTAATTTCACTCTATGGTGGTCAAAACTTGACCCAATGGCTCTCTATTTGGGTCACTAGTGCTGTCTCAAAGGTCTTCCTAGAACAGATTTTCTCATTGGTGAAGGGCAGAGATGGCTGGAAGTGAGAGGAAGCAATGTTCTTTTACAGGCAGGTTTTGAGTTAAGCCTGGGCATCTGAACTCTCTCAGAAACCATCTCTCCATCTGGAAGCAGGCAAGAAACGGAAATTTTTAAAGATCACGTAGCTGGTTGAGCCCAGCTAGAAGTCAAGGAGAAAGAAAAATCACTCAAGGAGAATATGGTTGTGGAATGAAATTCGACATAAAAGTTGACCAGCCCTAGGGTCTTTTGCAGAAAACATTCATGCCCAAACTAGAATGATGTTTAAATTGTAAAAGATATCCTGATGAGTGATTTCCATATCCAGTGAGGAAGGCAGAAGTGTCTTTCTTTGATAATAGAGCTTTGAATCGCCTTTAAATTGAAGGAACTATACTGAATTACACCCATAAGACACCTGCATTTCCCAATAAAAATATATTTAAAAATGCCAAACCCAAACCTCCTCTGAATGAAAATGGAAGAGCTCCTAATGGAGTGGCTTTAAAGCATGACCTGATTATGGGACTGACATGAGAGACCTTGGCCTCCATTTTCTTTAAAGTGACTCTATTACCCAATGTAGAGTTGTCTCATCTCAACGGCAATTTATTCATATTCAAAGAACACAACCCGTTGTATGTAAATACCAATGAGTGCTTGTGATATACTTCTTGTCTGACCTTCACTTTAATATGCTTCTGCTTACCTCCGTGTCAAACAGGTATAATTATAACTTTTGGGGTGGATTGCCTGAGGCTTCTGCTGATCTAAGCATTTGAAAGCATTTCACAAACACTCATCAAGTTTTATATGACCAGAAAAATGTATTATTATAGCCATAACGACCTTTTACGGGCATTAGAGGTTCCAATGTTGAAGATTAGATTCAGCTCAAAAATGCATGTCAAGGTCTCAGATGCCATTCAAGTGTTCAGTTCATGATTCCTCGCCTCCGAAACTGGGGCTCTTTGGTTTTCGTTCTGTGCATTTCCCTTTCTATATGTATTTTAAAGCGTACGTGTAGATGGTGTGGCAGTGTAAAAGAGCACAGCTCCAGCAACTTCAGATTGAAGGAAGGTTCATTACGCAGCATGGGCCAGAGAGAACCTTGTTTGGAGTGTCTCTTTCTGTGCATACCCTCTCTAGCTGCTCAGATGCAAGGTACAGTGAAATCAATGAGAAACATCAGCTAGCACATCTCCATCCATGAGAAGCCAAGGGAAGTGGGTCTTGTGAGCGTCTTGAGCTAATAAAAGGAAGAAGCACAAGAGAGAGACAGAGCAAAGGAGAACATCTTCAACGGTCAGATTGCTGCGGGATGAGGTGGATTATCCCCCAGTCTGACCAATCTGGGGTGTTCTGCCAACCCTTCTCCAACAGAAAACTCTTAAACCATAATTGGAATAATTTTTAAAGTTGAACATACACCCCAAAAAGATTTATTTTAACCAGAGCAGCATAAAATGCCTTCCGTCCATTTTAAAGCACAGAGTATCATTGAAGTCTAAGGTGCTGCACTGGTACATACTGGCTCAGAATCATACCTTCAGCTTTACAAAGGAATGTTTGTTAAAGAAAGGGCAATGGAAAACTTGTTTGAATGAAAATCAAACAGCCTGAAATTGGAATCATGAGCTGCCTATTGGCATGACCTCAGAAACCTTAACATGCATTTTTAAAGTTCTTCTAATCCAGCATTTCTCAAATGCAGCCTCTGGTGGGTTTTTTTCAGCCATGACACCCTCCAAACATGGCCAAGTTGAGGTGGACAGAGGTGGTCCTTCCCTGTGGCATGAAGCTGTTGCTGCTGAATTGCGGTTACCAAGGGTAATGAGATGCGCTACCTTGGTGTTTCCACAGGCACCACCAGCGGAATTCAAATTTGCAATGTGGGAACATGTAATCCCAGGAAAAAAAAATCTACTGTTAAAATATTGCAGCATTGTGGACACATGTAACTTTAAAGAGGCTGAGGTGCTTTGAAGCCTTTTGATTTGAGGAAGCATATGTTTATCATGCATCATATCACTGTTAGATCTATTGATGTGGAGGTGAACAAGCAAGTGAGGTGAAGGTTTCACAGGTAGCTAGTGGCAGAGTCAGAAATAAACCCAGACATAGTAGATTATTGTGCCACATGCTCAGTGTTGCTCCAGAAGTGCATTGGAGAATTCCCATTCTAGACTATCCCATTGCCGCAGTGAAGCCAGTTGACTGATATCAGGAATGGAGCTGGCCCACAAAGTTTTCAGATGAAAAACTACTGCAGGATGTAATCTGCACATCATAGCATGTGGAGTTAAGAACAAATGAATCACAAACACATCTGAAAAACTGACAACAATTGAAGGAGGTATCAAAGTGCGTTTTGTAACTAATTAGGCCTTCAGAAACAAAGGGAGAATGAGAGACGTCCTGTTTAACTCATGTTCACCTCATTTAGATGAGTTGTAACTGAATTTTGCACAGACAAGTCGTGATTTTTAACAATGGGATGGGTTTTTTTCCCCCTTTTCCCCCATTATCGAGTTGCTGGAGTTGGTTTCTTCATGGTTTGGAAGTTAAGGCTTGGATTTTCAGAACAAGATATGCAGTTGAGACCCTAGATCTTTATAGATCTTGGGTAGAACTTGGGCATTCAAATCCCTTAGGTAGCTTTGAGAAATCTCACCCCCAATTTTAAATTTAGGATTGTGATGGGGTGGACTCCTCCCGCACTGGACAGGGATTTGTTGACTCTTCATTGTGATCTGAGGAAGTCTCTACTGGGCATACCTCTGGTGCTGTGCTAGCATAAAAGGAAGATGCCCAGCTCTGTCTGGGCTGACTGTTAGAGAGGCAAAAAGCCTGTTGCAGGATGAGACCTAGGAGCAGCAAAACCCAGACAGCAGGAGTTGGAGGTTCTCAAACCCTGGCAGATGTCCACTTACCAACAGACATCCCAGTGGGTTTGAGGCCACCAACAACCTGTCCAGGCTGAGGAATATGGAGACCCCAGTAATGCCCACACTGCAATCACTGGAAGTACGGTAGAAAGTAGCTGAGGGGAGTTACTAATTAATGTCCAGTGCAAGTCAATGTGTTTTGGATGGACCCCTGCACTCGCTGGCAAAGCAGCAGACATATTTGCTGCTGCCAGGATTATGGGTTAGAGGGAGGGGAGGGCCCAGGTCCCCCCTATCGTGGCCCCCAACTGTCCCTAGGTAGCGGCCAACCACTCCATTGACTACAGTCACTAGGCCTCACTGTCCAAGTCAGGGCCACCTTATTGATTCAACAAACAGAGTCCTGGGGCACTTTTAAAGACTAACAGATTTATTTATCGCATGAGCTTTCGTGGGAGGAAATCCCACTTCATGCCACAGGACTCTGTTTGTTTTTTTGCAATAGACTAACATGGCTACCCCTTTGGAGCTTATTGATTCAGGCTCCTCAGCCTAAGAACCCAGTGGACCAGGAAGGCCCTGTCAACATGAGACGGAGGTACTCACCACCGCAAGATTTCAGATAGTCCCAAGAAGAGATGCACACACACCATACTGAACAGTGACCCCCCTACCAAGTCATTTCGGTTTGAGAGGAACTTCCCAATGTTTACTCCTTAAAGGCTTAATTCATTACTCTTCTGCTTTCTTCTGAAGCATCAGGTGCATGACATTCATTGAGACAGGATACTGGATTAGATGGGCCACTTATCTCTTCCAGATGGCGATTTCTACTTTCTCATAGTCAGAACTAATTATAAAGGCAGTCTTCGTTTGTCAAAGGGTGCATCTATACTTATAAATTAAGTCGACTTAATTTACTCTGCAAACAGTTAAGTAGCAGCTTAAGTCGACTTAAGGAAAATTAAAGTCGACTTTATAAAACCTGGTTTAAAGTCGACTTTACTGGCTAAATTGACTTTATTAAGTCGACTTAGCCAGTGTAGACGCAGATTAGCCCCAAGTCAACTTTAAGTTGACTTAAAGGGCTTCAGGGCTCCCCCCCTGCCCCCCTGCCAGGGTGGCTGGCACAGGCAGAGCCTTTCGTGCCCTCCCCACAGAGCAGGACACAGCCCTGCCCACCCTGCTCCTATGCCCTGCTCCTGTCCCTGTCCTGCTCAACACCCATTGTACCCTGGTACAACGGGGCAAATGCTGAGCCCCCTGGCACTTGGTAAGGGGTACCCCCCCCACCACCGTGGACCCCTCCCAGGTCCACCTAGCCCCTACAAGTCGACTTAGGCATCCAGTGTGGACGCTCTAAGTCGATCTGGCAGGGTCCCCTTTAAGTCGACTTAATTTTTGAGTGTAGACATGCTAAATTGACTTAAATTAACAAGTGTAGACATAGCCTAATTTAGGTGAGCTCCAGTGAACGCAGTGGAAGAGCACAGATTTATACAAGGGGAGAAAATGATATTTGTGCTTTGTTTTGATTAAAAAAACCCTTCTTTCGTTAGTAACGAAACGTTAGTCAGTAACTATTGGTGACTTTCTAAGGTTTACAAAATAAAGTACCATAATATGATGTTGGACTGAACTTGTGTAAGTACAGGTCATATCCAGGGCCAGATTAAGGGACCCCAGGGGCCCAGGCTGCCCACCATTGTGGGGCCCCCCACCACCATGGGCCCCTGTCTGGGGCCTTGGCCCCTCACCATGGCAGTCTGTGGGTAGGCCAGTGCTGGGGGGGGCCCCTGGGGTCAAAAGCTGGTCTCTGTGGCCCTCCCCCCTGGCCCCGGTCCAGCTGGTGTGCCCTGTGGCTGGCTGGCATGTGGTACAGCCTGTGGTGCAGCTCTCCAGGGCTGTGCGCCCTGGTGTTTGCAGCTGGCCCCACCCCCAGAGCAAAGCAAACACACGTGCTGGCTCACTCCGCCCCAGGGGGCAGACCAGCTAGCCCAAGGGTGGGGTGAGAGTGCAAAACTCAACCTCTGGCCGCAGGGTCCAGGTCCTCTGAGCACCCCATCAAGCTCTGCTGGCGCTAAGTGGGGCGGTTGGGGGGTGGGGCCGGTTATGCAGGGGCCTTAGGAACTGGAGTCCAGGGCCCCCCTATAGCCCAGTGGTGATCCAGCCCTGGTTACATCTCAACAAGGAATGCTATCCCAGTTTAGAAAGCCCATCTGCAGAAAAGGGAAGAAGGAGGATCCGAGGAATTACCGACCAGTCAGCCTCACTTCAGTCCCTGAAAAAATGATGGAGTTGGCTCTCAAGGATTACAGTTTGAAGCACTTGGAAGAAAGGAAGGTGATCAGCAACAGTCTGCATCGATTCACTAAAGGCAAGTCATTGCTGACCAACCCGATTGCCTTTTGTGATGAGATGACGGGCTCTGTGGATGTGGGGAAAGCAATGGATGTGATAGACCGTGACTTTAGCAAAGCTTTCAATCCCATCTCCCATAGTAGTCTTGTTAGCAAGTTAAAGAACTGTGGGATGGATGAATAGACTATAAGGTAGAGAGAAAGTTTGTTAGATCACTGGGCTCAACAGGTAGTGATAAATGGCTTGATGTCTAGTTGGTAGCTGGTAACAAGTGGAGACCCCCAGAGGCCAGTTGTGGGGCCCATTTACTTCAACATCTTTATTAATGATCCGGAGGATGGGGTGCATTGCACCCTCAACAAGTTCTCAGATGACATTAAGCTGGAGGTTAGGTTTCTGCATCCAGAAGAGGCATCACTGGAGTAGTTGCTGGTGTAGCCTAGGTCTGGAGACTCGCATAAAATGCTCTCACTGCAGTTCAAAGAGTCAGAGTTCCCAGGCCTTCCAAATTAAAAAAATTAAAACAAAACAAAACAAAAAAAGAACGAGTCGATATTTTAGAGACAGTCCGTGGCAATATTAGGGTATTTGTTCTCAATGAAGCTTGTGATCTGGCAGTGAAAGGCTTATTATTTAATGGCAAAAGGTTTGTTCCTCAGCAGTTCAGGTCTTTCATGCTACAGCTTTAAATTTGTTCCTCATCCTATCTCAAAGGAGAGGCTGAGTTGAGACATGTCTCTTGTGATGCAGACAGGATGGTGCTTGTAGTACTCAAGAGAAAATGGAGACTGAGATAGATTTACTTATTTCTTCAAGTTTGGAAAAGATGTAAACTCTTGTCCTTCAGGAAATTGTCCAACAATGGAGATGAGAAGAGATTGATGGGGCCTAGTGAAAAATTACTCTATTGACAGGTGATTCCACACCTGTGTTCTGCTGGGTTTCTTCTTGCACCTCCCTGTGAAGTCTCTGGTACTGACCACTGTGAGAGAGGCGCTCTTCTGAAGCAATGCCTGTGTTCTTCCGTTTCAAGCAGGGGTCCATAGCTACACTCTGATATTGAAGACCAGAGCTCTATTGCTATTTAACTGAACCAGTGGGTGGGAACCTAAATCTCCTCTCACTATGTATTATTTTATGTCCTTAAAGAGGCAGGATGGCTTGCATGTCCCTTGCCTTTTGTGTAGTCAGATTAGAAATTTGGTGAATGGCCAATGTTCATCTTCTGGGCAATGAGAAACACAAAAGTGTTGAATGAAAATGTGATGAGAAATGTAATCTTTATAGCTGTAGTTTATGGAATAGCAAGGCATGGTCCATGCAGGGCATTTTATACAAGAACACTAATATGGAGTGCAGTCAGTGACAGTTCAAAACCCATGAGATTCTCATACTGTCTGTTAACGGTTTGGTCAGGAATATCTTGCCATCACACATGAGATTCCTGACTCCTGTAGGTGAGTCTGGTGTAGTGTAATTTGTCTCTACAAGCGGAGCACACTCACTCAGGTGTGTTTGTACAATTTTTGTGAAATTAACTTTTGGTCCTGTCATTTGCACAAGGCACGAACATTGCTGCTGACCAGTTGATGAAAGCACATGGGCAACGAAGGAGAAGAAGATTAATTTAATTGAGATTTATTGGTGCAAAGAAATCCTAAATCTCCCTATGAACTTGAAGTGTTTTGGTGCAGTTGCTCTGTACCTCCTGAGCTCATTTTTGGAATTGCAAAATGTCCTGAAAAAGGAGAATTATTCTGAGAAATGGCAGCTGATGCCAGAATTAGCTTTCAGCATTAACTTTTTTGGAGAGTTAATGTATCCCATATGTCTAATTAAAGGTTGGCTCTTTAAGAGAGATTTAGCTGCCCAGAGCCAGAAGTTTCTAGAAAATAAATGTGATGGCATTGAGCATGCTCCATAAGGTTTTCGGCTGCTGTGATGGTCAGACGCTATGAGAGCAGCAGCCATAGGAATTGCAGGGAGAAGAGCCTGTGTGCTCAGCCTGTGACCGGGAGAAGTGGACAGCAAGATGTGTTCTCCACACGCTGGAGCCTTTTGCAGCAGAATTTCTGCACATGTGTATGTGACTGAGTGCTGGTTAACCAGTGAGCGGACTGGATGCTGGTTCCAGCAGAGGAAGAAAAGGTGCCTACTTGGATTTCTACTGAGGATTCCTGCTAAAGATGAAGGAGCGGCTTCTTTTCACTCAAGCCTTTGGACTTGGGGGACAGAGACTATAGCTGAGATTTGGGTGAACTCACCTAAACATTGGGAACTCTTGGGTTTCTTTCTCCCGGTGTTTCTGTGGGGACTGTTCTGTTTAACTTCATTTTGTTTTTCATGTTTAGATGATGTGGAGGAGAAAGCTGTGGAGTGGTGAATGTGGGTTTACCAAATAGCCACAACATGTCATATATATATAGTATTTATTATGTTTTCTTATTATAAGATTTATTAAGTTAGTTGTTAATAAAGTTCATTCTTACTTTTGTTTTTAGTAGCACTTGAATGTGGGAAGGGTAGCTCTGAATAGTCTTTGCTATGAGTCCCTTAAAGACTGAATCCTGGGTCTCCAGCTGCTTCTACATAGAAATTGGGGTTTGTTTCTTTTAAGGCACTGGAGAAGGACAATTAAATGAATTCTAAAGGTAACTTTTAGTATTCAAAATGCTCTGAAAATGACATCCCACAGACCCATTATTTTGAACATTCATCCTTAGCACCTGGAGGAGTGATAGAAATGGGAATTTGTTTGGTCAATGGGCTCCAGATAAAGCACCCATAACTAATGGCCATGTTAGTAAAATTTCCACAGCATTTGTGCATATGACTAATCCCTGCTGACACACCGAAAGCCAGGGGAAGGCAAGCTTCATAGAACAGGGAGGGGGATTTGTGGAGTTAGGGTTGAGAAGAGCTTGCTAGAGAAGAGCCCAACTTTGAATGACCTCTAGACACACAGACATTCTGTCTTGAAAGTTGATCTGCCACTCAATGAGTTGGGGCCAGAGTTAACCTTGCATTGACCAAGAAATTTTGTGCCACATTTTTCTTTTCCTTACAAAAAAATGGGTTGCTGTTCTGGACAGTCTCACTCAGATGCCTACTGCAAAGTATGTGATTGGTCTTCTTGAAAACCAAGAACATGCTCCATTCCTAAAGGGAAAATCTCAGTAATTCTTTACAAGGTAATGCAAGAGGGAATTCAACCCTTTGGGGGAGGGGCTGCACAATTCTATTAATCACTGCCAGGGCCGGATTCTTCCATCATTTCACGGCTTTGAAAGTTTCAGACTTGGAAAAGTGTGGGACTGCCAGCTTCACAGGAAGTACTTTCATTCAGTGGGTTTTTTTAAACATTGAGGGAGGAAGAAGAAGAACCAGAAGGCCGATATTATGGTGAAGCATCATTTTTAATGCATGTGACAGTTGCAGTACACAGTTACAGGAAGAAATGCTACAAAACAGAAAGAAGGTAATTCCAGTGTTTCGAGAAGGGCTGGGACTGATCACACACCCAGTAGGACTCATTTCAGACAAGATGTTCCTTTTCCTTTGTTATAGCTTTAGAGGTTGACAAACACGTTTCTTTTGGCATCATTTCAAGTTCCTTGTTTTACCCTGCTTGGTGGAAGAATAGAAGCAGAGGACTATGCAACTTCTCCATTATAGACCTGCCATAGCAAAGATTAATGTGAGACACTAAAGATCTCTATTGAAAGGAAAGGATAAAATATATAGGACCTCATTTTCCTTGGCAGCAAGGTCTCATTTTCCCTCTGCAAAGGAACTTAAAGTGAGGATAAATGAAGTGAGGCCTGTCTCATGGTCCATGTTTCCTTCCCACTGTGGAATTTATTATAAAAAGACTGAATGTAACTCAGAATGGGTTCACAGGTGAACAAGAGAATAAGTTCATAGTTGGGAAAGCAGTGGCAGAAAGTGTAACAGGAGAAATACAGCCTGGCAGTCAGAACAAGGGCTGAGCACACAGAGCTCACATTGAAATTAAGGGGAGCCATGTTTGAACAGCTCTTCTGAAAGCCAGACGAAGAAGGTCAGGTGTGAATCTGTGGTTTGCTTTCCATTTCCCAGTTCTCTCTTTTCCTATGGATAATCCTGCTGGGTTTAACATGGCCAACAGTGTCCACCAAAGTACCTATGGCCATATCCCCCATAACAGCACAGTCCCCCGTTACCATAATGGCCTGGGTAACCCCAGAAACCCCCGTAACCAAAATAGCCTGGGTGCCCCCAATTTCCCCTGTAACCATAATGGCCTGGGTACCCCCAATATCCCCCATAACCATAATGGCCACCTTAACCACCCAATCCCCCTAAACCAGTCCTCCATAAAGGCCTCCATAGCCTCCCAAACCGAATGAGCCCCCAAAACCGGGTCCGACCCCAGGTGCTCCCATGGCTCCCACTCTGCTGTGCTGAGGGAAAGTGCACATCACTGGTCCTGGAAGTGTTACCAGAACCGGGGAGGGTCTGATCACCACTTCAGAGTCAGGGCACTGCCTGACACATGGCTCATTGCAGGTGCCGCTAACTAGAGCAGTATGGGCCACCCCGCATTCTGGATAGCACAGGCTGGAGAAAGTCATCCTTCTGCGATAGAGGTATGCCTGAAACACACAACAGAGACTAAAGTAAAAAGAATGAAGAAGTGCTAATGGAAAAAAGGCTACAAATCTTGGTTAGAATTGTAGTGAGGTCTTCATGTGACCCAAGAGACAGAGGTGAATGGACTTAGTCCCTGTGTTTATGGCCATATATATTGTCCAATATCCTCTTTCTATACCTCTTGTTCACTCACACTAAGCTTCCTTCTCAACCAGCATCTTCCACACTCTCTCAATGACTTAGTTTGAAAAACAATGACGGGAATATATATAATTATTTTCTGTGATGGACACCTGGTATTCTGTGTCCATTTCAGGCATTTCTGAAAGAGAACATAGGAGGTATGAGGGTAATCATCTCCTTTCCTTTGAGGCTTTAACCTCTGCACACAAACCGATTGAGTTGGTACTAAGCTTTTCCAAACCTTCAATGTCTCCAATATTTCCTGATGAATCTACAGAAAATTTCCTTTTCTCCAAACAAATCACTAAGAACAAGATTCTCACAGGGGGCTAATGGGTTCTGGTCCCCCATCTGAGGAGAAGCATCTTCAATGGGTATTCCTAAGTAGAACATAGGAATTGATAGACTGGATCGCACCAGTTTTCAGCTTAATCCATTCTTCTGTGTCCAATAGTGAGGAGTAACAGCTGCTTCAGAATCACATAGAAGACCATTGGATTGGCTATATCAAGAGTAAGCTGGGAACGATTCTTCTGAATACAGCTAAGTAAAACATGCCTAAAGGGACTTTCTAAAGATACTGAAAAGATTTAAATGACCTAGTTCTATTTCCAATGCATAGAAAAGATATTTCCCTCTGACATCTCTTGCTCCTAAACCCCACCTTTTAGAATCAAATCATGAATGCACCATCACCTGTAAATAAGGAAGAACGCCCTGATCTCCAAGAAAAATCCCAGAAAATATGTGCAAGAGTAAGTCTTCAATAGAAATGGAGCCTACTCTGACATTGCCAGGGTTTGAAAGATATTGAGTTGGATTGGATTTACCCAGTTCACCAAGGAGATGAGGTCTGGAGAAGTCTTTAGAAGAGCCCTGAGTTGTGAACACTTTCATACAGTTTCTTGGATTGCCTAGAGATTAACTGCAATACCAGTTGTGGAGGAGGCCCTAATTAGCTACCAAACAAACTTGATTGCCTTGGTAATTCCTCCTTTGAATGGAGCTGTTTTCCTCAGGGTTTCTGATGATTGGGCTAAACTTAGCTTCAGAGGGTGTGACATGCAGGTTGCACTATTCAGATTTATTTCATTTTACAATTAAATCATCATCCACTGATTATGAGGTCTTGCGCCTCTTTGAACTTGAAGCGCCTGTGTTGATTTACATGAGGAGAGCAGCCACATTTCCTAATTTTAAAAAAAATACCAAATGGAAAACTATGTTTGAATGAAAATCTAATAGCTCCAAATTCTGTAGCTTTAAACCATGAGCTGATTAAGGGAATAACATGAGCTTCCATTTATTTAAGGTTCCCATCACTTAGTGCAGGGGCATCTAATTCCACAACACTTACCAATACTCAAAGAATACAACCCTTTGCATGTGTGAAACACCAATGAGTGTTTGTGAGGTGTTTTGAAATTGTGACTTCTGAGAACATTAATGAGCTTCCAGCCTTAATACCCTTACTATCAGTGTTTGTTGGGCGTAGAGAAAGAGGCGCTTTAACATGAAAGTCTTTTGGAGTAAGTTTCAGAACAGAAATGCAACCCAATATCTCTCATTCCTCCTATCACAGGCTGGGCTCTTGGTTGCTTCCTCTTACATCACACTATGTTACAGGACCAGGTTAATAACGTGTCCTGTTACAAAATGTTCGCACCCTTGGATCTAAGCATCAACAACAAAAACTGGCTGATGGGGCGACCCAATTAATGTGTCTTCTTTATACATGAGGATAATACATCTCCAAAGGAATTACAAGACGCTGCATTTCAATCTTTTCCCTGAGGGATTTTGCATTGTAAAGCTCAGTATCTAATTTAAGCATCAAAATCTTGAATTAAGTCATAGCACCCATTGGTATGAAGTCACCAAGTGCACCCTATGTGACACTTGTCTTTCCTTGGAAACCCACCTCTCTAAGGAGTTAGAGTAACTCAATGGGAATGAATTGTTTCAGGTTTGTGAAATGACAAATGGGATATCTCCTTTGGCAAACACAGCCTTCAGTTAATCATTGATCACACTTACATGTTAAGAGATTTCATTCTAAAGTTCCCCAGGAAATCATCAAAACCAAATAACAAAATCCACAATTAACCTGACTAGGAGTACGCTCAGTTAATGATCGTATTGTTATATATATGCTCTATATTGCTATAGTTAGGCGATCAGATTCATCCCTTCTAGCCTTAGAGTCTATGAGTTAGTGACAAATTTGAAAGAGGTGAATGGAAAACATCCAGCAGGACTCAGGAGATAGAGGTTACTATTTGGCTTGGCAACAGAGTCTTGTGGCACTTTTAAAGACTAACAGATTTATTAATCG
>ML686142.1:1075-41156 GCA_007922175.1 Pelusios castaneus
AAAGAAAGAAAGAAAGAAAGAAAGAAAGAAAGAAAGAAAGAAAGAAAGAAAAGCAAGCCAAGGCCGCCGGCGGGACAGGACCCTGCCGCAGCCCTGGGAAGCCGCCGGCGGGGCGGGGGAGGACCCTGCTGCGGCCCTGGGAAGCCGCCGGAGGGGCAGGACCCTGCCGCAGCCCTGGAAAGCCGCCGGTGGGGCAGGACCCTGCCGTGGCCCTGGGAAGCCACCGGCAGGGGGGAGCATACCCCAGCCCCGGAGGCTGATCCCAGCCCGGTGCTGGGAGGCCGAGGCCGTGGATTAGCCCGGCCCCGGCCCCGGGAAGGAGGCGGACGGCGGGTGGGAGCCTGGGAGCCCGCCGCTGCCGCAGCCACCCCTCTGGCCCGGCCGCGTGGGGCAGGCAGGCAGGCCCGCGCTCCGGACCCTAGCCTGAGCCTGCCTGTCCCAACCTGGGGGCGGGGAGGGCCAGCCCAGAGGCCGGGCGCAGGCCGGGTGTGCCGTGGCAAAGCGGCTGCCCTGGGGGTTGGACGGAGCAGCGGGGGCTGCTGGGCTGCGCGGGGGTCCCTCACTGCTCCGCGGGGGGTGCGACGGCCACTCTGCGGCCGCGCACCCGCACAGCTTAGAGGGAACACTGCTTGCTGGACAGCATTCGGACTATAAGACGCACCCTCATTTTCCCCCCTCATTTTGGGGGAAAAAAGTGCGTCTTATAGTCTGAAAAATATGGTAATTTTAATTAAGTCAACTTTATTTTCCTTAAGTCGACTTGAGCAAGCTGCTTAAGTCGACTTAAGAAAACTGTAGTGTAGTGTAGACGCAGGGTAAATTAAGTCGACTTAAGCAAGCTTAAGTCAACCTAATTTACCAGTGTAGACGCAGCCACGGAGTCTTCTGCAACAGACTTTGGGCACATGCGTATGGGACTGAGGGCTGGTTAACCAGTGAGCTGACCGGATGACGCTGGTTCCAAAGGAGAAGGAAAAGCCTGCATGGAATTCTACAGACAATTCCTGCCACTCAAGCCTCTAGACTTGAACAAAGACTGTAACTGAGAGTTGGGTGAACTCCATCTGGACTTCGGGACTCTTGGGTATCTTTCCTGCAGGGTTTCTGTAGGGATTGTTCTGTTTAATTGTATTTTGTTTTCTTAGGATAAGGTTTATTTAGTTAGTAATTAATAAAGTTCATTGTTATATTTGTTTTTAGTAGTTTTTTAATGTGGGGTGGTAACTCTGAGCAATCTTTGCTGTGAGTCCCATACGACTGGATCCTGGGTCTCCAGCTGCTTTCTCCACGGGGATTGGGGTTTATTTCTGCGAGGCACTGGAGAAGGGCAATTGAGTTAATTTTAGCCCACCCGAAGACTACACTGGCAAGCAAATTGAAATTTCGAAATGACAGTTTTACCAGGCCTTAGCGGACTGTATGAATGCTAGATTTTGGGCAGACACAGAAAAACGTCTAAGCAGTGTTGTTGAAGCACTTGACCCATCACGTTTCACTATAGCGCTGTCACCAGAATTTGGTGAAAGTGACAAAATTCTTGTGTTCCAAGTTTGGCATTGCATTGAATGAAGTGAACTGTGCATAGCGGTACTAGGCTCTAACTATGTGAACATGAAAAAGAGCCTGGGAGGAAACCCTGTCTCACTAAAGACAGTTGGCCTTTTGGCAGTAGGGTTGTCAATGGGTCTGGTTTTCACCTTTTGATTTTGACAGAGAGACCGAGTGAGAAGGGAGCTTTTGTTCATTTCAAACACAGAAACCCCCAAAGAAAGGAGCCATGTGCAGGGCAGTCCCATGGGTGGAGTGGGGCCCCAGGCCAATTGGCCAAAGCGGGGCCCCTGCCCCCCCATGCTGGAGGGGAGCGTGGCGGGCCGACAGACCCACTCTGCCTCCCAGGGAGCTGGCCCTGGCCTGGGAAGGCGAGGCTGCCGGCGCTGGGAGCCGGCTCTGGTGGCCAAGGCTGCCTGTTGGAGGGGGGCGGGGGGAGCCGGCTCCAGCCCTGGGCTGGGGGCCGCCTGCCAGGCCTGGGCCTGGAGGCTGACTGGGGGGAGGGGGGGACGGAGTTGGCCCCGGCCCCGACGGCCGCCTGCAGGGAGGATCCAGCCCTTTGGGGCAAGCCAGCCCAAAGGCCGGGCCCCATATGCTCCACCCCAGGGCCTGCCTGCTCTGCCCTGGGGCGGGGAGGGCCAGCCCAGGGGCTGGGCATAGCCCTCCCGGCCCGCCACACCCCACTGCCTCCGGCTCACTGCTGATGGTGGGGGGGCGGCTGTGGGAGGAGGGGCTGCGGCACGCACAGGCTCCGCACTGCCCCGCTGGGAGCGGGACAGCGCGGGGTCCACGTACCCGCGGGGCCCGAGGCGATCGCCCTATTCGCCCCCCCCCACCCCACCCCAGGGACGGCCCTGGCCATGTGGAGGAAGGGAGAATGAAGAGCAGAATGTGACGTATCCCTTGTGTGAAAGGCACCCTATTGGGATCCAGTTGAGTTCCCAGCTCTATCCCAGCTCTGTGGAGATCTCTTTGGACAAGTCACATCATCTATCTTCATTTTCTGTCTGTAAAACAGGGATAATAATTCCCTCCCTGCCTTGGGCTATGTCTACACTTACCAAAGTTAGTTAACTTAATTCGAACTAGCATGGCCCCACTAGAATGCTAGTTCGAACTAAGCAAGTTCCATGCATGGCACTTGCTTAGCTTGAATTAGTCAGTTGCATTAAGCTCAATGTGCCGGTTAGTTCAAAATAAGCAGTTAGTTCAAACTAATATGGCCACATTGACTTAATTCGAACTAACTAGTTCAAATTAAGGGTTAGTTCAATGTAAAACGAGCTTTTACTAATTCCAACTAACTTTTCCTTAATTTGACTTAAGGAATTGCTTAAGTCAAATTAAGGAAACTCAAGTGTAGACACAGAGTAAATTATGTCGAATTAAGCCTGCTTAAATCAACTTAATTTACTAGTGTAGACGCACCCTTGGACATTTGTTGACCACCAAAGGCCTGAGGTAGAGAAATGCCAAATCCCAGGGATGTTAAAGGAGTCCAAAGATTCCTGGAAAGGATCAAATTTTTAGCTACATGTTGCTACCTCTATCTCAGAGCTCTGTGATCCTGAGACAGGTGACACGGCGAGACTCCTTATGGGGATGGAGAGACGAACTGGAGCAAGCATTGCAGGGAGTAAAAGATGGTTTTGTAGTCTCCCATTCTGAAATCTGACAACCCAGAGGAATCCGTGAAGCTACAATGTGATGGGTCTAAGGGATCCCAGGCTGCAAGGGCTGTTCTGTTTTTAAGAAGAGCATTGTCCATGATGGAGGAAGGATCTGCTCCAACTGGAAAAGATTTATTAGCCATAATCTTCTAATGGATAAGATTCACCTTATAGCTGCACTGGGCACATACAATCTGAGCAGAAACCTCTGGAAAGTATTTGGAGAAAGGTCTTTCTTAGTGCACTAAAGCAATTCTGACATACTTTTTAAAGTGAGGATCCCAGAAATGTGGACATATTCTAGTGTCATCTCACAGCTCCCATGACACAGATAAAATCACTCTGCTGACTGGTGCACTTACCGAAAACATGGGTGGTTGATGTCATTTTTCTTCTGAACGAGATACAGCTAAATGTCTACAGGAATCTAAATACCAGGGTGTTTTGTTTGTTTGTTTGTTTGTTTTAATTGGAGAGTTCTCCTGCATTTGGAAAGATGCAGGATGAAAGGTTGGCCTCATATAAAAAAGAGAAACTCCTTTCCAGTGCATTAGTAACTAAGAAGGTTGCCAAATAGGATCGAGTAGGGCTAAACCTACTGAAATCAGCAGACCTGAATAGGTTGCATTCAAGAGTCCAGGCAGCACTGTCTGAGGAGGTATGATGAATTGGAGAAATTCCTGGCATTTTCTTTGGGTGCTGTGTGTGTACCTCAGTCTCCCCACTTGGTCGACTTAGGGCAGGGGGGGACAAGGGAGCATCACACGGCTTCCTGGCAGAAGGGAGCCACTGTGGCTATCTAGAGTCCACTTATGACACAAGGACTGGATCAGGCCGGTCTTATCTTCCCCCCTCTCCCAGCTCATCTAGCAAAGCAGCAGCTCAATCCTGGTGGTATTGATGGGATTACTAAGAAGGATGGCTTCATAGTGAATTAAGGCATCATGATGGGATTCTGCAAAACAAGGTTCAATTCCCAGACCTGCCACAGCCTTTCTCTGTTTCCTCTGGCAAGCCACAACACTGCTCTGTCTATCTGCTCTGTGCCTCAGTTTCTCCATCTTTTAAATGGGCAAGAACAATCCTTCTTCCACCTGTTTAGGTTGCAGGCTCTTTAGGGGCAGGACAGTATGTCACTAGGAGTCCTTTAGCATCTGGCAGAGGAGGGGACCCTGATATGAGTCAAGGTCTGTGAAGCACCTGACACAATTGGGGCTCGCTGCACTAAGTCAGTCCCTACTATGAATAGCTTAGGGACTAAACTGTACACAGGTAATAGATGGGAGAAGAAACAGATTCACAAGGAGGGAAAGATATTGACCCAAGATCAAACCACAGCAAAGAGCTGGGAACAGGACCCAGGTATCCTGATCTGCTGTCCATACTTTTACCTATTGGTTTCTACACAGGGTCTCATTTATGCCCTGGTGAGGAGGGGGACAATAAAGGAAAAGTAACCCCATAATAAATGAATGAAAGTTACCAATAGTCAGATTCTGGGCAAAGTCGATACATTGGGTCTCAGGCCCTGCACACTCTATGGTCTCTTCACTGCATTGACTGGACATGAAAACGTAACAGGTTTGGCAGCGCCAGTCATTGGGTTTGGTGTCAGCTGTGGGCACTGGGAGGCAATGGAGCAAATGACATCAGCTTGGGAGCTGGGAGCAGCCCAATGCAGCCTTGGTGCCCCTGCAGGGGAAGCTGTAGCTACAGGGCTCCTGGTGGCAGCAGGAGCAGCGGGGGGAGTTTTGCAGCAGGGAGCCTGGATGCCGTGCCATGTGGAGACAGCTGAATTCACACCTGGGGGCAGCCTAGAGCCATGCCCACTAACCTCCCTCCACCCTGAGGCTAAGTGGTTCCATGGGGCTCCCCCTACAGGGTGGGAGGACCAGTCTCGGGATGTTAAAGTAGGGGAGGTGCTAGACAGCCAGAGGTGCAGGAGATGGGGAAGGAAAGGCAGAGATGGGAAGAAGAACGCATGGTTGTTTTGCAGGCATCTCCCACACAGCAGGCAATGCTTGTCCATGCTGTCAGTCTCGTCCCCAAATTCACAGAGCAGGGGCTGGCTTTGCAATAGCTGGATGGCACACAGTCTTTGACAATGCTCTGGGTCTTCATCTCACCTACCCATTGTGGATTCTGTCAGAGCGATGCCACAAGAGTCTTGCCCAGGGCTGCAGAGCCACATGCTGCCTGTACAACTGTTTCCTAAGCCAGCACAAACCTCACACTGCAGACAGGACCCTGGGGAAGGAGAGTGAACATGAGGTCTCTGTATTTGTCCCTTCCTTGCCCCCTCCCCTTTCCCTAAATTTATTTGACCCCAGCTGGGGATCTGGCTCCATTGACTCCAGTCTAGCAACAGCCACCTGTCCCCAGCTGGGCATCAGGCAGAAATGCCTTTTATATTGTCTTGAGTTCATGTTACTGAACTTCAGATCTCCACATTCCAGACAGATTTGTGGGGAAACCTGTTTTTCAGAAATCTCCTTGGTTTCTGGCCAGCTCTGAAATGCGCCCAGTCAGGACATTTTTCTCATGATTTAAAGTGTAAATATTTCCTCTCGTTTCCTGAATTGCTTCACTCATTGTCATGGCGACTTTCTGACTCCCAGCCCTTTCCTCTTCTGACATTGTTACTCAGGAGCTCCCCGCTGGCCCATTATTTTATTGCTGATGATCAGTTAAGTTAATGTAGTTGGAGAAGTCAGGAAATCAGCCCTTGCAGGAACCCAGCCCCACTCACCCACTGCCAGGAGAGCAGCGAGGATGCAGATGACAAGAGAAGCTGTCATGGTGATGGGGAAGGAAGCTGGTGAAGAAGGTTTGGTCAGGTCCCCCTACCAGCCGCTGACGCTGAGTCCGTTGGTCAAAAGGGACTTCGATACATTAGAATGGGGGGAATATGTGTGGTAACCTGCCAGGGGCTGAGTCATGAGGATGCCGCAGTTCCTGGAGTGAGAGCTATTCTCAGGGCAAGAGGATGTCAGGAGAGACACCACTGGAGAAGGACACAACGCCTGAAGAACCAATGCCCCAGATGGCAAGCAGACACCACTAGTGGCAAGTGAACCTGTAAGGGAGGACTCTAAGAGTGGAGAAGGGTCTATTGGGTTAGCGTCGGGCACTGGGAGCCATGAGTCCCAGGTTCTATCCTTGGCTGCAACAGGAGAGTGATGTCTAGTGCTTAGAGCACCAGCAGACAAGCAGGCTCTCACTTACCAAATGCTCCTCAAAGTAGTGGTTTTCAAACTTTTTCCCTTGGGACCCAGTTGAAAAAATCATTTATGCATGCAACCCAACAATTACATTTTTGAGCAATGCATTCCAGTCTTTTGGCGGTGGCAGCAGACGGGTGCTGCGATCCAGTGCCTGAGGGGGTGTGACCTCATACTGGGTCCTGACCCTAAGTTTGAAAACCACTGCCATAAAGTAAAGTTTGCCTGTTGTGAAGCAGGCAGCTAATTCTGCAAAGTGGAAAAACTGTACTTGTCTCTTGCTCTCTCCTGTCACACCATGACTGCCTCTGTGTCTCTCCTTGTTTTTTTATAGAAGGGCTCAGGTACCTGCTGTGTTGCAATGTAGAAACTTAAGATTTGCTCACTTCTTTAAGCAGAATCCCTAAGTTTCCATTCCCCTCGCCAGTCCTGCCCATCCTTTGGGTATCTGCACACACTGACAAATTCTCCTCCCTTCCTGAAAAGAAATTGAATTAGAAGAATAAGTGACACCGCCCCATTGGAAGGCCGGGGGCGGCAATGTGGAGGAGTGGGTCACACAAGGGACAGGGCAGCAGTATTCATGGGTTCTATTTCTGGGGCCATATAGATTAAGGGCAAGGAAAAGCAGGATCCAGTAGTTAGAAAAGAGGGGGGAGCCAGGATGCCTGGGGTCTCTAAAGTGGCAAGCACAGGCCGTAGGGGAGTAGGGTTGGGTGAGCCTTGGGAATCTGGTTTCTCTAAGGATTTGGGGTCTAGTAGGTTAATGCAGGAGGAAGAGGCCCTGAAGGCTGAGAATCTTGGGGTCCATAAAGAAGTGAGGGGCACCTAGTTTTTAAAATTGGTAATCAGGAATCCTGGGTTCTCTCCCCAGCTCAGGGAGGGGAGGGGAGTCTAGTGGTTAGAACATAAAGGCTGGCTGCCAGGACACCTGGGTTCTCTCCTCACATTTGAGGAAAGCGAGATCTTGGGGGTTAGTGGAATGCCTGGAGCCAGGACTCCTGGGTTCCCTTTCCAACTCAACCAATCCCTCTATACCCTTGGGAAAGCCACAGGACCTCTCTCCTTTTTGTTATTACAATATTTATTGTTATTAATGTTATTACAATATTTCTCAACTCCAGCAGATCTCTTAAGAACCTTTGCAAACCTCTTGGCACACTGAAGTGCTGGACATGAAGGCTAAAGCTCTGAGGGTGTTTTTGATCCCTCCTTTGTTCCATTGGCATATATGTTCAGCCCCATTCAAATGCAGAGTGGAACTGAAGGACAAGGACACAAAGAATTAGGGCCCTGCGATGCAGTCAAGAGTCTTCCATGCTGGCAAAATCATGCCAGGGGTTCCCATCACCTTTCTAATAAGGTTAACAGCAGCTCTGGTTTCAAACTGTAATGTGAGCTTAGCCTCTGCTTCTCTTCCTTCTAACCAGTCAGCTCCAGCTCCCTCCCACTGAGTCAAATGTTCTGCAAGAGTAGAGCTAGATTCCCACCCCCAGCCCAGAGGGAATAACCGATTTAATTAGAAAATAACCTGAAAAGCTCAACAATCTGAAAAGCTTTCAACTTTTGGTGGGAAATTACAGGCAAAAGAAATCAACCAAAAAAAATGAAAATTGTATAGAAAATAAAGATGGCCGAGAAGCACTAAAAACTGAATGTGTTTTGGCTACAAATTTCTACAAAGTGAACAAATTATTGGCCTAAAAGTCAGTGATTTTTTACCTAAACCTAGTGTTTTCAGTTTTTACCAGTTTTTACTGATAAATTACTAGGGCTTTTACTCATAGACTCACAGGCTATGTCTACACTTGCACTTTTAAGTTGACTTTAACTACACTTAAAATTAAAGACGACTTAAAGGGGAACTTACAAAGTCGACCTAGAGCGTCCACACTGGACTCCTAGGTCGACTTCTAGGGGCTAGGGAGACCTGGGGCAGGTCCACGGTGGTGGTGGTGGGGGACCCCTTGTGTGCAATGGGGAAAAGGGGGACAGGGACCCTGGCAGGGCATGTGGGCAGGGTGTGAAGCTATCTGGATTTAGGGAAGCATTTATGATATTATTTTCTATCCATATATCCTAAATGCTATAATCCATAGGAGTTATGTCATGTTTGGTATCAATAGAAAGGTAGTAATTTGCTGGGAATGATTATATAGTTTGTGTCTAGGAATTCTATTTCGATTAGAAGTTAGTTTAGTTAGGAATTTGATGTTATATCTGTACTTTAACTTGTGTGATTTTATGGGAACGCCCCAGACAGGATGCCACCAACCATTGTCTCCTTAATGTTAAGGAATGTGCCAGTACAATGGGCCCAGGGAGTATCCTGATGAGCCATTAAGGACACAATGGTTGTATTCCTTATGTCCTTAATCCTCATCAGGATACTCCCTGATCCCATATCACCTGGCAGATTCCTTAAACATTAAGGAGATAATGGTTGGTGACATCCTGTCTGGGGCGTTCCCATAAAATCACACAAGTTAAAGTATAGATATAACACAAAATTCCTAACTTTTAATCAAAATAGAATTCCTAGAGATAAATTATATAATCATTCCCAGCAAATTACTACCTTTCTATTGATACCAAACATGACATAGTTCCTATGGATTATAGCATTTAGGATACATGAATAGAAAATAATATCATAAATACTTCCCTAAATCCAGAAAGCGTCACACCCTGCCCACATGCCCTGCCCTTTGGGGGGCATGCCAGGCTCCCCCTCTGCCCCCCCCCCCGGCAGGGAGGGTATTGGTGTAGTCCTGAGGTAGCCCTAAGTCGACTTAGGGCTACCCCAGGGCTACACTGGCTTAATTCAACTTTAAAAAGTCGAATTACGCCTTAAGTCTAATGAAAAGGTGGTTTAATAAAGTCGACTTAATTTTCATTAAGGAAACTGTAGTGTAGACGCAGGGTAAATTAAGTCGACTTAAGCAAGCTTAAGTCGACTTAATTTACCAGTGTAGACGCAGCCATAGACTTTAAGGTCAGAAGGGACCAGTACGATCATCTAGTCTGACCTCCTGCAAAATTCAGGCCTCAAGACCTCACCCACCCACTCCAGCAATAGGCCACCGACCTATGACTGAGTTATTTACCTCCTTAAATCATGATTTAAGGACTGTAAGATACAGAAAATTCACCGGTAGGTGAACCATGCCCTGTGCTACAGAGGATGGCGAAAACCCCCCAGAGCCCAGGCCAATCAGCCCTGTGGGAAAATTCCTTCCCGACCCCAAATATGGCAATCAGTTAAACCCTGAGCACATGGGCAAGTCTCAACAGCCAGTTACCCAAGTAACAATTCTCTGTAATAACTCAGAACCCACCCCATGTACTCTCCCCTCTTAGGCCACTTGTGTATCCACCACACGTAGCCAAATACCAGTCGATTTCCAAAACAGGGTAATCATACCATCCCCTCCATAAATTTATCAAGCTCAGTTTTGAAAGCAGCTATGGTTTTTGCCCCACCAATTCCCCTTGGAAGGCTATTCCAGAACTTTACTCCTCTAATGGTTAGAAACCTGCGTCTAATTTCAAGCCTAAATTTCTTGATGGACAGTTTATAACCATTTGTTCTGGTGTCCACATTGGTGCTGTATTCAAATAATTCCTCTCCCTCCCTGATGTTAATCCCTCTGATGTATTTATAGAGAGCAATCATATCCCCCCTCAACCTTCTTTTGGTTAAGCTAAACAAGCCAAGCTTCTTGAGTCTCCACTCATAGGGCAGGTTTTCCACTCCACAGACCATCCTTGTAGCCCTTCTCTGCACCTGTTCCAATTTGAATTCATCCTTTTTAAACATGGGGGACCAGAACTGCACACAATATTCCAGATGGGGTCTCACCAGTGCCTTGTATAGCGGCACTAATACCTCTCTGTCTCTACTTGAAATACCTCTCCTGATACTTCCTAGAACCGCATTAGCTTTTTTCACGGCCACATCACTTTGGCGGCTCATAGTCATCCTATGATCAACCAGTACTCCCAAATCCTTCTCCTCCTCAGTCCGTTCCAACTGATGCATTCCCAACTTATAGGAAAAATGCTTGTTATTTGTTCCTAAATGCATGACCTTGCACTTCTCATTATTAAATTTCATCCTATTCCCGATACTCCAGTTTACAGGGTCATCCAGATCTTTCTGTATGGTATCCTGATCCTTCTCTATATTGGCAATACCGCCCAACTTGGTGTCATCCGCAAACTTTATTAGTACTTTATTAAAAGGAGTTCAGTTTTTCCTGATTTACACCCATTTATCAAGCCACTCAATATTTTTCTGGCTTCTTATTTTTGTTAAGACATGTCATGTGTCATGTGATCGATGTGTCCCACATCTCAGAGACTGAAGCGGTTCTGCAGGGGGAACCATAGAACACACAGACAGTGGAGGTTGGAAAAAATGGTAATATTGTGCTATGATGGCTCCCAAGGAGATACTTTCCAGCCATTTCAGTGCAGCTGCTCTCTGCTTTGCTGAATTTAAACAATCAATCCTCCACAGAGAAAGATGAGGTAAAAAAGGTAAACATGGGGCAAAAATGCAAATCTATGACTCACTGCCAATAAGAAGAAGTGCTTAGGAATTTCAGAAGATTCTTTCTGGAATGTCATCTGCGCATTTTACCCTTTCCTCAAGGTGAATTTTGCAGCGGACTTTGACCTTTATGTCAGAGTGTTTCAACTATTTGCCATTAAAGATGAAATTTCAAACGTGAAAAGGGAGTTTGCCTAATCCTGACATTGCAAAACTGACTGTGCTGGCTTTTTGAACGTGCAATCAACCTGCTTCCCAACGTTAGCCAAGTGGCACAGTGAGTTTTGAGTACACACCCAGCTCTATTGATGCAGAGAGCATATGTTCAATGTCAGATGACCTCCAAGACAGTAAGAAGCTCAACATGAATGAAGATACTTTGAAGTAAATTATTCAAGTGCACGCAAACCAGGATTTCTGGAAAAACTACTAACTCTGAGAGAGAGAAAATATACCTTTGCACATTAAAAAAAAAAATGTTTCAAGCATACGGTATGAAAATTATGTATGACAAATGTGGGTTTTTTCATTTTGCCCAATTTTTATTTTTTTGTTTTTAACCTGATTGCATCCTGATTTTAATGTTTGGAAAATAAACACTGAAAAATTCCCAGATTTTTTTAATTTTTTTTTTTTACAAATAAAAACTGAAAATGAGGAATACTACTAAATCCAAAAATGTTATCAAAACAAAAATAATTTTCAGCAAGAAACAGGTAAAAATGTAAGGTTTTTGGCTGAAATCAGATTACTTCCAAAACCAAATCAAATTTAAGGCCCCAAAAGTGAAAAAAAACATTTGAGTTCATAGGTGAATGCTTTTCAGCTGAAATGACCTGAAAACTGAACAATTGTCAGCTAAAAACCAAACTAGTTTGGCAAAATATAAAGCAAACTTTGGCCCCAAACTGACAAAATCTTTGGGTTCAAACCTGCACAATTTTTAGTCTAAATCTTCTGAAAACATAATGATTTTCAGCCAAGAAATGAAAGAACATGGCCCCAAATGGCTGAAAACTAGGAAAAAATAGTTTTGGGTTTTTGTTTGTTTGTTTATTTTTTAGGAAAATGCAAAAAAAATGAGCAAAGCAAGTGCTTGCTTTGAAAATGTTGGCATCAATAAAGCTTGATTTCCATAAACAAAAACGTGAAATGAAAAGGAGATTTAAAGAAAAACCTGGTAAGAACTTTTGTGAACACATGCAGGCTGCCATTAGGTGGTGGAAGAGGAGGAAGTTCTTGTGGAAGAGTCCGGCCGAAGACCGCCCAAAACACTGGTTTGTGTACTGGAGCTGTCCGGCACAATTACACAGTCTAACCAGACGATGCAGGGCCTGTGTAAGCAGGATCTGAACGTCCTGCTGAGCTGGCTGGGGGGGAAGGGAACAGGCATTGGGACCAGACTGTATTTACACAACCACGCCCACCCTGCCTACATACTCGGCATGATGGGACTGCTTTGCCCGAACAATCCCTTTGGCTGAGGTTGGGTTATAAATCCCTTCCGTGCGAAATGCAGGCTAAGGAAATGTCCCATATGAGCAAAACTGAGCTTAGCCTGTTCTGATTGCAGGGTCAGGTTCATCTGCACCAGACTGGCTAAGCCTGGGCTTGGAGGCCAAGGCCTAGAAAAGGTTGGTCGCGGCCGGGGAGATTGGTATTCCTGCCTAGAAGGGCAGGTGCAGCCCGAGAGCTTCAGGCATGGCTGAAGTTGTGAACCTACCTAGCCTCACTCACTTTTCATAGGCAGAGCTCATTAAGGTATTTTTATGAGTCTTTTGTTCTGTTAGGTGCTTCGTAGAGCTGAAACCATCCACTGTGCGACGGCATCACACTCCCCCGCCCAGCTTCGGCAGGGAGATTCCCCCACCGCTGAGAGCTGAGACTCTGGAGTTGGCTGGCACCTTAAGAGGCCAACGTGCAGTGGTCAGAGTGGAGAAGCAGGTGGTAGCTGAAGGTGACGGTGCGTAGCTGAGTGGCTGGTGACAGGCCACTGGTGACAGGCTGGTGACCAGCAGGGTAGCTGAAATATAAGTCCCTGGACAGCCAAACAAGAAAGTTGCGTTTTCCTCTCCTCCCCTGGCAGCCAAGGTGGGAGGTGAACTCTGTAACTACACCCCTCTACTCTGGATTGGCCCTGACTGAGGACAACGCCTTTGAATGGGGGGCTGTGAGGGGAGAGGTTCCTTAATGGTTGTTAGACTTGCTGTTAGGCTTTAGAATCAGACGCAAAGGAAACTGCTCCTTATCCTCTGGCGTGGGTGTTTTGTTCATGGTTTGATGTGTGTGGATCCTGCTCGCAGTGTTTTCCCATGTCCAGGGTGAGTCAACTTTTATTAAAAGTCACTTTTCTCCATTCAGTCCCATGAGTGCATGAACAGAAGAATTACCCCTGGAGGTGCCCACAGGATGGTGTGTGATTGTCCCAGTTGACTGATTGTTGGGTAGGGGCTCAAGCCAGTTTTGTGCTGTATTCTTGACATGACCCTAGATATTGAACCACGGCCTTATTACTGCTGATTCTAACGGGCAGGTGGGTTACACATACTAAAGACACTCCCTCCAGGAAAGAAGCAGGGCTGGTAGGAACCTCACCCTGACTGAGGCTGGCCAAGAAGAGCCACGTCAATTCATTGATAGGTCCTGTTGCTTTTTATCTCCTGGACAGAAGAGATCCCAGGTTGATACACTGGACAGAAGGGTCCCTCAGGACAGGTGACCAGTTTTGGACAACTGGGTCAAAGGTGACCCTGTCTCTCTGAAGTCATCTAATAAATAACCATAATAATGTATCTAATGCTACGGGATCCTGGGCCGTGACTGGAGCTTTTGGGTGCTACCATAATGCACCTAATATATGGCAACTAGATAAGATCATGAAGAATAGGGCTATCAATGGCAATTACCCAATAAGGTCAGGGACAATCCCAAACTCCAGGTATCCCTAACCTCCACCTGCCAGAAGTTGGGCGGAGGAGCCTGGAGTGGGTCTCTCCAAGCTTGCTGTGTTCTGGGCACTGCCCCTGAAGTTCTGGTTGTGGCATTGCTAGCTGTGCCATTCCCCTGACCCAGTAGGGCCACACGTCTGTTCTTAACTGGCTTCTTGATGGCACCGCCCATGAGAATTAACCTTCCCCCCCCCCCCTTGAAATAAATAAATTCAAAAGAATTTGGTCTCCAGTTTGATTTATTCAGTGCAACGCTGTAAAGGGTATGTGAATCTCTCTGGGAGCCCAAAACCCCCTGGTGGGGCGGAGCAGCTGATGTAGGTTGTAGGGGAGTATTTGAGGGAGATGTCACTGATGCAGGTGGTGGGGAATCAGAGGAGAAACCTCAGCATGAAGAGACATGTGAGGGTTGGAAGGAGGAGCCTGGCTGTTTCTGGAGTCATATCTGCTGTGCTGGAGGTTGGGTTTCCTGGAGACACAATCATCACGTTGGAGGCTGCAACTCCTGGAGGCATGCTTGTCACACTGGAGGCTGTGACTTTTGGAGTCACATCTGTCACATTGGAGGCCACAACTCCTGGAGACATGTCTGTCACACTGGAGACTGTGACTCCTGGAGACATGTCTGTCACATTGGAGGCTGTGACTCCTGGAGACATGTCTGTCACACTGGAGACTGTGACTCCTGGAGACACGTCTGTCACATTGGAGGCTGTGACTCCTGGAGACACGTCTGTCACATTGGAGGCTGTGTCTCCTGGAGATATGTTTGTCATGCTATAGGTCGTGACTCCTGGAGGCACAACCATCATGCTGGAGGTGGTAACTCCTGGATCCAGGCCTGTCACGTTGGATGTTGCGACTCCTGGAGCCTTGCCTGTCACTCCGAAGGGCGTTGGTCCTGTATCCACGCCTATCGTACTTGGCCAGGCGGGGTGATCTAGAGAGGGGGAGAGACCCACAGGGAGGCACTGATAGATGGGTTGGCTTTGTGTTCCAGGCCTCCACCATCCACCCTGTCACCATTATAGAGAGCACCACTGCTCCCCCACCTCAAGAGTGAGGCGGGAGGTACCTCCATATACTCCCTCTAACATCCTGCCCCAAATAACCCTCCCATTACACACACCACCCTCCACTACCCTCAAGGTGTCCTATCCAGAACCCCGAGGTGTACCCCCTCTCCCCCAATGGTGTCCTCCATTTTGCAACTTGAAATATGGTAACCCCATCAGCAGGGAGCCTGGATCCCACCCCAGGTGGGGGCAGTTGAGTTCACACCTGAAGGTACCTAGAAACCCGCCCACTAAACTCCCCCCACCCAGGGCTGACTGTGGTTCCATGGGGCACCACCTGCAGGGTGAGAGGACCAATCTCAGCACATTAACATGGGGGAGATACCAGGCAGCCAGAGAGGCAGAGGAAGGGGGAGGTGAGGTGGAGACAAACCTGTAACCATGGTTGTTCGGCAGGCAGCACCCATGCAGCAGGCAAAGCTCATCCTTATTTCCATTCCGTCCCCAACACTCACAGAGACAGGGCCGGCTTTGCAGTCACTGGATGTTGCACAGCCCCTGATAATGGTCTGGGTCTTCACGCCCGCTGCACAAGAGGAGAAGACAGAGATTTATTCCCTTTTCCACTCCCACTTCTTCAACACTGTCTTCACAATCATGTCATGTGCCATTATCCTTCCTCTATCCATGGTGAAACTGAGGCACAGAGCAGGACAGTGATGCACCCAGACACCCACAGGCACACAAAATGATTTCAGCACCTAAATCCAGCATTCACATCCTCCCCACTCAGCTGCCGCCTAACCCTGGAGACCCTGAATCTCCTGCCTGTTAAATCCTTTCGTTGCCAAAGTTTCCACCCGTGGGTATATGCAGGGCCACTGAAATCCCCATGCTATGCGTTCAATTCACTCCTTAGTCACGCCAACATTCACAGACTAGATGTCCCCTGTCAATATCACCTGTGGGACCTGATCTAGGGGATGACTTCAGAGCACACCAACTGGGTTGGGCGCTGCACAAAGCACAGCAGGGAATGCAGAGGGTGTTCACCCTCTATACTCAAGTGCCCAGTGGGCCGGATGCTCTTTGTGGACATGGGAGAATCAGGTTCCAGAGAATGTTTAACTATTCCATATAATGTGGAACAGCTTTAACAGAAGAGATGGAGAGACACCCAGCGGCTGGGGGCCAGGCACAAGCATAGGAGAGGGGAGATTGGGGCTGAGGTCCCCATCCCAATTCAGGACAAGTGGGGTTTTTTCACTTAGCTCCCCCAGATGAGCACCCCAGCTGCTTCAGTCTTAGAGAAGTCCCTCCTCTACCCACATATTTTCCAAGGAAAGGCTGACCCGGTTCAGACACCCAATTCCCGGAGAGGGATTTCCAGCTGTGGATCCCAAGCACAGCTGGGTGTACCCTTTGACCCCTGGGACTTAGGGGTCAAACTCTGGGTGAAGGGTGGGATTTAGGCCACACCCCTTCTCCATGTTTCCTATTGGCTGTCTTAGGTGGCTGCTTGCTTCATGCACTGGATTTTATGGATCCATCCTCAGTGGGCCCTGGCCAGGCAGTCGTCGGGGCGTTTGGCATCACAGTGCTGAGTCGAAGACCCCGTTGGGGAGCTAGCCACAGATACTGGCACAGAACCCAAGCATCCTGGTTCCTTCACTGCTGCTCAGAACCATCCACCCACTCCTTTCCCAGAGCTGGGACTAGGAGAGGACCTGGGCATCCTAGCTCCCCAGCATGTTCACTGATTCGTGTTGGATAGTGTTCATCTCACCTACCCCATGTGATTTCTGTCAAAGCAAAGGCACACGTGTCTTCCCCAATGGCACAGGTCTCTAGGGCGCCCGTGCAGTTGTTTCCTGGTCCTTCACAAACCTCACACTGCAGACAGACCACTGGAGATGGAGAGAGAGCATGAGCCACCCAGATCTGTTCCTCTCTCGCCTTTCCCTGAGCTTTGTGGGAGGCACCTGGTACAGTGCCCTGGGGTCCCACATACACCGCGCTGTCCCAGTTCTGTCCCTGGAGCCAGCTGTGCTGTTTTGTGCCCACAAGTTTTTCTCACCTCACACATAACGGAGGTAAGCCCCATTGTGTGAGCTGGTATCTCTCTCTCCAGCACGGAGTTCCGAGGGGCGATGGAGGGCCAGCCATTGCAAAGCATCTCTGCACCCCACGGCCATTGGCTGCGAATCTGGCCCCATTGACTCCAGTGGGGCTATGGCCAATTGACGGCTGGTGGGGAGCAGACAGAAACTCCCTCATATTGCTGGGATCTCCTGTTACTGAATTCAGATCCGCTGCCTTGCAGAAACCAGACAAGCCCCTTTAGGAAATGACCTTGGCATCTGGCCAGCTCTGAAACAAGCCCCATCAGGTCACAGCTCTAGTGATTTAAAGTGTAAATATTTCCTTCCAGTTCCACAATTGTTGCACTCATTGTCGCAGAGTCTTTGTGACTCCCAGCCCTCTCCCCTTCTGCCGTTGTCACTCAGATGCTCCCAGCCGGCCCCCGTTATTCTATTGCTACCTTTCAGTTACGTTAAGGGACAGTTATAACTGCTAGGCTGCTCTGAGCTTCTGGTGTGTTGGAGTTGTCAGGAAATCAGCCCTTGTAGGGACAAAGCCCCGGCTGTAGTGAAGAGAGAGACTGCAGCAGGTGTGTGAGATCTATGGTCTGAACCAAAGTCAGGCCCTGCATCGAAGCAGATGCAGAGAAGGTCAAGGGCCAACCGGCCAGTACAGGAACTTGGCAGCTGTATTATCAGTGTTGCTAAAACACAGGCACTCCTAAGAGGTACCTGGCACCAGGTATTCATGTTCACACATTCCAGAAGGTGAGTACAAGTCCAGCCCAAAATAAAGCTAGACATAAACACAACCCAGTCCCGGGATCACACCAGCTCCAATTAAGGACAAAGGTAGGAGAGCAAAGTGGTGGCTGGAGATGATTTGTTTGAACCAACAGGAGAAGGTGCAGGGTGGGGACTGACCATATCCAGAATGTGGTTTATAGCAAGGTATAAAAGAGAAATCAGTGGGGGCACCTTCATCTGGCTAATGGGGCAGCAGAAAGCCCTGCTGCTGCCTGATTTGGTCCATTGCCAAGGGCTTTCTTTCTTAGTGTACTGTAAGCATGCACCCAGATCACCATGACTGAACATAAGCCTGGCCGAGCACCTTCACCACCAACCCAGTCTGTGGTCTGCTGCACAGAGCCAGGACGGCACATGGAAAGACCACAAATATTTGCCAACTGACCACCCCGCTCACCCAACTGCAGGAGAGCAGCGAGAATGCAGATGGCAAGAGAAACCATCATGGTGATGGGGATGCAGTAGGTCGGCATTTGGAGTCTCTGATGCAGCCAAATCTCTGGCCAGGGGATTTCTCAAAGATGGGCTGAAATGAGAGCAGAAGAGGGATTGTGACACATAGGCCAGTCGACAGGTTGCGAGGAACCTCAGAGTTATTTTCCAGAGATCTGGGGTAGCCACACATGACCCTTAGGCAGCTGGGTTGTTCATGTCACTCCACAGAGCAGTCCAAGACAAACCTGAAATGCTCCTGCTGGAAGGCTGCAGCGTAAGTTGACTTTGTTTCTGGAGATCAAGTCACACACAAGAATCAAAACAAGCTGGCTGCTCCCTATAGGCTATGTCTACACTGGCAAGTTAGTTCGAATTAAGCTAGCCTTGGCCACACTAGGCTTTCATTAGTTCGAATTATACCTTTCGAAATAACCCTTAATTCGAACTAGTTAGTTTGAATTAAGTCAACTAACTGCTTAGATCGAACTAACCGGCACATTGAGCTTAATGCAACTGACTAATTCGAACTAAGCAAGTGCCATGCATGGCACTTGCTTAGTTCGAACAAAAATTCCAGTGGGGCCATGCTAGTTGGAATTAAGTTAATTCGAACAAACTAAAATTAGTTTGGCTCTCGACGGTGCACTACTTTTAAAAGCAGAGGGATCCCTTGGCCCAGGCCAGGCCAAACCCTTATCCCTCCACCAAAGGGAAATTCCTTTTGTGTGTCCCTCCCTGAAGATCAAGCCTGGGGCCTCCTGACCATCACCCAGATTTGTCTAGAGGGAGGAAGAATTGTACTGACTCCTCCCACCAAGGTGGGATTTTTGCACCCCACACCAAACAGCGGCAATATCTTCTCCACTCGCTTGGGGTCATTCACCTTGCCACAGACTATCAGGCAGCCATAGAGGGAGAGATGTCCCTTCTACCCCTGCCATCTTCCCCTCCCCGCACTGTCCTCACAGCATTACCAGTGCTCTGCAGCTGCCTCAGTTTCCCCACATAAGGCTGAGAGCTCAGTCACCCACCTGCTCTGCTCTGCCCCACACTCCCTGATCGGGTGGTGAGGGAGGAACAGAACTGATTTCCCAGTCCTGGCTGAAGGATTCCAAGAATTTACACAGGAATCAGAGAGTTGCTGCTCCGGTGTGGCAGCAGGCAGCTCTCTCACCCTCGTCCTCTCAGTCTCAGGCAGCTGTTTGCACACTCTGGGAAGAGAACTGGCACTCACTGATGATTCTTCTTCAATTTGACCCTGCTGCATCCATCCGCTGCCCAGTTTGCATGTTGGTTCTTGCCTTCATTAACATTCATACGGTGCCGGAGTGGGGCTGAGGTCCAGGACTCCTGGGTTCTGTGCCTGGCTCTGGGAGGGAAGTGGGGTCTAGTGGTGAGAGCGCCAACAGCCAGCAGGGAATCACTTACCTGACACTCCTTAAGGTTAAGTGTGCCCCGGACGAAGTTGGTATCTCTTTCGGCCAAACGGAAAAGCTGTACCTTCCTCTCTCTTTTTATAGAAGGGCTGAGTTACTTGCTGTGATGCAAGAGAGAAACAAAAAGGGGTCAGCCTGATTCTAATTCCTTTTCCACTCGCTGGCCCTGCCCACCCATTGGGCATCTGTGCACACAGGCAGATTCTCCTCCTTTCCTGCCTGGCAATCAAATTACAGAAGTGCTTTTCAAACAGTGGGGCACACACACACCTCCAGGCTATGTGAGCGCTCAGCTGTAGATACCCAAGAAAACTCCAGTGATGGCAGAAAGCCAAGGGCGTAGTCTGATTTCCATACTGAGGGAGGGGGACAGGGCCCCACCTGCACCTGCTGCTTTCCCGCTGCCCTGCTCCAAAGACAGCATCAGCCAGAGCTCCACAGCTGGGTGGCTGGAGAGCGGTGGCTAGTCCTGGCCTGTCCCTATTAGTAGTGTGGGAAGACTTGATTTTTGAAGTCTGCCCTTGTCCTGCCCTGTGATTGCCACTCCCTCCCAGCCCTGTATCATTTCATGATTTTCTCTCCTGCTGCTGCTACTTTGGCAGCAATTCCTGCAGCATCCCCGTCCCATGCAGGGCTATAAATTATCCCAGCAAAGGGTGGGCGTTTTGCTCTCAGCAGATGGCTCCCCATCTGCACATCCTGCTCCCATATGCAATGGGATGGGACTCCCCAAACCCTGCCATCTCACCCGTGCTGTTCTCCTACACCCCCTACTGGAGTGTGCGCAGCCTCTGTGTCTCCCCTTCCCCATGCAAACCTCTGCCTTGGCAAAGTTCTTGGTACATAGAAGTATTGGGTATGGTGAGGGCTGAAGTTTGGAGGGTGGGGTTTTTTGGTGCCATCCCACCTTCGTTCCATTGACATGCACATTAAGCGCCATTTAAACGCAAAGCAAAATGGAGGGACCTGGGCCTGAAGAAGAGCCAAGGCCCTAGCAAGCAGCTGAGACATCACGCAACGAGCGAAAAAGGAAAGAGATCCTACCATGCTGTTAAAATCATGTCAACTTTCTACTGACGTTGACAACAGGTCTGGTTGCAAGCTGGTTATTAATTGGGTGTAACTTCTGTGTCTTTTCCTTCTATCGGTCAGCCTTAACTCCCTCACACTGTGTGTCATAAACGTTATACAAGAGTAGAGCTGGATTCCCACCCACAACCCAGAGGAAACGTCAGATTTCATAAACCAGAACCAAATCCCTGAAAACCTCAACTATCGGAGAATCATACAACGTCTGGTGGAAGACTGCAGGGGGTTGATTTCAGCCAAAAACATGAAAATTGTTCGATGAAAATAAAAAGCAATGTTGGCTGATAAGAGCTTAAAACGGAATCAGTTCTGACTACAAACTGCTACCCACTTGACGATTATTGGCCAAAAGTGGATAATTTTCAGTCTAAGCCAGAAAATATTTTGACCCCAAACAAACAATTCTCAGCAAAAATGGGAGTGAGTATCATGGGGCCATGCCACAGAAAATAGCCACCCTCCAGGCAGCAACTGCTGCTCTTGAGCTGCCCAGCTATGAAGTTCTGCGCTGCTCTGAGTTCAAGGGGAACGACATGATCTGCAAATGGGCACAGCCTAAAAGGTTTGAAAACCAGAGCATTAAAGAAATGAGGGAAAACAACTCTCCACAAAACAGTGGGGGTGGTAACACGGGTTAGCAGGTCACATGTCTGTGTCTGGGGAAAGGATTGGGTGGCAGGATTCCTGGGTTCTGCTCCTGTCCTTGGGAGAAGTGGGATGCCATGGTTAGAGAAGTGGGGGTGGGAGTCAGGACATCTGGGTGTAAAGCAAGCATAGTAGAGCAAGATTGGATGGGCCTTGGAAGTCTGGACTCTATAAAGACATGGGTCCAGTGTGTTAATGCAGGAGGAAGGGGCCCTGCAGGTCACGAATCCTGAGTTCTGTAGAAAAGTGGGAGAGGGACAAGTAGTTGAAACTGGTTGTGCAGACACCCCAGCTCTAGAATGTGAGGAGGGCTGGATCTCATGAGTTATAGCAAGGACTTGGAGCAGGACTCCTGAGTTCTTGTCCCAGCTCCACTATTCACTTTGTGTCCTTGGGAAAGTCACAGGACCTTTGTCTCCTTCTCATCACACACATTATAATCCATCTCCACCAGATCGCTTAAGAACGTTTGCAAAGTTCTCAACCCAGAGCTCAGGATAAAAGCAGAGCAGAACGGAGGGATCAGGGAACAAAAAAGAACCAGGGTCCTGCAGTACAGTCATGCCAGGGGTTCCCATCAGCTTCCTGACCTTGACAACAGTTCTGGTTTCTGGGTGTAACTTCTATGTCTTTTCCTTCTCTCAATCAGCTCCAGTTTCCTCACAGTGTCATAAAGGTTATAAAAGAGAAGAGATGGATTCCCTCATCCAATCAAGAAGAAATCTCAGATTTCATCAAACCAAAACCAAAACCCTGAAAACCTCAACTATCAGAGAATCATAAAACTTTTGGTGGGATATTGCAGGGGTGTTGAGTTCAGTCAGAAACTGAAAATTGTTCAGATGAAACTAAAAATTAATGTTGGTTATTGAATCCGATATCTTTTGGCTACAAAGTGAACATTTATTGGCCTAAACGTGAATAATTTTCAACCTAAACTCAAAATGCCTTGACCTCAAACTATCAAAGTACAAATAATTGTCAGGGGGGAAAGGAGCTGAAAAATGTGATGTTTGGGGCTGAAATCTGAATATTTTTTGCTAGAAACTGTCAAAAACAAACCAATTTTAAGGCAAAAAAAAAAAAAAAAAAGTCAAAATCTGAAACATTTTTAACCAAAATGTCCTGAACATGGAAATGTCCTGAAAACTCAGCTGAAAACCAAACTAGTTTGGGCAAAAATCGACCAATCTTTGGCCAAATACCTGGACAATTTTTCAACTAACACTTCTGAAAACATGACAATTTTCAGCCACCAAATTAAAAAAAAAAAGCATTGTTCAAACCTGCTGAAAACTGAGGGGGAAAAATTAACTTTAGGTTTTTTGACAAAAATGAGGAAAGCAGGCTCCCGTTGTGAAATCATTTTAGTTGAAAATCTGATTTTCTGTTTTAAAAGAAATTGGAATGGAAAATTTTATAACAGTTCCTCATAGAAGACTCAATATGCAGACTCAAATACAGCTCACAAAAATCAAACAATCAAATAAATCAACAGGAATCATGCGATGCCACCGCCCACTCTTTGACCTCCCAGTGCCCCATTCCAAAACAACCTACAACCTGCACCTGCAAGTCGATTACCTCTTGACCCCATTCTTCTCTATGAGCAGGCTTCCTAGCCAGACTACGTTTCCCATGATGCATCAGGTCCAGGATTTAAAATATCTGGGTTTTTTAACAGATCTCCTGATGTTTGAAAGTGTGATCTGTGCCTAACTACCGTGGTGATGCTGCCTCAGTCCATCACTGGGAAAGGGGGAGCCGCCTCTGTGTTTCCGAAGGAGTTAATGCCCAGCACTGTACCTCTAGGAGACTTTGCTGCTGGGGAAAATACATGGGTGCCCCACTGCTGATACCAGTGCACATCTGAAGAAGGGAAAGAATTTCCCAACTGCTACTGATCCAGGTGCGGAAGGGCGGGACCATCGGGTGGGGAGGCAGAATCACTGGGTGAGCCCTGAATTGACATAACCCAGCCCTATGTGAGACTTCAAGTCCAGACATTGGCTGGTAGAATAAATATTTGGAGATCCCACTTCCTCCCACCAATCCTTCTCCTGTGATGCACTGCCACTGCCTCACTCTCCTTGCAAGTGGGGGCAGGGGCAGAGTCAGAGCACACAGTAGGGGAAGGGACGTGGAGCCACTGGCATGAGGCACCAGATTGCAACCCACAGGGTGGGCACATGGGGTGGGTGGGGGAATGCATGCAGGAGGAATTCTGGGTAGGGAAGCTTGACCTCACCCACTGACCACTAGGCATCTGTGGGGCTGCAGTGGGATTGTTCCAAAGGGGGTAACCATTGTTGATGGAGTTTGGCCCTGTCAGAGCATTGGGAGCAAGCCATACTAGAAAAGAACAGGACAGTCAGTCATTGATCTGTAGACAGTTACACTTGGGAAAAAGGTCAACTAATTTAGGGTGGAACAGTAACTCAGCTGTGCTGTCAGGGATCCTGGGTCTCCTGTGTCCAGAAGGGGTTTGGGAGTTAAGGAGTTAAAGGAAAAGGAGCCAAATGTCCCGGTTTCTATTCATTGCACTGGGAGGGGAGTGGGGTCCGCTGATTACAGTGGGAGGGCCTGAGAGGCAAGACTCGTGGGTTCTGTCCCAGACACCAGCTCTGTGGAAGCACTGAGCTTGAGTGGCTACATCACAACTGCTTGCTGCACCCCACAAGAAATCTGCACCACTCCTTCGCTGCTGACCTGGTGCCGGGGGACGCTCTGCGATGGGGTACATTTATGTTGTTATTTACAAGAAATCTGCCCCTCTGGAGGGGAGCAGCACAGTGAGATGCGGCAATGCCCTGGGCCCAGACTATGACGGAAAAGCAAATGTGTGGCTGGCTGATGGGGAGGCAGCTGCCAAGGAGACTGTGGATGGCCCAGCAAACAAATAGCAGGGGGCTGGGAGCGCCGATTGGCCCTGGGCCCCGCTCCCCCCAAGGGACGGCCCTGCCCTGGGGCACTGGTGATTGGCAGAGATGCAATAAGGCCAAGCAAATGTGGGCCGTGCTTATACTTACAAATACACAGGCATGCACAGGTGCTCTTGAACAATTGCATCACTGATCATGCTTTATTCAGTGCAGTTTGAAATACACAGGGTTGCTCAAACCATTTCTGGAATCTGAGGAGTTGTGTTGCAGAATTCCAGGTTTCTACCAGGAGATGTGGGAGGGGAATGGAGTCTAGTGGGTTAAGTGGAAGAGGGAATCAGGGCTCCTGGGCTCCCTCCCCTCCTCTGGGAGTCGGAGCTAGTGGGTTAGAATTGGGGGGGGGGGGGGAGAGCCAGGACTCCTGGGTTCTATCCTGACTCTGGGAGGGGAGTAAGATCAAGTGGTTAGAGTGGGGGGGGGCTGGAAGTCAGGCCTCCTGGGTTCTGTTCCCTCACATGGATCTTTGAAAGGCTGGGGGAGCAGCTGCGAGAGGTTATTTATAATACACAGCACTTTGATGGCTGCTCCAAATCCCAGCAGAATTAGTGCCGAGTCCCATCTCAGCTGCAATGGGCTTTATCTCATGTTCTCCAGCCAGAGATTCGAAAGCCCTTTGCAATGACAGTTCACCATTAGTCTCTCACTTACACAGGGGAAACTCAGGGGCAGGAGGGGAAGTGTGTACAGGTTTTAACAAGACACTAATGGACCGTGAGGATCCCTTTGCAGTCAGTCATGCAGAGATAGAACATCAACAGAATAGCCCCAGAAGGCTAGGGAGGAAAAGGAGGACCTGGGGAATGATGCTGCCCAGGCTGAAGGGACCCCAGGCTGAAGACCGAGAGGCGCTGTTGATTTCCGCTTTGGGTGCTGGACTGCATTGGGCCTTGATCAATTTGTAGGAGAACACCCCTGATTCCAACGTCTCGATGCTGCAGGCTGCCTCGGTGGCACAGCCTCTGGCTGCAAACGGAATTGAGACATCACCTGTGCCGGGAAACCAGAGCTGATGAGACATAACATGGCCTAATCCCTTTCTGTCATGCCACGAGCAGGCCCTGGCTGGTTCTCCTGGGACTGCATCTCCCAGCCTAGTTCACACAACCTCTAGATAGCACGCGACCCAGTTCATATGTTCTCAGGCCAGGAAGGACCCCTGTGATCAAGGAACCTGGCCTCCTGCTTAGCTCCAGCTATGGGAATTTAACCCCAGGTTTTCCAAGACTTGACTCTTTCTCCTGGTTCTTCTCTGACTCTCCACCTTCCCCAATTTACCACCAGGCTTTATGACACCAGGACCAGACACAAGATTCCAGCAGCGGCTGCACCAGTGTCAAGCACAGAGGTGGAATAAACCTTCTGGGGATTGGGAACCCTCACCTTTCTTCCTGCAACTGCTCAAGATGCAACCCCCATTTCTTTGTAAGATGCCCCAGCCTCTGAATCCTAGCCTAGGGAGGTCCTGCACACCATCTGACAGCATTTCTATCTTTGTACAATGGTATGGTGGAAGGGGACATGCAAAGCACCTGGTCTGGAGTGAGGGGGAGTTTCAGGGAGTTCCTGGGGTGCAGGGGGCTCTTAGTGGGCACAGTGTACTCAAGCTGCAGAGACAGTGAAGCATCTGATCCTCCAGGTAGATGTTTCACCTATTCGGACAAGCGTGCGGTCCATTTTTCAAGCAGTGTCTTTCTAGGGAGGCTGTGGCAAGCATCAGGAGAAATTGTTTCCAGCATGAATCTCAGACTCCAGGCCATTTGGGGGAGGGGCAAAATTATTCTGTGGGTGCCACCAGAGTTTAAATGGAGACTAAAGGGACAGCCTGCCTGCTGTTTGTGTCCACCTCTGTTCCAGGATTGGCAGAGACATTGTAAACAAACCAGCTGCCTTAAGGAAAGACCTAGACTTTGCTCCACTGATTTCTCCCCCAATGGGAAACTGACTTCCAGGGACACAAAATTCTACTGCTGCTCAATGAAGGGGTGAAAATATTGCTACCTCTTTAGACCAGAGTGGTTAGCCAAAAATTTGGAGTCTTGAGGGTCAGTCCCATTAAGAGGAGAAATTGGTATTGGAAACAAGCATTTCCTTGACACAATCAATGGCATCTGCAAACAATGTCTTTGCGCACAATCCAAAACCTCTTTTGGGTCAGTTCTCTGCCCAAAAGCTCTGCTTTAGCTTTTCTCAAGGCCACATTCCCAGTCCTTGTTCCACCTCTGTCCTTGGCTTTTTCTGACGCTGCTCCCTGGTGTTCTCCTGCTTCTCCCACATGGGCACAGCCCCACCAATCCTGGGTTTGCTCTATCCATCTCTGGAAAACTTTGTGACCCACTAGGCATAGATTCTGCTCAGTCTTGCCGTACTTAAATACATCGAGAGACTCTGAGTGTTGCTGGAATGCCTAGAGGGCTGGGAGCCAGGACTCCTGGGTTCTATCCCTGGCTCTGAAAAGAGCATGGGATCTATGGGCTAGAGCAGGGAGTCTAGGAGCCAGAACATGATCATAAAGGTCTTTGTTTTGAGCGATGGCCTCCATTGTTTGGACAGTCGCTAAACTAAGGGGTGTCTACTAGCTCCTTGGCATGGAGGATTCCCATTACGCCCGCCAGTTCCCAGGGCTTTAACCCGCCCTGGAGTAATTTAAGACGCACCTTGTACCAGTGTCCCAACAACCACTGCACATTGGTCTGCACCTCCTGTGCAGAGTACGTGTCCATTGCTCTCACAGCTCTGGAAGCCTGGGGCGTAGCAGGCTGGGCACTGGAGCCCGTTACGGACGGTGTTAATTGCAAGCCCTGAAATGCAGCCAGAGAAAGAAGGTTCTGCACTGGCACAGGATGGGAAGAAGGTGCAGCAGAAAAACCTAGGACTGGAAGGACCCTCCTGGGCCATCGAGTCCAGTGCTCTCCACACAGCCAGCATCCCATCCCACTTATACAGCTCATTCAGTTATTGATCCCCACTCCTCCGAAGGGTGGCTGTCTCACAATTCCTCGTCTTCTGACAGACAGCCTTGGTCACTTCCTGGCCAGTTTGATTTGATTTCCAGCTGTGGTAGCTCTTCTCCCTCCCAGATGCTTATCCCCATTGTGTTCTGCCTAGGCGACACCAACTCTAGGTTCTGTTGTTGAGTGTTCATGGGCAGAGGGCCCTCAGAGAAAGAGATGGGTTGGGGTAGGACCTTGGGTGAAGAGATGGGGCAGAGATGTGAAGTGGCAGGGCCTCAGTGAGACCTGGCCACTGATCAACTGATTCGTGGTGCCACTGCACGTCATTGAACAACTGATTTGCAGCAGTATCCCAAACAGCGGATTCACAGTGGCCAGCCATGGTGGATGCTGAGGACCTCTCATTTTTCCCCATGTGTGCTTGTGCCCCAGAGCACTCACAGAATCGGTGCCTATGATGTTCTGGACTGCAAACCAGACCAGTCAAGGGTTGTGTCCTCCTTGCTCTGAGTGTGTCTGGATTTGTTTGCTCCTTTCAAGAGACAAAGCCCAGTGGTTTCCAGAGACTTCACCCCTGCAGTGCAAGGACCTGTCTCTGGCCCGCTGGTGTCTGTCTGTCCAGTGATGGAGGCCAAGATGGGTTCTTCAACCAAGGGGACTGAAGCCATGGAAAGAAAAGGGCCGGCAAGAAAACCACAAACCAAGCTGGTAACTTGTTGAGCCTCAACCCTTCAGAAAGCCTATTTTTAAAACTTCCATTTGTTTATAACTCTTCCTAACTTGAGTCCTTTACTTAGGCATCATGTAGCCTCTTATTAAATGGGTTTTCCACCTTTTTTTCATTGGCATGGCCCTCAAAAATTCTGAATGGAGGTACAGGTGCCTTCGGAAAACTTAGACACCATCTGCAGGTCCCTAGAGGCAACAGGCTGGAAACCCATGATCTAAACCAACTTGGGGCTGTGCTTGGAAGGAAGTAATTGATAACTGCAGATAATTGGGCAAGCCCCTGGATCTCTATAAGGGAGCAAAGAAATCTGACTGTTCCTTTGAATGACTCAGGAAAGCACTGGACAGGGTCAGCCCAACCACATAGGTGAACTACGCGGTCACCTACGGCTCCAGGCTTTAAGGGGCACCAAATTAGATGGAAGTGACTTTTTCCTCTGTTTAAAAAATATTAATATGTTATTTCTTATAACATGTGTGGGGGGAGGGGCCACCAAAGTCATAGTTCACCTAGGGTGCCAAAAACTCTTGGGCCAGCCCTGGCACTGGACATTGCAGCTCTGAGGAAATCTGGGACTGGGGTGTGTTGTGGATCACTCTGCAACTGATAGCTAAGGAGTGGTGGGAACCAGGACCTTCAGCTTGCTGGAGCCAGAGTGCCCACACCAAATGCTCAGGGGACTGCAGACTTGTTCACTGACTACCAGTGTCCAGGCTCTGACCCACAGAAACAGAGCATTTTAAAGCATCCAGGATTACAGGGCAGGTGGTGACCCCTTACTGGTCCGGTTTGCACCTTAGAACACGTCCCCAAAAGCAATCCAATCCACCTACACTATCCCAGGCAAAACACATCAAATGCCTCCGTTCTTCCTCCGCCCCCCACTGCAGCTTGAATCTGGGTCTATGGAGATGTTCTGTGTCTTCTCCAAGCCTGGGAACAACCACCCCTAGGAGGTTTGGGTTTCCACCCCACGGCTTCCGTGTGACCAGACCAACCAAGAGATATACATACGGGAGGGCGTCGACTCAGTGTTGCAGTCATTGTTTTTGCAAAGTTCTGACTCGATCTCCACGACCACCTTGTCCCCAAAGTAAAAAGCCAGGAAGCCCGTGAGGCTCTGGCGGGAATTGGCACAGGACTGGTAAGTGCCCAAATTCTCTGCACCTGTTGGAAATGCGGAAAGCCAGAAGGGAACGTTACGCACCCGCTGAACGGCCAGCACTGGCGTGGGGATCCAGCCTCATTTGATGAACACTCAAAGGTGAAAAACAAATAGAGTCCTGTGGCACTTTTTAAAGACTAACAGATTTATTTATCACATGAGCTTTCGTGGGAGAAAATCCCACTTCGTCAGACACTTTGACTCACTCAAAGGTGAGTCCCTTGCTTCCAGGGAGTGCACTAAGCACCAGGGCTGCATCTACACTTGTAAATTAAGTCGACTTAAGCTTGCTTAAGTCGACTTAATTTACCCTGCGTCTACACTACAGTTTCCTTAAGTCGGCTTAAGCAGCTTGCTTAAGTCGACTTAAGGAAAATAAAATCGACTTAATGAAACTTAAGTCAACTTTATTAAATCTAGATTTAAGTAGACTTAAGGCTTAATTTGACTTTTTAAAGTCGAATTAAGCCAGTGTAGACGTGGGGTAGCCCTAAGTCGACTTAGGGCTAGCCCAGAACTACATCAATGCCTTCCCTGCCGGGGGGGGGGGGGCACAGGGAGAGCCTGGCATGGAGTGCAGTCTGGATTTAGGGAAGCATTTATGATATTATTTTCTATTAATATCTCCTATATGCTATAATCCATAAGAACTATGTCGTGTTTGGTATCAATAGAAAGGTAGTAATTTGCTGGGAATGATTATATAGTTTATGTCTAGGAATTGTACTTGGATAGGTATTTGGTGTTATATCTATACTTTAACTTGTGTGATTTTGTGGAAACGCCTCAGACAGGAGGCTGTCTAAAACCATTGTCTCCTTAATGTTAAGGAATCTGCCAGGTGCAATGGGCCCAGGGAGTAACCTGATGAGCCATTAAGGACATAAGGAATACAACCATTGTGTCCTTAATCGCTCATCCCTGGGCTACCATTTCTGGCACGTAACTGCCCAGCGAGGGAGAAGGCTGGCTGCTTTTGGCTGGATTCAGCCGCACATCAGCTTGGCAGCTGCGTGGCAAATTGCACCTGAGAGTGGTGTTCCTGCTGCACAGACACAGCTCGCAGACGCCGGGAAGGTGGACACTACTCACCCAGTGTGTTGTGCTCTCGAAGGATGATGCACGCGTCCTGGGGCAAGGAACAGGTCTGGGGGGTGAGGGAACAGCTCCCCCCAGATTTGCAGTTGAAACAGGTTAGAGGGGACCCTGAAAAGAGAAGGGGAAGAAGCTCCTTTTTGCACCCACTGCCAACATCAGTCATCCCAATTCTAGGGAGACTCATATGTTTCTTGGCCCTGGCTACCCTCCGGATGTTGGAGAAGCCCAGAGAACAGGGCCGCCAGAGTGGCGACACTTCCCACAGCAAAAGAAGGGGCTGTGACAAAGTGTGCATGTGCTGCAGTATATTTATGATGCCACGTGTGCCTCAGTTTCCCCTGTACTTGGCATCGCTGCACAGTGGGGGTAGGGGAAAGGATGAAGTCTGGTTTGGGGCCAGAACAGCACCCCCTTACTCTCTGTTCCTATGAATGGTTTGCGAAGGACCCAGCACAGATGTGGTGAAAGGGACTTTTATTGATGAAGTATCCAAAGAAAAAGACAGTGGGATGTGCGGTCACCAGAACAGCCACACTTAAAACTCTTCCATTGACCAAGCCGCATCTACACGAGGGCTAGGGCTGACCTAGCTATGGCACTACAGAGGTCTCCCAGCTCTCATAGCTCACGCGTGCTGTCTCTTTGGGCCCCTTTGCACCTTTTTTCATTTGCAGACCCAGAAATATTTTTTGAATGGAGGTGCAGGCCCCTTTGAAAATCTTAGACATAGTGGGGAGCCCCATGGTCCACGGGGGCTGGGGGGAAAATTCCCATGACAGCCATTCAAGGATGTAAAATGAAGCTTGGCAAAGCACCGAATACAGCAGCATCACAGTCACTGCCTGGGGGACTGAGACGATGCTGGCACCCCAGAGACTGAAGAAGGCAAAGAAAGGAAAGCAGAGCTCCCAGCCCCTCCTTGCTCTAATCACTAGAGCCCCCACTCACCTCCCAGAGCTGGGGAGAGACAGGGCCCCCATGGGGAAGGGGGGGAAGAGTATGCTTTACCTGGTCCTGGAGGCCCCGGGGAGCCCAGCCCAGGCTCCAACCCAAAATAGCATGTGTGGGAAGGGGCCTGTGTTACTACTTTGTACTGAGGCCCAAAAGATTATTCTTGGGCCCTGAGGGAACCCAGGAGTGCTGGCTCCCCTGCCTCTCTGTTCTAACCACTAGACCCCACTCCACTCCGAGAAGGAGCACAAGGTCCCTGAACTACAACTCCCACAAGGCACCACGGCAATATTTCAGAATTGAAATTTTGCATGATTTCCATGGAGTGTTTGAAATTTCTTGGCCATTTTCCAACCAACATTATTCCCAAATGACTTGGAGCTTGGGGGTATCTCAACTACAGAACACAGTGAGCATCCTTGAGGGTTCAAAGGCCCTTTAACATTTTACCACCCTCCTCGTGCACGCTATGGGGTGGTCACACCTCAGGCAGCCCAAGCAGGGGTGAGACAGCCTGACCACTGGCAACTCACCAGTTTGGTTCTGAGCTCCCGTCGTTGCTCGGAGCATGCAGAAGAGGCAGAGGGTGATGAGACCTTTTGCCATGGTGGAGGAGAGCACAAGACTGAGACTGGCACCACCCTGGGGCTGTAGGATGACAAGTGCTGATAGATCAGAGGTTTTAAGGTCCTGTGGTTAACGGGCAGAGAACAGGGCTAGGAGCCAGGGCTTCTGAGATCTATCCCCATCTCGGCCATGGGACAGGTCAATTCTCTGATCCTTGGGTTCTGAACCTGAGAGTTAGAAAGTGACTGGGACTAGAAGAAAATTAAATGGATTCAGAGCACTAGAAAACAGCTAAAACTTAGAGCAGCCACACTGGATGAAGGCAATAGCCCAGGAGTTTATCTCTGACTGGTACCAACCGCTTCAGAGGGAATGAACAGAACAGGGTAATTATCAAGCAATCCATCCCCTGTTGTCCAGTCCCAGCTTCTGAACATCTGGCACGCTCAAAGAATGGGATCCACCCCTTCCATCTTGGCTAACAGCCATTGATGCACCCATCCTCCAGGAACTTAGCTCATTCTCTTTTGAACCCCAATATACTTTTGCCCTTCACAATGTCCCCTGGCAGTGAGTTCCACAGGTTGACTGTGTATTATGTGAAGTACTTCCTTTTGTTTGTTTTAATCCTGCTGCCTAGTAATTTCATCAGGTGACACCTGGTTCTTGTGTTGTGTGAAGTGGCAAATAGTACTTCCTTAGTCACTTTTTCCACACTAGTCATGATTTTATAGACTTCTGTCACATCCCCCTTCAGTCGCCTCTTTTCCAAGCTGAACAGTCCAAGTCTTTTTAATCTCTCCTCGTGGAAGCTTTTCCACTCCCCGCCCCCCTCCTGCCCCCCAGTCATTTTAGTTTCCCTTCTCTGCACCTTTTCCAATTCTAATGTATCATTTGGGGCAACCAGAACTGCACAGAAGAGTGTGCAGGGTGTGAGCATACCATGGATTTATTTAACGGCATCGTGGTATTTTCTGTTTTGTAATCTGTCCCTTTTTGGATGGTCTCTTCCTACTGAGTGGATGTTTTCAGAGAAATATCCACAACGACTCCAAGATCTCTTTCTTGAACAGTAACAATTAATTTAGACCCCATCAGTTGATATGTGTAGCTGGGTTTATGTTTTCCAATCTGCATTCCTTTGCATGTATCAACACTGAATTTCACTGCCAGTTGGTTGCCCCCATTAATAAAATCCGTTTGTAACTCTTCGCAGTGAGCTTTGAGCTTCTCTCTCTTTAATCCTTTTGTAATGATTGCAAACGTGGTATCCTCACTGCTCACCCCATTTTTCCAGCTCATTCATGCTATGGTGAACAGCACCGGTCCCTCTCCAGATCCCAGACAGGCCCCACTAGTGACCTCAGCTTCCAAGATCTCTTATCGCTGAGTTCTGAGTAAGATGAGCAGCGATAGTGAAATTGTTTTACATGGCTAAGGGAGAACGGAGATGGGGAGAGGATTGCCTAATGCTGGAATTCAAAACACTTGTTTCTCTTCCGAGCACAGCCATAAATTTCTGGTTGTCAGTGCTCTGTGCCTCAGTTTGCCCCATCTGTTAAATGGAGAGAATGATCCTTCCTTTGTCTAGGTAGAGTGTAAGTGTTTTGAAAGCAGGAACTGTCTTTCCTGAGCTGCTTATGCAGCAGCTGATTTCAGTTGGGATCTATACAGCAGAAGGCTGAGGGGGGATATGATTGCCCTCTATAAATACATCAGAGGGATTCACATCAGGGAGGGAGAGAAATTATTTGAGTACAGCACCAATGTGGACACCAGAACAAATGGTTATAAACTGTCCATCAAGAAATTTAGGCTTGAAATAAGACGCAGGTTTCTAACCATTAGAGGAGTAAAGTTCTGGAATAGCCTTCCAAGGGGAGTTGTGGGGACCAAAACCATAACTGCTTTCAAAACTGAGCTTGATACATTTATGGAGGGGATGGTATGATTAGCCTACTTTGGAAATTGACTGATATTTGGCTACATGTGGTGGATATACAAGTGGCCTAAGAGGGGAGAGTACATGGGGTGGGTTCTGAGTTATTACAGAGAATTGGTTCTTGGGTAACTGGCTGTTGAGACTTGCCCACGTGCTCAGGGTTTAACTGATCGCCATATTTGGGGTCAGGAAGGAATTTTCCCCAGGGCAGATTTGCTTGGGCTCTGCGGGTTTTTCGCCTTCCTCTGTAGTACAGGGCATGGTTCACCTACCGGTGAATTCTCTGTATCTTAAAGTCCTTAAATCATGATTTAAGGAGGTAAATAACTCAGTCATAGGTTGGTGGCCTATTGCTGGAGTGGGTGGGTGAGGTCTTGAGGCCTGCATTTTGCAGGAGGTCAGACTAGATGATCGTACTGGTCCCTTCTGACCTTAAAGTCTATGGCTATGTCTACACTTGCACTTTTAAGTCGCCTTAGTTAAGTCGACTTAGTGTGTCTACACTTAAAATTAAAGTCGACTTAAAGGGGAACTTACAAAGTCGACCTAGAGCATCCACACTGGATGCTCTAGGTCGACTTTGTGGGGCTAGGGGGACCTTGGGCAGGTCCACGGTGGTGGTGGTGGGGGGTGTTAGTGCCCGATGGGACAATGGGTGGCCGCTTGCTCGGGCAGGCCTATGTCAATGCCACCTTTCCCTAGGCACACATTAAGGAGACCCCATTTTGAACAGTGTAAGAGGCTCTAGCCTGAAATCTGGGAGACTGCAGACCAACATAGCTCAAAGAATACTAACCCAACCCAAGAATTTACAACCCACCTGGGGAAGTGAAACTGGTCCACCCAGGAACTTGGGACCCACCTAGGAATTTATGACCCTCCTGGAAAACATGGGAATCACCTAAGGGTTTGGGCCCACCTGGAATTTACGACACCCAGAAATTTACAACACCCTGAGAACTTGGAACCTACCTGCACACCCAAAGAATTTATGACCCATTGGAAAATTTGGAAAACATAACTAAATTCTATCATGGGAACTGCTTGGGGTTTCCTAATATGGCAACAGGAACCCCTGACTAATGCAAAAGACCCTCCCCTGGTGTGAGGAGACACTAGCCTAATATGGTAACAGGAAGCAAGCAAAAGTCCTATAAAAAAGGGGTATCCAGCAACTTGAAGTTCAGAGGTTCACGTGTTAACCATTGGAGCTGATCACCCCAACGGTCGAATCTCCCGAAGAAAGCTAGCTCGTGTCGTGTCTCATACCATGTTCCTGGTGTCCATGCTGCTGGTCAGTGGTGCTTGGGTTATGGTATGTATGTAAAGCACCCTCTGCAATACCTTGCAGTGTTGTTTCAGTCAGGTACCTAGGTTTGCTACCTCCGTTAGATGTTTTAAGATTACTGTTTAATTTCAAATGCTACTTCAGTTAAGTGTTTTAAGATTATTGTGTTGTTCTTAAGTACTACCTCAGTTGAAGATTTTAAGATCACTGTTCTGGTTTTTCAACTGCCACCCCTAAGTTACTGCTTTTCTACGTACAAAATTACTGTTTTGTGTTTTACTGCTGAAAATAACTTAGAATAGCCATTTCTTGTCAAGTAATTACTGTGTTCAGCCACTGGGCACCCCAAATAAAAGAAAATCGTTTTTGTGATTAAACCAAGCGTGTGGCATCTCCTTCTCCCATCACAGTCGGGGAACCCAAAGGGGGCACCCCCTGTGTGCAATGGGGCAAAGGGGGTCAGGGACCCTGGCAGGGCAGAGCCCTGTGTGCGATGTTGTCTGGATTTAGGCAAGCATTTATGATGTTATTTTCAATGGATATCTCATAAATGCTATAATCCATAGGAACTATGTCATGTTTCGTATCAATAGAAAGGTAGTAATTTGCTGGGAATGATTATATAGTTTATGTCTAGGAATTCTATTTCGATTAGACGATAGGAATTTGATGTTATATCCATACTTTAACTTGTGTCATTCTGGAGGAAAGCCTTAGATGGGAGGGTGTGAACAACCATTGTCTTCTTAATGTTTAGGAATTTTCCAGGTAGAATGGTCCCAGGGAGTATCCTGATGAGCCATTAAGGACATAAGGAATACACCCATTGTGTCCTTAATGGCTCATCAGTTTAGTCCCTGGGACCATTATCCCTGGTACATTCCTAAACATTAAGGACACAATGGTTTGACATACCCACCCACAGGTATTTCAGTAAAATAACATAAGTTAAAGTACAGATAGAATACCCAATTCCTAACTTCTAATCCAAATAGAATTCCTGGACATAAACTATATAATCATTCCCAGCAAATTACTACCTTTCTATTGATACCAAACATGACATAGTTCCTATGGATTATAGAGCATTTATTAGATAGCCATTGAAAATATCATAAATGCTTCCCTAAATCCAGACAGCATCACACACAGGGCTCTGCCCTGCCCTTTGGGTGGCATGCCAGGCTTCCCCTCTGCCCCCCCCCCCCAGCAGGGAGGGCAGTGGTGTAGTCCTGGGGTAGCCCTAAGTCAACTTAGGGCTACCCCATGTCTACACTGGCTTAATTCGACTTTAGAAAGTCGAATTAAGCCTTAGGTCGAGTAAAAAGCAGGTTTAATAAAGTCGACTTAATTTTCATTAATTCGACTTTATTTATTTAAGCAAGCTGCTTAAGTTGACTTAAGCAAAGTGTAGTGTGGACGCAGGGCAAATTAAGTCGACTTAAGCAAAGCTTAAGTCGACTTAATTTGCCAGTGTAGAAGCAGCCTGAGTCTATGAGCACCTGGTACAATGGAGTCCTGATCTCCGCTAGGGTCTGTACAGCATTTAGCACAACACAGCCCCTGATCTTGATCCGGGTTTGCCCATTCCCTGGTGTAACAGAGGCCTTTATCTTCCACTGCCAGGTCTTTGGGGAAGAGGTCACCCTTTCTGTATGTACGTACAGCACAGAGCACTCCCAGACCCAGATCGCTAACCAGAGCCACTAGCTGCTACCGCAGAATTAAGAATAATAAACATACCTTTGGTTATTGTGGGCTTCAGCAACTCTGGGCTCTTTCTTCTCTCTGAAGTCGCAGTCACCAACCCCGACCACAGCCCCAACCCTTCCTTCCTTTATCTCAGAACCAAAGGCTAGTTCAGAAAGAACGGAAGCTGTAAGAGGTGCCGTCAAGAGCGAGAACTCTGAGCAAAACCTCAGGATCCTGGTTACAGCTCAGCACTCGCGCCGTAACTAAGGGAATCAAAATAGTGACCAAAATGTGTGGGAAGCAGCTGATGCCTCAGGAAGCCCAAAGGGAGGTGAGTGGCTGGGTGGTTATGAATCTTGACAATGTCACTGGCCTAAAGAAGAAGGGATGCTGAAGATGGGATATATCTTCATTTTGGTGAGGCTTTTGACACTGTCCCACTTGATGTCCCCATAGGCACCCAACAGAAATGTGGGCTAGATGAAATTATCATAAGATAGGTACACAAGGGTTCAGAGACAGTCCTCAAAGTGTAGTTATCAATGGTCAAAGTAGGAGGGCATAGTAACACGCTGCACCCCACATAGGCTATGTCCACACTTGCACTTTTAAGTTGCCTTTAGCTAAACCGACTTAAAGTCGACTTAGTTGAGTCGACTTAGTGTGTCTACACTTAAATTTAAAGTCGACTTAAAGGGAAACTTACAAAGTCGACCTAGAGCGTCCACACTGGATGCTCTAGGTCGACTTTGTGGGGCTAGGGGGACTTTGGGTAGGTCCACGGTGGCAGGGGGGCACCCCTTGTGTGCAATGGGGCAAAGGGGAACAGGGACCCTGGCAGGGCATGTGGGCAGGGTGTGACGCTGTCTGGATTTAGGAAGCATTTATGATATTATTTGCAATGGATATCTCATAAATGCTCTATAATCCATAGGAACTATGTCATGTTTGGTATCAATAGAAAGGTAGTAATTTGCTGGGAATGATTATATAGTTTAGGTCTAGGAATTCTATTGTGATTAGAAGTTAAAATTTGGTGTTATATCCATACTTTAACTTATGTTAAAACCATTGTGTCCTTAATGTTTAGGAATGTGCCAGGACAATGGTCCCAGGGAGTTACCTGATAAGCCATTAAAGACATAAGGAATACAACCATTGTGTCCTAATGGCTAGTGTGACACAACTGTACAACAGCCCAGATTGAAGGGGGGAAACATCACAGACATATCTAGTTGGGTGCTGGGGTTAGCCCTGGGTCCAGGACTATTCAATATTTTCATTAACAACTCAGATAATGGAATGGGGAGTATGCCTATGAAATCTGCGGCTGACACCAAGCTGTGAGGGGTTGCAAGCACTTTGGAGGGCAGTATTAGAGTTCAAAGTGGCCTTGACAATTTAGAGAATAGGTCTGAAATCAACCAGAGGAAATTCAATCTAGACAAAGAGCAAAGGGAAGGATCTGGTGGTTAGAGTGGATAACAAATTGAACTTGAGTCAGAAAGTGATGCAGTTGTGAAGAAGGCCCTGGGTCTGAGGTGTGTTAACAGCTGTTGTATGTCAGATATGGAAGCTCATTGTCCTGATCCACTCAGCGCTGGTGAGCCCAGCTGGAGATGTGTGTCCAGTTCTAGGCACCATGAAGTAGGAAAGGTGTGGATAAACTGGGCAGAGTCCAGAGTGGAGATTGGCTTTGGTACCCCTGTCATGCTGGGTGCTGCAAAATCCTGACTCAAACTGGGTAAATGGAAGATGTCACACCTTGGGCCTGTAACAGAAGGAGGACAGTAACTGGGCCCAGGTGGGGCTTTAAACAAACAGTGTTTCCCTGCCACAAAGGCACAGATTGGAAGATGCACTCACTGGAGAAGAAGAAATTGAGACAGGTTTCAGTCCCCAAGAGCTTGAATTCATCAAGGGACAGGATGTTAGGTCTGTTCCTGTCCTGTGACTCAGCTGGGAAGCCCATCCAATGCAGGTGTTATCTCCGCAAACACTTAGTACCCTAGCTGTCACGTGGCCCCTGCTACTTTGCACTAAAAGTTTCCTCCTACACTTTGATCTCCTCCCATTTCAAAGCAACTACTCGTGTCCATACAGGCAAGCCCTTAGCTTGGAGCAAAGCATATTGGATGAAAAGAAGTGTCCTTGTGAGCTGTTTGGAAATTCTTCTTGTGACGGGATGCACATCCGTGCAGCTCTAGGGCATGACCTGTATAACTTTTCTGTTCAGTTTTGCAGTATAATTGTGTTATTTGATGCCAATTACGCTATACCAGGTTCCTTTGTGAATGCTCAGAATGTGTTCCACGTGGCTGCCATGGTGCCATGTTTCCTACAGCAACATGTATGTACAGATGTGAGGCATGATACAGGGTTCAGACTCTCAGGACTCTTTCTAGCACAGTGGCTGGAGATTTACACATCAAAGGGAATGCTAATGCCCTCCCCTGCTCAGGTAGAAGTGAAGAGAATCTCACAACAGGACAGTGGGAGGAGGGGTTGTCAGCAGTTGGTTAAAACAAAGACACAGAGACTGTGAGAGGAGAGAAGCTGCAGGCTTTCAGCCTGAGAAGACACCATCTTGCAACCAACTTCAACAAGATCAGGGCCCTGCCTGAGAACAGGCAGAGAATGGCCGTAAAACATCAAACAGCCGAACACCATGCGCATAATCTTGGACTCTGAGGTCAGTTTAGGTAGAGATGTTAGGGTAGCATGCGGTTTATACCTTTTATTTGATAGTGGTCACTCCTGACTCATTTATAGTATGGTTCTGCCTTGATTGGCCATGTTCTCACTTGAAATCAGACTCTGATCAATAAACTAGTAGCTGTTTTACCTAAAGCTGTGTGGTCTTTAGAGGGTGCGGATGTGGGAGGCTGGGCACAATCCACTTCTTTGTTAAGTGGACGGACTTGAGACTAAGGTGATTGGGAGTGGGTCCCGATCCCTGTAGGGCAGCAGCTCCCAGTGTAGTGTCTGGGACTGGGTGTGCTTGCTTGGGGACCAACGCCTGTGTGACTGGTGGATTTACACCCACTGCCTGGGACCAATTACACGCTGGTGGCTGGTGTGGACTGACTCAGGAGTGAGTGGTCACCCAGCAGAGCGGGGTAAATTGGGGTTCAGGAGCGGGGTTCAAGTGGTCATAGCAGCACACCAGACCGGATTTGGGGAGCAGCCTGTCACAGAGGCCCCCTCCCCATCAGTAAGCCCTAAGAGCAGGCCAGCAAGCAGCCTCTGACCTCAGAGTCCTGGCTTGATTCCTTAACAAACTCTCCAAAGAGGCTTTTGCAAG
>VOCT01039345.1:0-11822 GCA_007922175.1 Pelusios castaneus
GGACACAGTAATATTTGGTGGTGGCATGATAAGAAATTAGGTCTGAGGAACATATCATACTGTGAATTGTTACACGGCTGATCTTAGCCATATTGACACAGAGTATTTTTGACTAACAAGGAGATATCATTTTTCCATCTTGTCATGAATATTTAAGAGAGTGGCACCAGGAGTTCAACTTCTGCAGGTATATTTTCTCAGTTTGTCACGAAGCTCTTTGATTTTCACCCCATAAATGATTGGGTTGAGCATTGGAGGGATGAGGACCCGGAAGTTGGCCAAGAGGATGTGAATATGGGCAGCGATGCCCTGACCGAACCTGTGTGTCAGGGAGGAGAAGAGGGAAGAAGTAAAAGACATCAGTATCACACAGATGTGCGCTGTGCAGGTGTTGAGGGCTTTTTGGTGGGCTTTCTTGGAATGGATGTTCAGGACAGCCCTGATGATCATCCCATAGGAAATTCCAATGAGTGTCAGGTCTAACCCAATGATCACAAATGTCATAATTAAGGTAATGCTCCGGCTGACAGTGGTGTCTGAACATGACATCTTCACCACAGCCATGTGCTCACAGTAGGTGTGGGCGATAACAGTGTTGGTGCAGAACGGCAGCCTCCGCAGGGCCATGTTCTCTGGCAGAACGAAAAGAACAGATAGCATGAAACCCAGAAGACCTAGCTTAGCTGTTCGTGCATTGGTGAGGATGGTGGTGTATCTCAGAGGATTAGATATGGCAAGATAGCGATCGAAGGCCATTGACACAAGGATGGCTGAGTGCATCGCAACAAACACTTGAAAGAAGAACATCTGTGTGAGACAGCCATCCACAGTGATGTCTTTGAAACCAAACCAAAATATACCCAGTGCCTTTGGCACTATGGAGGTAGACATGCCGATGTCTGTGAAGGACAGCATGCAGAGAAGGAGGTACATAGGCCTGTGCAGGGTCTGCTCTTTGGCAATGACAAACAGAACAAGGAAATTTCCCAACAGAGTGATGATGTAGAAGGTAGTGAAAGGGATGGAAATCCAGATGTGGGCAGCTTCTAGCCCAGGGATGCCATTTAGAATGAATGTTGATGGGCTGGAGCTGGTGAAGTTGAAAGCCCCCATGAAGTGGTTGAAGTGCAGATCAGGCTCAGAAATACTCAGAGTGCCTCTGAAGGGAGAGAATCACAGGCAATGAGGGTACTCACTTGCTAAGAAATGGCAAGGTAAATATTTTTCATTTCTAAAAAGCTAGAAGGTGGGAGGTGAGTAGTGAGGTTGCAAATTTGCATGTGGCATCAAATTATTTACTCTGATGTCCACTACAGATATACCTTCAGAGGGATATAACAAAACCTGAGGAATGAGAAGTATGATGGGAGATGACCTTCTTTGTCAATGAGTGCAGTGGATACACTAATTCTTAAGTGTATGAACTCAGAACAGGGACTTGATGTCTTGGTACATGGGTCTGTGAAGCCCGGCTCAAAGTGACATCATGGACAAAAAATAAGCAAATCGTTTTGTGACAGGTTGAGAGGTTGCTGGGATAAACCAGGCTGATTCAGCCCCTTGACAATGGTGTCCTGATTGGAGGGAATTAGAAAGAGCTGAGGAAACACTACACAGGCTGGGTTGATGATGAGAAGCTGTTGGGATCGTTAGTCAGGAGCTGTGAAGGCACCTAGGAAGGCTATGCAGGAGATGGGGACAAATAGCCAGTGCAAAGAGAAACCACAAGTGGACTGGGACTTCCCTTGATCAATGGCTGTAGCAGTGAGGTCCCGGGGGTTAGGGTACTGGACTTTGTATTGTTAGATGGTGATGGGAGCATGAGGCTGAAATCTGCAAGAAGTTTCTAGGTGCAGAGGAGGTGATCAGCGGGAGGCGCTGCATGCAGTGTCTATAGTTGGATGAAAGAATATATTCAGTTAAATTGAACATGGCACATTTCAAACTGAATTAAAAATAATGCTTCCTTTAGTCAGTGCCTACTGAGAAAAAGGAATTCATTGCCATAAGATGAACTTGATAACAGCTGTAAAGCAATAATCATAAATGTTTTGGACATTTAAATGAATAGTGAGAATCTTCCATTGCAATAGTTAGAGTGAAATAAATATCTTCCAATGACCTATAAGCCCATACATTTCATGACACAAGCAAATCCCTGGCTTTTAGGTCTTAACCATCGCGACAGTCAGTTTATCTCCACAGCACCCTATTGGCAGCTCCTGGGATTTTCACTGTTGCAGAGAGGACACTGGACTGGATGGAAAATTGATCTGATCCACCGTGTAGTTCCTATTTTCGATAGGAGCCAAGTTTTCCCAATGGAAACAGACATTATCATGGAAAACTCAGTGCTCTGTTACCTCCTTCATTTCCTTTCGTGACACACTTTCTTGAAGGCACCCAGCTTTCTCTGAGACTTAAGATGTAAATCGATTACATTATGTTGTCTTCTTAACAGACATAGATAAGCAGAGACACCTGTCAGCAACGCAGCTACTTGCCCTTCTCATGCGTCAATACAGATAAAATTTAGAGATGCCACAGAAATCGGGAGATCCTAAATAACGAAGAGGAGAGTTAATTAATTCAAAACAAGCTGTATTGGATGGTATCCTGAGTTGAAGAAAAAAAAGCACGTTGTCTTATAGAGTTATGCAGATGTATAGATCTAAGAACAAAGAAGGGAGGTCATTTTTACACAATGGAGGAATCTTTTTTCCAGGATTAAAGACAAATTTTGATACACTAAAGAGAATTTAGAGAAGAGGAACAAGAAAGATGAAAGGATTGGAAATCCTGCATTACAGTGATAGATTCAGTAAGCTCAGTCTGTATAGTTAAAGAGAGATGACCATATACAAGTACTTAAGTAGGGAATGTATATTGAAAAATAGGTTTTTCAGGATAGTATAGAAAGGCCTACCACCATCCAGTGGCCAGGAGGTGAACTTAGACAAATTCTGTCTGTAAATAAAGTGAACAATTTTTAAAGACAGAGAGTAATTAACCTTTGGAGCAATTTTCCAAGGTCATGGCACATTCTCCTTCACTGAAAATTTCTAAGCCATGACTTAATGTTTATCTAACACCTCAGCTCTAGAAATTCCTTGGGGGCAGGTCTCTGGCCCATGCCATACAGGAGGATGGGCTAGATTATTGGAGTGCGCCTTTCTGGCTTGAAGATCTGTGAATGCAGCTCTGCATCACACAGAGGATTCAGCAGGAGGCATTTTCCCTGTAAGCTCTAGCCTGAGTTCTCCTGAAGGCATTTAAAAAAAAAAAAAAAAAAAAAAAACATGACAATGCTGAATTTAGCACCCACTGGAAAAAATCTAATGTGACCTTGGAGCTTGAAAATGATACTCTAGGTGTGTTTTACATCTTGGGTGACACTGCATGTATCAAAATTTTAGATGAGAAAAATATGGACATATACCAATAAAATCTCTGTCCTGACTAATAAATGTTCAACTGTTCCCATTAATGGCTAACAGAGCTGGCTAAAAAGTGATCCCAGGGAGTCCTGGTTTTAAGATCTGTTTCCCACTGTCTCACTGTGTCAGCTAGCCTGCAGAATTCCTGTAACTTGCAGCTGCATTTCCCTAGGCACTGAAATGACCCAGAATCGCCATCTCCCATTACAGCATTTGCATACTTCTTACCCTGCTCACTTTCTCTGTGTAACAGCCCCAAAAAACCCACGTCCATTCTATGTGGGTCCGACAAGAGCAAATTCACAGGTACATTGGTATCCTCCATCCCTCAAAGGAGAGAAACCATCACTGATCCTTCCCAACAAAGGGTTCTGGTGGAACATGGGCCACCTCACTCCTGTGAGAGATGAGGTACGGGGAACTTGGGAAGTTTGGAGGCTGTTGGAGCAATCGGTGATAGGTAAGCAGGGAGAAGACATTGGTGCCCAGTGTACTGTAGGAATTGGGCAGCCTGTGATGGGGGTGGTGATTATAGACAAGATATAAGATACAACAGGAGACTGAACTAGATGAGGACCAGAGATCAATGGTTCTTTTCGCTCATAATGATTTAATGTTTAACAGCTGGAAACAAATGGAAAAGAATTGAGTAAAGGTTGTGTCAGCCAGGCTGCGATTTTAGGGCTTGATGGAGTAAAGAGGACCTGAAACCAGCCCAGACATTCTTGGAGTGAGGAAAGTTCTCAGGACTCGCCTGGGAACAACAATGTGAAAAAACTGTGTTATTTCAGAAGCAACACCCTCCTGGTCATGTACACCTGATTCCCTGGACCCACAGCCCGGCAATGAAGTGATGCCACCGAGTCAGGATCAACACCAGGTGTCGGACACTCCACACAGTGGCAGTGATAGATAGAGGGGGAGCAGTCTGCAAAGCCTTTGCAATGTTGCTTTTCCATTCTGGCATTTGCTGAAGTTGCCATAAGACTCTTGTGGGATTGGACACAGGAGGAGAGATCGGCTGGATGGGGAAAGGTGTCAAAGACAATCTACTCCAATGTTTCCCTATTACATTACAGTCTGAGACACCCTTACCCAGGGAGAGAACAGGAGGCTTAGTTACACCTCTTTGTTCTGTGAATTAGGCAGTATATCCATTCCCTATTTCACTCTGTTTTAGGACTCCATGTCACTGTGATCTGGATATTGCACATCTCATACCACACACACGCCCTGCATTCCTGGATCTCCCCCAGTGAGATTAGCAAATTGACTGGTTCCCTCTAAGCCAGAATCATGCTTTTATTTTTACTGCATTTTGGTGCTTGTCTTTCTATAGAACCAATGACACGGGATCAGAGAGAGCCCTGAGCACCCTCCCAAAAATTCCTTTGAATCTCTAAACTGTGAGTTTAAGATTTCAGCTACTCTTCTGTCATTTCCTCTCTGCTCCAGATGAGCTCAGTCATCTTTAGAGACTTGAAGGAAAACCCCAGTTGAAATCATTGGAGGCTTATGGCCAGTGAAAAATCAAGACATTTTAAAAGCCCCTAAATGTGGATTTAGGGTGAAATCCTGGCCTATGTTGGCCTGTAGCCATTGATCTCGATTGGACCAAGATTTTAGCTGTTGTGTCATACTTCAGTCATGCTGCTGCAAAAATCTCAGCTTCAAGTCCTGCAACAGTAAGAGCTATTCCATTAGCCTGCTGAAAGAGTCTGAAGGAAGATACCCAGTTTATGTGGCATGCTGAGACCGGGCATGAAAGATGGGGATTTCAAAATTTAGGGCCCCAATCTTTCTTTCAGTGATACAAGTGTCAGTCTGCATGACAAACTGAAGACAACGTGAGACCAGAATCTGGGCAAGGTGTAAAACCCTCAACGACTTATTCTTTTTGAGAAATCTTTGTTATCACACATACCAACAGCAGAGGTAACTCAATAAGGAAGGACTCAATAAGAGACAAGTAATGGATCTTTAAAAAACACCTATTTGTCGACAGTATTTAACGTAAAAGCTCCCTCCCCACCCATTTTACTATGTAAATTGTTTCATGTTTCTGAAAATACTAAACATTACAAGTTTCTGTGCTGGAGAATTTCTGCCCAGACTGTTCTTTACTTGAACCCTTCTCCGGTCCTTAGCAACAACTTATTGGAGAAACAGGCAACTCACCAAAATCCCACTCAGCAGACAGGGACTCACCTTACTCTGCCACAAGAATCAAAGTATGAATCTCACATCTGACTCTCACAGCGCTGAACAGTGACCTTTTTTATTTCCCATATAGTCCCTGTGGATGCTCAGGCTGTTCAGAACTCCAGAACAATTCCTTGATCTCTGTGAGTAGTGGGAAAGCATGAAATAGACCCTGGAGAATTTTAGCTTAAGAGCCTCCCCCAGAGTGAAGAAATGATTACACCCTTACAGATGCTCAGGTTGTCAGAGCAAACTGAGTCTTGTAAAGTTGAAATACTAGCCCTGCACTGCTGAAACAACCGAGAGAAAATAAAGGCCAAGGATATGATGTACTGATTTATGTGTCAGCATTTGTGTAATGCTGCTCATTGTCATAAAATTTGAGAATCTGCTCCTGGTTCTGACTGATGAGTCCTGGGTTGTATCTCTCAGATTATTTGAGAGTGCTCCCTCTTAGGCTATGTCTACACTAGACAAAGTTAGGTCAACTTTGTTAAGTCGACTTAATTAGGTGGATTTAAAGTCGACTTTATTAAGTTGACTTAACAAAGTGGTGTCCATGGACGTGGACGTAGTCCACTTTGTGAAGTCAACCTACCTGCCCTTAGGTCGACTTAATAAAATGTACTTAAGCGCCCACACTGTGCTTAGGTGGATCTAAAGTAGGGTTAGGTCGACCTAAGGGGGGGTTAGGCCACCTAACCAGCAGGTCTTACTAAGTGGACCTAAGCTTTCATTAGGTCCATTTAAGGATTTTCTTAAGTCGACCTAATGAAAGCATGGTGTGGACAGGAACTAAGTTTGGTAGATTTAAGCCTCCTCCACATCTGACGAAGTGGGTTGGAGCCCACGAAAGCTTATGCCCGAAGATATGTGTTAGTGTTTAAGGGGCCACAGGACTCTTGTTAGTTATACAAGTATTAGGAATATTAGGAACCATTTTTTCTTCTTTGAGTTTTTGGTTGTTACTCTTGCCAGCCAGACCTGGCACCAGCAAATGACTGGATTCTAAATCTAGGGGTTCCCATCAAAGATACAACACTAACTGGCTTGAGCCATCACACAGTCTCCTTAAGAAATCACACGTTCTACCCTCAGTGCCCTAAAAGGGCGATACATCCCCTCTCGCAAGCACAGAGTCTGTGGCCTCGTCTACACTAGGAAGTCTTGTCTAGAAAAGTAAGCTTTTATCGACAAAACAGTCCTAGCATACACACTCCACTCCCCTCTTTGCTGACACTGCTCTCTTTTGCTGACAAATAATTTGACCAAAACGAGAGGCATGGGGCTTTTGTTGGGAAAGTTAACACAGTAGAGTATCAGTGTGGACACTCTGCCTTGGTATACTGGTCTGGAGCTCTCATTCTTCCCAATTTCACTTCTGTAAGATAAATTTAGTAAAAGGGTATTTGTCATTGCCTGTTGAGGGGAGGGGATCCCCCAGAAGTAGGGCTTTGGATGCCTGAGGCTCCCTAGGGTCATGGCCAGGAGCCACCAGGGCTGTGATCCCTAACAGCTGCATCCCCCCTCATTTGGGGAGCCCTGGCTGCAGCTCCCCGCTGCCAAGGATGGAGAAGCCCCCGGGGCTTCAGTGACTCTGCCGCTTCGGCTCCTCCGTCTCCTGCTGCTTCAATCCCCCATCACTGGGGATGGGGAAGCTCTGGTGGCCACCTCCATTCCCCCAAAGCAGAGGAGGGGAGCCACTGGGGCTTTTGAATCTGTTGAAATTCTGCAGGTCCAGGATGGGTCTGAGACTGATATTGGCTTTCATGATTAAGAAATAATGAGAGTAGAACTCCTACCCCCTTAGCTCCAGAAGAACATTCTCTACCTCTCCCACTTGTAGTGGCATTTTCACCTCCTGGAATAGAATTTGCTCATGATAATGCTCCCTGAAGAGGGATGAGGTGGAAGGATGGGAAGAAAGGGAGCTATTGAATTGTAAGGAGTTTGCCTCTTCCATCAGCTGTAGAACCCAGCCGTATAAAGCAAAGTGGGTCCGCACTCAATATAAGGGGGAAAACTGGGACAAATAAAACAACCCAACAACTACTTCTTTGAGCAATGCATTCCAGTTCTTGGAAGCAGCTGCAGGGTGCACCGTAACCTAGAACCTGAGGATCTGCAGCCCAGTACTGGATCCCAACCCATGATTTCAAAACTAAAGGCTAGACAGACTTCAGCCAAGACCTACTTCTAGATCTATTCATCTACAGGTGAAGTTGTGAAACAAAGCACTGAGACCCATCCAAATACTGGATGTGTACTAGAGGCTGTACACAAGCCGGCAAACTTCAAATTCTACTGGAAGCTTGATGCATATGTACTTTAAATATTGTATTATGTAATTTGCTCTAATCCTTTAACAATATTCTCATAATTTGATTCATTCCTTGTATAATAAGCCTTTAGTTTAGTTACTAAAGGATTGTCCAGCAATGTGCTATTTTTGGTTAGATCAAAACGTATAGTGACCTGGTAACGTGGCAGATCCTTCTGGGGTCAGGAGAACCCTTTTGGTAAAGAGCATTGGGTTTTAAGTAACATATCTCTTTCCTGGACCTGGTAGCTGGCTGGCCTGAAATACAGTAAAGGAGACTGCTGCTTCTTTGTTGTGGTTTCTTGATAACCAGTGTGGGGGATCGAAAGCATTGTTTATGACTGATTGTGAAGTCTGCCCCGATCTTGGCATTTTCAGGTCATTATTCCAGGCCAGCAGGGTCAAAATGTGGTAAACTGCAGCTACAAGAAAAATAAAGAGAAACTGGGAAGGGCTAGAAGAAACAACGAACCATGCCTATGAGTATATGGACCCCCAGACTGGAAGTCTCTGGGATGTCAGAAAAGTTCACAATATGTTCCTCACACACCCCAGGACTTCTTTCACGGCCCTGGCTGTTCTGCGGTGTGGTTGTGGCCACATGACTTCAGACTGTAGCAGGACCACTGTACATGTGATAAAAAAAATCAGCCTTGTACTTTCTTCCTTTGCCTTTGGCTGTCTGAATGTGTAACATCAATACGTCAAACTGAGCAAGAACGTACTCACAGAGGGAAGGAAAGCCACAGAGTGTCAAAAAGTGGCAAGTTCCAAAGGGAGAGCCGTGATAGTCTTCGTCAGCCAAAAAAACAAGGCGTCCTATAGCATAGTCAAAGACTAACCAATTTATCTTCATTCTCCCCATGATCACTTCCTTGGGGGTCACATCTTCTGCCCCATGCCATACCCCTAATTCCAGCTATGATGTTCCCTCTAATTGCCTCGCTCCCGGGACCATCTTGCACTGGCCTCACTCTGGGAATCCCCACTTCTGGATAACTCATGCCCAGCCATCTGCAAGCCAGCTGTCCCTGACTAGTGAGCGAGTGCTTCTGGCAAGTCACTCATGAGATTAAGCAATGGCGTGACCCCCCACCAACATCCCGAGGCCCAGATGCAACTATAGGAACTGCCGTCTTACAGAGTCCAGTGCTCCCAATCGGACTCTGCAAGATCACTGGTAACTGAATTTATCAAAGCGATTGGTACGCACCAGCTCTGTCATTCTAAGAGATGTCTCTGCACACACCCGTGGTTTTGATAAAAAACAGAAATAAGTTTATTAAGCAAAGAAAGATTTTTAGTGGTTACAATCCAGACTAATATGAGTCAGACTGATGAAGAAGAAATAAAAAGACAAATGAAATATGAATCTAAACTTAACCCTTCAGTAGCCAGGTGGGCCTTGATAATGAATCTTAACTACACAGGCAGCCTGAGCTAACTTGTTCAGACATCTCCTCCCTCCGCCTTGGGTTTCTGTCAGTTGCCTGCCATTGTCTTATAGATGGTTTATAAGGGAGAGCTCCAGGGACAAAAAAAAAACAAACAAACACTTGTGCCTTTAATATGTTTCCTCATCACCCCCTTGGGTCAAGTGATCAGCCGTGTCCAGCAATGGGCATGGCTTCCTCTACTTCCTTCACTTTCCTTTGTGTTTGCCTGGATTTACGCCAGCCATCTGAGACACATGTGGGAATATTACACACCACAGTGTCATACCTGTTCATGTGACATTGCACACCACATGCTACCAAAACTTTAATGTTCAGTATGTCGAGAGCCCTTTGGGAATTGTTCCCCCTAACCTGAATTCAGGACCTGCCCTCCAGCCAGATTTTTTTAAAGTCCCATTCCTTCCCAAGCAATACATTCCTGCAAACAATGTACCCACCAGCATGGGAGCAAGTGAAGAAAATCCCAGAAAACTTCCCATCCCTCTGGAACTTCCCTTATAGAAAAACTAAGGGAAAGACATTTCCTGAGGCATATGGCACTGTCCTGTAAGGAGTAAGTACGCTCATGGGATCCACAGAGAGACCATTATGCTAATGGGCTTGTTTCTGGTGTTAAAGACGTGAGCCATAACAGCACAGCCTTAATGCCACAAGATTTCAAGGCGAGTGGTAACTGTGATGTGCTGCACCCCCCACATCCCTGTAATGTAATCTATGTATCACTCTTTTTGACCTTTGTAAAGTAATGGTTTGGTTTGATGCAAAATAATCATTGTTATTATGGCAACATGTTTCCTGCAACATCATACATATCCACAGATAGGAAACCTGTCCCAAAAAGTATTTCATGTGGCTCAGGTTGGGGCAGAGCAATGGAGCTGCAGAGCTGTGCTTCCATGTCCCCAGGCACGCATGAGAAACAACTATGGAAATTGATGCCCTGGCGTCAGGAGGGAAAGATCATGATACAAAAAATCTCCTGACCCCAGGGAGGAGGGAATGTTTGGAGAAAGGAGAAAAAGTCATACATTATGGCTATGTCTACACTTGAAAAGTTAAAAACGAGCCTGGTGCCACCTTAAAGTCTAACAAATATCTTCGGGCATAAGCTTTTGTGGGCTAAAACCCACTTCATCAGATGTCTGAAATGGAGGCAACAGTAGAGAGGTATATATGCACCTAATATATATATGCACCTAACATAATAGATGCACCTAGGTATATATGCACTTAACAAAAGTCGACTTAATTTTTCAAGTGTTGACATGGCCCCTTTTCAACCTTATTAAGTCGACTTAATGTTTTAAGTCAACTTAATAAGCTCCAACAAGACGCTAATCCCCATCTCTACTGGCTTAAGTCGACTTCATAAAGACGACTTAAGTGCTAGTTCGAATTAAAACAAGGTGTTATTAATTCAAACTAACTTTTCCTTAATTTGACTTAAGGAGCAGCTTAAGTCGACTTAAGGAAAACCAGTGTAGACACAGAGTATTTTAAGTCAACTTAAGCCTCCTTAAGTAGACTTAATTTGTAAGTGTAGACTCACCCTAGGGGACCTGTCTGCTTGGATCTAAACCTACATAGATTTTGGAGAGATCAGTGTACCTTTGGAATCCTGACTGAGAAAAAATGTCCTTGTTAAAATGACAGAGTAAAGTATATGGGAGTGCAATGATTAGGAAGGGCCCCATTCCCTGAAACATGGAAATTCACGGGGTAGCATCTGAGGCTGGGGTGTTCACTAGGGGACCATCTCCTAAGCAGCTAGTGAGTGCACTTTTGGTACCTAATATATGCAAGAGGCTAGTGTAGGCTGACCCAGGAGAGGGCATCCACCTAGCACAGCAGGGTAAATTGAGCCCCAGGGATGGGCAATCAGAGAGATATAGCAATACACAGGACTAAATTTTAGAAGGTGAACAGCACAGTAGCACACCTCCTTCCTGGGGGTTTATGTCACAAAGCATGCAGCATGTAATTGGGGAGGTCTCTGGGAAATACGGAACCCCATTCTTCAGGGGGAAGGAGCAGAGGGAAAATTCCAAGTGTTAGCTTATTAAGAATTCAGAGAGAATGATTTGGGGAGACTCATGAATAGAAAACATTGTGGGAGCTTAGTTGATGACAGAGTTGGGGACCTTGTGATGACAGAGAAAGGCAAACGAGTCAAACCTGGAGAAAGTGAGGAATGATGAGAATTCACAACCATATTGATGGAAAAATGAGATGAGAGCTTATGAGAAGCCATTAGCGCTGGTTTTCTGGAAATGCTCATTTACACAGTATGTGGGAGTTGTGTATGACCAATGACTCTGAGAGAAATCAGGTGATGGTCACAAAGATGGAACTCAGCCATGGACACAGTAATATTTGGTGGTGGCATGATAAGAAATTAGGTCTGAG
>ML686143.1:0-13770 GCA_007922175.1 Pelusios castaneus
GCCCCTGCAGGCTCCAGCTGTCTCTCTAGACAGCTGGAGCCGGCTGGGGCCGCGCCGGGCTCCAGTTGTCTCTTTAAACAGCTGGAGCATGGCGCTCCCCTGCCGGCTCCAGCTGTCCCTTTAAACAGCTGTTTAAAGGGACAGCTGGAGCACGGCACGGGGCCCTGCCAGCTCCAGCTGTCTAGAGAGCCCTATGTGTCCACGCAGATGGAGTTATCAACCCAGTTGTGGAGCATGTGTGTCATTATTCCACCTTCATTAAGACCACATTTGTTGGAACAGCTCCATTCCAGTCACAGTGGCATAGAGTGCATGAAAGAAATCACACAAAGCTATTTTTGGTGGCCTGGCTTGGACAGCTAGAGCTTGCATCTCATGCCAGAGTGTCCGGAATGCACCTCACTAAGGCCTTGTACACACTACAGAGTTATCGTGTGGTAAGGCTCCTTACTGCGCGATAACTATCAAAGCGTCCATACATGAAAGCTTCTTGTTGCGTGGCAACAGCCTCTTGCTGTGCAACATGTAAACCACCCCAAACGAGGGTGGTAAGGCTTACCATGGAACAGTTGTTCTGTGGTAGGGCCTGTGTGGATGCTTGTTGCACCATTGACAGCCTCCGGAAATGTCCCAGAGTGCCAAACCGGGCCACTCTGGGACATTGGAGCTGTCAAATATGTCAATTTCACTGCTCTAGCTGAGCAGTGAAATTGACATATTTGGCCAGATTCCCCAGCTGGGGTATTGGCCGGCTGGACTGGGAAGGACAGCCGGCGAGAGCCACTCCCCTAGCTCAGCCCCGGGACTGAGCTAGGAGGGTGGACCGAACCGGCTGCTCTCGCCGTTTGGGTCAGACCTGGAGCTGAGCTAGGGGGTGGTACGAACTGACTGCTTTCGCTGGTTCGGGCCACCCCCCAATGAAGCTGCAGGGCTTCGGGTGGTGGCGGGAGCAGCTCCCGCCCCAACCGAAGCCCCGGGGCTGAGCAAGGGGACTTCGGGTGGTGGCAGGGGTTGCGGCGCTTAAGCGCAGCTCCCGCTGTCACCCGAAGCCCTGCAGACCCCTAGCTCAGCCCCCTGCTGCCACCCGAAGCCCCAGGGCTGAGCTAGGGGTCTGGCTGTGGGCAGTGCATGGTGGGACAGGTGCCCACCATGCACTGCTCTTGTATCACAAAGGAGCGTTCACCTTGCGATTTAAATAGCAGGTGTGTACACACCAAAGTGCTATAAATATAGCGCTTTCCTTATCCCGCAATAGCTTTTATTGCAGGACAAGTTTGTAGTGTGTACATAGCCTTAGACTATGTCTACACTTACCAAAGTTAGTTTGAATTAGTTAATTCGAACTAACTAATTCAAACTAATTTTAGTTAGTTCGAATTAACTTAATTAGAGTTAGAATGCTAGTTCGAACTAAGCAAGTGTCATGCAGGGCATTTGCTTAGTTCCAATTAGTCAGTTGCATTAAGGTCAATGTGCCAGTTAGTTCGAACTAATATGGCCACATGGACTTAATTCGAACTAACTAGTGCTAATTAAGGGTTAGTTCAAAGTAAAATGAGGTTTTACTAATTCGAACTAACTTTTCCTTTATTCGACTTAAGGAACTGCTTAAGTCGAATTAAGGTAATTCAAGTGTAGACATAGAGTAAATTAAGTCGACTTAAGCCTGCTAAGTCGACTTAATTTACAAGTGTAGACACACCCTTAGTGCCTCTCCTTCCATGGGACTACTCAGAAAGGCCATGGCAACATATTCATGTTGATTTTGCTGGTCCATTCAAAGGATGTATGCTTTTAATTGCTGTTGATGCACTTTCCAAATGTCCAGAAGTCTCTGTAATGCAGTCCACTACTACGGAAAACACTATCCAAAACCCATGTGGCTTCTTTAGTCATTATGGTCTCCCAGAGCAGCTGGTGAGTGACAATGGACCGCAATTCATTTCCCAGGATTTTGGAAGTTTTTGCCTCTGGGTTAAACAGGGACTATGGATTTTTTTTCTCATTACAACAGGTGATTGGACCTCACCTTCCTCTACATGCTGTTCCCCAGTGTTTGAATCTTAACATCTACTTTGATTTGCTGTTAGATCCTGACCTGATCTATGTCATACACTTCGATGCATTTAATTTCCTCCCGTTCTGTAAATTCCCCATCTTCAAAGCATCTAAGTGGGATTTTCTCCCATGAAAGCTCATGCAATAAATAAATTCATTAGTCTTTAAAAGTGCCACAGGACTCCTTGTTTTTGCTGAACTAGACTAAAAGGGCTACTTAAGGAGGCTTGAGTCGGTTTAATTTAAGCCACCTCCACACTAGGCTTTCATTAAGTTGACTTAAGAAATTCCTTAAGTCGTCTTAATGAAAGCTTAAGTCAACTTTGTTACTACCACTCATTAAGTCGACTTAAACCTTAAATCTTTGTTACTACCACCCATTAAGTCGACTTGAGGACAGTGTTGACATGGAGTAACCCTCAAGTCATCTCTATTAAGTCAACTTAAGGGTGGTTAAGTTGACTTAACAAAGTGGACTAAGTTGACTTAAAGCTAAATCAACTTAGTCCACTCTGTTAAGTCGACTTTAATAAGGTCAACTTTAAGTAGACTTAAAGTCAACCTTATTAAAGTTGACTTAACAAAGTCAACCTAACTTTTCTAGTGTAGACATAGCCAAAGAGGCCTCCTTCCATTCATTCCTGTTCTCTTTCTGTTTCCAGGTATTGCTTTGACCAGTGGGGAACAGTGGAAACAACTGCGCCGATTTGTCCTCACTAGTCTGAGAAATTTTGGGATGGGGAAGAAAAGCATAGAGGAACGTATCCAGGAGGAAACCCATTTTCTGGTGGAAAGGCTCAGAAACACACACGGTGGGGATTGATTCTTGTCTTTCTATAAATCATGATATAAACTGTTTGGTTCAAGCATCATCTAACTAAAGCCATTTGGTCCATGTATAACAATTTGTGTTATGTAAGGGGAAAGTATGTGTGAAGAGTTATGGAAATAACCATGTCTGACTGTTTCTTTCCAAAATTTTCTCCCCCTGAGATGTGACCAATGAGTTAGTGGAAAATCTTTGTCTCAGGTAGTTTGATGATAACACAGGGAGCCAGATTAGAGCAGATTAGTTCCAATGTGTTGGATTAAAAAGACACCTATGCCTACAGTTTGCTTTGTCTCATTTTTTTTTCTATACTAGATGTCTGATACATGTTTAGGAGCTTTATTCTAGAGTGCCAAGCTCCCCAGGAATATTTGAAATCACTCTGTAATTTTAGCGTGATTTATAAATGACGCTCATTCTCTTGAGTCCTTATATAATTTAAGGCCTTCTATCTTTGGGTGTCCTGCTTCAGTCTTAGCTTTTTCCAGTGTCAATCTGATTGCTTTAAATTCTGATCCTATAGTTATTTTAATGTCACTGGTGGTCTACCTAGTTGCCTCTTACCATGGGGTTCCAGTCCAGTGCCTGCCTTATGTTATTCTTCTCTTTTATTTGTATTTATCCAAGCCATCAACTTTTTCATTCCTGAATTTCCTATCTCAACAGCTTTTGTTTCATCTTCTTCTAGAGCTCTTCCTTTGTAATTTTTTCAACTCATCTGGTCCTGAGGATTTCTCTAAATCATCTGCTAATGGGAATTTGGTGTATAGATAGTGATATCTCTATGTGTCTCCAATTTTCAGCACAAGATAGCAAGACCAACTTTTCAATTATGCTAAATATTTCAAGTTTAGTTGGGAGGCAAAGATATATATTTCTTCAGATTCGCTTTAGAGTTACAGAGGCATGCCTGGGTTTTGCTCTTCTTACTTTACTGTTATTGTCTATTTCACCAGTTGTACTTAAGATGCTGAAAGATATGAAAAATATGAAAGATCAGATGTCTTCTGTGTCAGTCCCAATGACACTCAGAAATTATTATTATCAATATCTTAGTAATGTCTAGTGGACCCAGGTGATATTGGAGCTGCATTTGCACATGGATTGTTGGGACAAATGGTCTGAGGCAGTCTCTGCCTCAAGGAGCATACAACTCATATAGATGTGAATGAAAAAAGTGGAAGAAACAAAAATTTTCTCCCCTTTTTTTCAAACAATGAACAAAGGCCCATGCCAGTACTTTAGCCACTAATTTACCCTGATTCTTGCAATAATTAGTGCAACATTAATGGCCAAACTAATGATTGCTCAGCCCCTCTGGGTGAATTGAATGAAATGATGGTGCATGGAGATCTTTCCCCACCACTGGTCCAAACACACAGCACTGTCACAATGCTGCTGTAGTTGCCACATGAGCCCCCTGAGCTAAGGAGTAGCTATTGTTGTTGGTAAGGAGTGAAGGTGCTCAGTGGACACTGAAGACAGAAAACAGGCCCATTCCTTCTGCTGCTGTGCCGGGAGCCTTTGTTGGGCCAGGGAAGGAATAATGGCATATTGACGTTGTCCAGCCCTGGCTGGCAGCACAAAGGGGAGGTTCTGCTCTCTAGGAGCTAGTGGGGATGCTATAACAAGACAAGCAATGACTCTGTCAGAGCCCTGTGAGCTGGGTCCTGTTGTGAGAGGGATCCTTTGTGTGAAATGAGCCCCCACCAGAGAAAAGGTGACCCTCAGAGATGATCCCAGGTCAGAGCAGAGTGTGCCAGGCAGAGAGCCACAGAGAAGATAAGGTAAAAACTCATTGCCAGCCAAAACCATGATAAGTGTTTTTTTTCGATTCAGCGTATGATGATGGGTAAGAGTAGGGATTGGGACAGCCCTAAGTCACTGTCATCAGGGAATCTCACAGACAACCCCACCTTGAATTCTGCCCTGTGATCGTACATTCATAACTTCCCAGAGCTGCCACTGACTTTGATGCTGAGGGTGAAGACATTCATTTAAAATTGATCCTTTTTGTTTTTATTTTGATCCAGAGCAGCCCTTTGACCCCACCCTCATTCTCACCCACGCCGTCTCCAACATCATCTGCTCTATCGTCTTTGGGAGCCGGTTTGACTATGAAGATAGGAAATTTGTGACTTTAATTGGTCTTGTGCAGGAAAGCGGAAAGCTCCAGAGTTCTCGCTGGACAGATGTATGTTCCAGGGTTAATTCTATGCCTTCAATCTGGGTTGGGGGAGGGGACAGAGATTTCTTTCTTTAACTCTTAATTTTCCATAAACAGTTGTTGTTTCAGATGTGTAGAATGGTCTTTTTCTCTCAATTAAGGAGCTAGTCCTAGCAAAACCAGCCTCAAACTTGTTTGTGAGAGTTGTTTAAATTCTCTCACAAAACAATTCATTAACTCAGAGGATATTCACTATCTACACAAATGGTAAAAATCAAGGAAATCACCAATAAAAATACATATATTAACACCATAGGGGTCTGTAGTAGTCCCTTCCCCTCAGTCTTGGATGGAGGCCACGACCACTCACTACCACCTCTCTATAATGACAAGGCTTGATGGGGAATTAGTAGTCTCAGAATTTCTGACCCTTTGGGCAAGGGAGTGCCATAAACTGTCTGAGTGCCTGTTACCATCTGGGCTAGTCAGAGTTGTAAGGAATCTTCTGCCTGGTCCCCGGGCTCAGAGGCTATGTCTACAGTGGCATTTTAAGTCGACTTAAGGAGGCTTAAGTTGACTTAAATTAAGCCATGTCCACACTAGGCTTTCATTAAGTCGACTTAAGAAATTCCTTAAGTCAACTTAATGAAAGCTTAAGTCGACTTTGTTACTACCACTCATTAGGTTGACTTAACCTTTAAGTCAACTCCTTAAGTTGACTTAAGGACAGTGTGGACATTGAGTAACCCTTAAGTCGACTTTATTACGTCGACCTAAGGCTAGTTAGGTCGACTTAAAGCTAAGTCAACCTAGTCCACTTTGTTAAGTCGATTTTAATAAGGTCGACTTTAAGTCGACTTAACAAAGTTGACCTAACTTTTTCTAGTATAGGCATAGCCAGAGAGACCCTGGAAAAAGGCAGGTGTCATGGCCTAAGGTGCATAGGTGGTCATTCCAAAGGGTCCCTGGGCATAAGAGAACCTAAGCCCACCCTGCTCCGTAGGGTTCCAGGGCAAGGCACTAACCATGGTAACTGGTTCTTCCACTAGGTAAGCAGGGATCTCACTGAAACACACTGACTTGAATTTTAGCAACACAGCTGAGCTGGTGTCTGGTGTCCCTGAGCTACTTATTATTGCCCCTTGGGGGTGTACCTCCATCTTCTGGGATTCCTCCATCTCCCTGGAATACACAGCCAGTCGCAGTCCCAATAGCACCCCTCTGGGTTCTCATTGGGTAGAGCTCGATCTCAGACTTAGGGTTTGGTAGCAGGCAAGAGACATCTGCTTTCTTCTCCAGCTCTCACAGAACTGTCACTGAGCTTCAGGGCCCACCTTTCAAACTTCCTGTCCTGCTTCTCTGCTTCCAGCAGGGAGGAGGGCAGTTTACGTGGCTCCACACATCAGAAGATAGTGGGTGGTCCCTCCCTGGCAGTTTCAGAGAGTGGCCACGACCTCTTCTTACATACACCAATTACAATTCACATTCCCTATAATCTATGCAATGTGATATGTGAATGTGATCAAGTTCCTCACCTCCAAAGCTCACTTCCTTTCACTTCAGATAACAGCCCACCACACACATCCCATTCCTGGAAAGCTCACCAAGTACACAGTGAAGATCCAAACTCTCTGCTGACATAATTCGATCAAAACAGATGGAGTTACAACACAGAAGGGAATTCAGAGTATAAAGCCAGGCATACAGGATCAGAAGAATAGCCATCTAGCTCAATATCCTGCCAGTCTTCTGCCAGTAGTCAATGCCAGAAGTTTCAGAGTGAAAGAACAGAACAGTTATTCCTCAAGTGATTCATCCCATTGGCTCTGGACACTTCAGATCATGGTTTTTCATCCCTGGTAACCCTGACTAATAGCCATTAATGCACTAATCCTACAGGAAATTATTTAGGTTGGGCTTTTTTAACCCTGTTGACTGTATGAGAAAGGATAAATAACAATTCTTCATCTTTTTCCACACCTATCATGACTTTATAGACCTTCATTGTATCTCCCCTTAGTCAACTCTTTCCAAATCGATACATCTCAGTTTTATTCATCTTCCATTTATGGAAGCTTTGCCGTACCCCTAATCGTTTGTGTTGACTTTTTTTGTACCTTTCTGAGTTCCAATATACCTTTTTTGAGGTAGGGCAATCAGATCTGCATGCCATATTCAAGATGTGGATGTACCATGAATCTATAAAAAAGCAAAATGATATTTTCTGTCTTATTATCTCTCTCTTTTCTAATGATTCCCAATATTCTGTTAACATTTTTGACCAATGCTGCATGTTGAATGACTGTTTTCAAAGAATATCTGCAATCACTCGAAGATCTTTCTTGAGTGTAACAGCTAATGTAGATACACCATTTTATATATATAGTTGTGATTATTTTCCCAACGTGCACTACTTTGCATTTATCAATATTGATTTTCATCTGCCATTTTGTTGCTTGGTATTTCTAGTTTTGTGCAGTCCCTTTATTACCCGTGTGGTCTGCTTTCTACTTAACTCTCTTGAGTTGTTTTGTATCATCTGTAAATTTTGCCTCATCACATTTGATGACCCCCTTTTCCATATAATTTATTAATATAATGAACAGAACTGGTCCTGGTGCAGAGCTCTGGGGGAAACCACGGTTTACCTTTCTCCATTTTCAAAACTCATTGTTTATTCCTGCCTATATTTTAACCAGTCACCAATCCATTAGAAGAACTTCTCTTTTATCCCATAATCACTTACTTTCCTTAAGAACCTTTAGTAAGGAATCTTGTCAGAGGCTTTCTGAAAATCTAAGTACACAATATCCACTGGATCCTGATCATTCTTTCCCTCATAGAATTCTAGTACCTTGGTGAGGAATGATTTTCTTTACATAGTCTATATTGACTCCTCCTGTGTCGCTTATAATTCTATTCTTCCCTATAGTTTCAACTAATTTGACTGGTACTGAGGTTAGTTACTGACCTGTAATTCCGGGGATTGCCTCTGGAGCCATTTTAAAAACATTGTCTTCACATTAGCTATCCTCCAGGCATCTGGTACAGAAGCTGATTTAAAGCATAGGTTACATAGCACTTTCACATTTTAGATTTTTCAATTTCACATTTGACCTTTTAATTCCCACCTCAGGTATATTTTCCTTTTAAAGTCTATAAAGGTTTATTACTGCCAAAGAAAAACTGTGGTCAGGACTAAGACTGGTCCTTTGAGTAGTTTTTTTTTTATTAAGAAAATAATGTGTGCCTTGAGGATGGCTTTAAAATAGAGAAAATATAGTGTGTGTTAGCTGAACAAAACTGAATGTCTCTGATTTCTATGTGGAACATATTTATATTGAGTAGCGTGAATTACTAAAGTGTGCAAAATGCTGTTGAATCCTTTTTTGGAATAAAAGGTGCCACAGAATGTCATATTGTACTACTGTCAAATCATTAAAATGAGCGCTATGATTATCTGTTTTATCCAGACAAATTAAGCTGAGTTTTTCTTTCAATCTTTATAGCTGTACAATTTTTTCCCGACTCTCATGTATTACTTACCTGGGCCTCACCAGGGCATATTTAAAAATGCCAAGAAGTTCAGAAAATTTGTTCTGGAGAGAGTGAAGTTACACAAAGAATCTATAGATCCCAACTGCCCTCGAGACTTCATCGATGCTTTCCTCATCAAAATGGAAGAGGTATGTAAGGGCAGCAGCCCTTTCCCTTTACTGTGAATCATTGGGATAGACATAACATGGGGATTAATATGCTAACAGTAACAGAGAACATGGCTTTGGAGAAGACCCAAAGGAAAGACAGGGTCTCTACTCAAGGAACATATGTTCTCATAGTTAAACTTTGCTCGCTTCCTTCATGTGAAAGAAAAATCACATGAATCCATAGAAATAACCTGGAGCTCTGTAGTAATACTGTTATAATCTCACCTGCTCTGGGCCATATGCACAGGATTTTTATAACGATGTCAGGTGGGTCCCTACTAGATAGAAGATAATGCTTTATTGGCCCATGAGAACATATCCTACAATTTATCAGTCAAGAATCACAGATATTCACTAAATCTTTTTACAGGAGCAAAAGAACAGCCAGTCAGCATTTAATGCAGAAAATATGATGGAATGCACAATACAGGTATTTATCGCTGGAACCGGGACAGTCAGCACCACCCTGGAATTTGGGCTTCTGATTCTTCTGAAATACCCAGAAATAGAAGGTAATGGTCTCTCATACCAACACAGACACACGCACACACTCTCATAAAACGTTAGGTCCAGGGGCCGCGTGAGGAGTACATAGAGCTGTAAAATATCCAGATCATCTCCCCTGCAGTGACCAAGACTACATCTGGCCTGTCCTGGGCTGACTGTGACCAATGTTATCATGTGGAGATTGTTCATTGGTTTATGTGAAGTTACTTGAAAATGTGTTGTGGTGTTTCCTGTTCCAGTTCCTTGAAGGAAGGAGTTCTCATCCAAAAAACACTTTTACAGTGGCCAATAATTGTCGCCATATTGACAGTCTATCAGAAGGTCCAAAGCCTGAATGGGCCCAAATCCCCACCACCATGGGCTCCCTGCCTGGAGACAAGACCCTCCCGCATCACTCCCCCCACCTGGGGCTTCAGGCCCACTATCATGGGCTTCGTCTACACTGGTAAATTAAGTCAACTTAAGCAAGCTTAAGTCGACTAAATTTACCCTGTGTCTACACTACAGTTTCCTTAAGTCGACTTAAGCAGCTTGCTTAAGTCGACTTAAGGAAAATAAAGTCGACTTAATGAAAATTAAGTAGACTTTATTAAACCTCCTTCAAACTAGACCTAAGGCTTAATTTGACTTTTTAAAGTCGAATAAAGCCAGTGTAGACGTGGCGTAGCCCTAAGATTTCTCCCTGGGCCATTGTAGGTGGGAGCTTCCTTAACATTAAGGACACAATGGTTGTAGAGACTCCCACCTACAATGGCCCAGGGAGAAACCTGATGAGCCATTAAGGAGACAATGGTTGTTGACAGCCTCCTGTCTAGGTCATTTCACCAGATTCACACAAGTTAAGTATAGATATAACATCAGATTCCTAACTTCTAATAAAAATTCAATTCCTAGACATAAACTATATAATCATTCCCAGCAAATTACTACCTTTCTATTGATACCAAACATGACATAGCTCCTATGGATTATAGCATTTATGAGATATGAATAGAAAATAATATCATAAATGCTTCCCTAAATCCAGACAGCGTCACACCCTGCCCACATGCCCTGCCAGGGTTCCTGTCCCCCTTTGCCCCATTGCACACAAGGGGTGCCCCACCACCACCGTGGACCTGCCCAAGGTCCCTCTAGCCCCTAGAAGTCGACCTAGGCGTCCAGTGTGGATGCTCTAGGTCGACTTTGTAAGTTCCCCTTTAAGTCGACTTTAATTTTAAGTGTAGACGCACTAAGTCGACTTAAAATTACAAGTGTAGACATAGCCATGGTGCCCTGGGGGCAGGCTCCAGTGGGGTGGCCCAAGTCCAGAGGCCAAGATCTGCAGCACCCCTGCCTCATGCCCAGGCTTGCTGATCTGCAGCTAGAATGCAGGGGATGCATGCTGGCCACCCGTGCCCTCAGTTGTGGTGCAGCCAGCCCAGTAGCAGGGTGGGAGCACTGTGGAGCTCACCCTCTAATCCCCTCAGTGTCCTCTCCCTCCCCCCCAGGCCCTGCTGGCACTGTCCTGACTTGAGTAGGGTGGCAGGGCCAGATCAGCACAGGGACCTTATGGGGCACCATCTGGAGCACCCCTTTCGACCACAGCCTGGGACAGAATCACCTATAAGCCCTGCGTTGATCCACCCTGGGCCCTTGTGACTGAATTCCAGTGTTCAGGCTGGGAAAGGAAGTCATAGGGAGGGAACTTCCATTGTCATCAGACAGGCTGGGCCTGTGCTGTGAATATCAGACACCTTCACGCTCCAGCCATGTGCCATAGCAAACTTCTTGTGTTTTCAGATTCCCCCATCTTGTCAGTGTCAGGACTAGGAAAGGTTCTAATGTAAAGCTCTACCAGTACCAGAGACAGGTGGAGAGTGAATTCCCACTTTAGGTTTTCTCCACCTGCACACTGAATGAACTGATATCTTGTCTAGCGGTTTCTTATTGGTACTCTGGTAATATCCCATTCTGTCTAGTTTGTAACATAATTTGCCACGAGTAAAATCCCTGCCATGTAATTACACTTTCTGTCAGAACTGCCAAGGACAATGGCTTCTATAACACAAATGTGACTAGTTCTGTAATATTCCCAATTTGCATGCAGAAAATGCAACAGAATGGTGGGCAAATCCATTGGAATCTTGTTCTTTACTAGTATTGTTAAAATGCATTAATCTGGTGACAGAAAAAGTTCATAAAGAGATAGACCATGTGATTGGTCGAAGCCGAAGCCCATGCATGGCGGATCGAAACCAGATGCCCTACACAGATGCTGTGGTGCATGAGATCCAGAGATTCATCACTCTTTCCCCACTTGGGACCCCACGTGCTGTGACTAAAGATGTTCATCTCAAACAGTACATTATTCCCAAGGTCAGTTCTCACTGTGTCTGTGAAAGGTAAAGATATTTTATCTTTTTTTTAATTATGATAATTTTGAATTATTCATCATAGAAATGCTTAAGCTAGATTGTGTGCGGTGGGTGTTTTTGCTGCGTTATCAGTAATGTGCCAATTATTATTGCCTCCCTCCAAGCCTCTACATGAAGAAGAGGAAGCTCACCAAGCAAGCTATATTGCTCTGAATCGGAGTCCATTACTCTTCATTATTTACCATTCCACAAATTTTTGTGTCACATGCAAAGTTTATCAGCCATGATTTTGTCTTTTTTTCCAGGTTATTGAGAAAAATATTCTCATATTTAAATGCATTTATTTTCTGTTTTTTAATCAATATATTATGGGATACCAGGATAAATTCCTTACAGAAGTCAAAGTAGATTACGTGGTCACTACTGCCCTTATCAACCACACTTGTAATCTCATCAAAAAGTGATATGAAGTTAGTTTGACATTATCTATTTTCCATAAACCCATGTTGATTTGCATTAACTACATTATCCTTTTTTAGTTACTTTTTTTTTTCTCTCATAACATCTGGTGCATAATCATGCCTGGGATTGATGCCAAGCAGATAAGCCAGTGATGACCCAGGTCATGTTGTTGAGCCTGTTTAAAAATTGATCCAGCATTAGCTTTCTTCCAGTCTTCTGGAATTTCCCCAGTGCTCCAAGACTTCTTGAAAATCAACACTAACAGTCCAGTGAGCTCCTCAGACAGCTCTTGTAAAACTCTTGGATGCAAGTTCTCTGAATTTGCTAATTTCAAAATGTCTAATTTCAGTAGCTTCTATTTAACATCCCCCAAAGATAGTAGTGGACAAAGATACAAGTCCATAAGGTATCATTGTGATCGTCTAGTCTGACCTGTATAACACAGGCTATAAAATGTCCCGCAAATAATTCCTTTGAAGTTGTGCCTTTCTCACTAGCAGGGGTATTTCATGAAGGCTGATATGGGGAATACTACTACTACTTAGCTGCTGAATCTCAAAGCACTTTAGAAAGAGGAGATGATAGCACTGTCCCCAGTTTACAGATGCAGTAATAGAGGTTCTGAGCCCCAAAAGGCCTTGCCCAAAGTCACTCAGTGTCTCCTAGCTGTACTTGTCAGTAGCAAAAAGTGAGGACTGCAGTTCAATGAGCTTAGCCGTGCTCTTGAAATTTGAATAATGTTGCTTCTGCTTGAAAGTCTGAAGTTCAGGGGATGCCAGAAACTTCAGAAAAACAAAGATGGGTCCCACAGTCCAACTCAGTGAATTTTGGAGTCTTTTTTTTTTTTTTTTTTTTGGGTGGATGATTTCCAGTTTAACTCTATTCTTCTGCATTTGCCAATTCAGGACACCACAATATTCCCTGTCCTGAAATCAGTTCTCTATGACAGTAAAGAATTTCCAAACCCAGAGCAATTTAACCCGGGACATTTCTTGGATGAAAATGGGGCCTTTAAGAAGAGTGACTACTTCGTGCCTTTTTCTGCAGGTAAAAGAAGCCATTTTAATTTCAGATCCTAGGCTGTTTGCTAACTCTGCCTTGAAGATGCTTGTGGCTCTCAGACTGCTTTGGGCATAATGTTTTCAGATGGTTCATGAACAAGAGTTTCTCATGCTAGCAAAGCATCTATTAGTCTTTTAAAAAGTCTCACTTCCTGCCTGTTTTCAAAGTGAGATTTTTGACTGACTGCACTATTCCCTCTCTTCACTCTGCTTGGCATCAGAGGTATTGCTAGCTACAAAAAACACTTGAGGCACAGGCCCCAGCCCACCCCCACACCACGCTCATTCCCCTGGCTATTCTCGCACCTCCTCTTAAGTATAAGGACTATTATAGGATGAATAGACATAACAGTCTTGGAAGTTCCCTTACTTGCCTTTATTCAGCACCAGTAAACCCCCGATTCTCTAAAGAATCGCCCAGCTCAGTTCCCGGGCTCCTGCTGACAGCAGGAGCAGCTGGGGTATCGGGGGGCGGCAGAAGCTCTGCCGGAGCTTCTGCCACCCCCCGAACCCCTGGACTGAGCTGGGGGTCCGGCTCCGCTTTGAGCCGGCACCCAGCTCAGTTCTCTGGCTCCTGCCGACAGCAGGAGACGCTGGGGGATCTGGGGGCGGCAGAAGCTCC
>ML686143.1:28572-50572 GCA_007922175.1 Pelusios castaneus
TTTCTTTCTTTCTTTCTTTCTTTCTTTCTTTCTTTCTTTCTTTCTTTAAAAAAACTTTAAAAAATTAATTTTAAATAAAAACCTTTCTAAAAATTAAATTTCAATTCAAAATTAATTCAAATTCAATCAAACACAATTAATTAATTCTATTTACAATCACTTTAACTTCAATTAATGCCTATAATTTCTGTCATATGAGTTTACACAAAAATTTTATTCAGAAAAAGTTTTGCACGCGGCTTGAAAATTTTGCACACAAGCCACCAAACCTCAGAGGCAACATTGCTTAGCGCCCCATTGCTTCCCTTGGTTCTGCACAGCTATTGACAGCTTTGGGTGGCTCACAACCCCCGCATAATAACCTTGTGAGCCCCCTAAGGGGTGTGACTCCCATTTGAGAGTCCTTGTCTTAAAGGGACACACTAACCTCATTTTACAGATTGGGAAACTGAGACACAGAGCTGTGAAGAGACTTTGCCCAAAGTCTGAATGCAAAACAAACTGCTTGAGCCCCATCAGCTCTTTCCTCACAAATGAAGCACAGCCTCAAATCCACATCACCCCAGCCTTGTCCACTAGTGCCCACATCAGACCCCTCTTTCCCCATGTCTTCCTCAGCCCCCATCCCCATTCCCTAAGCTCCCTGCCCCCAAACCCCCATGCCAGCCCTCCTAACTCCCCAGCCCCCAGCTTCCCCCATCTTCACTCCACCCCCCTTCAGTCCCCCCACCTCCTCCATCCCTTCCCAGCCCCCCACCCAGTCCACACTCCAGCCGTCCATAGTCCCCTCCACCGCTACCGAGACCTCACCAGCCCCCCATCCTGACCCCGTGCTCCAGCCATCCATAGTCCCCTCCACCACTACCCAGACCCCCATCCTGACCTCTTGATCCAGTGACTCGCAAGTCCAGACCCCTCCATTCCCACCCCCGGTCTCCGCATTGCCCCGTACCTTACCTTACCCCCTGCCTACAAAGGCACGGGACTGGCCTGTGGCGGCGGAACACAGCAACCAGAAGTGTGGCCAGATTAGGCCACGCTGCCGGCCGCCACCCTCTGCTCCCGCTCCTGCCCCACTGCATGCTGGCTCCTCAGGCCTGATCCAGCCCCTCTGCCACCGCACACCACCACCACAGGCAGGCAGCGTGGCTGGATCAGGCCTGGAGCCCCTTCTTCTGCTCTCCTGCGGCCCCTTCCAGGCTCCTCTGCCCCTTTCCTGGCTCCAGTGCCCTCCGCCTCCCTCCAGCCCCTTCCCAATCCTCTTACCTGGCCGGAGGCTCGGAGCTGCAGGGGTGGCCTCCAGAGCCGCTTCTGGGCCAGGCCACTCCCGCCCTGAGCATGCTCTGTCTGAGCATGCTCAGGGCGGGAGATTTGAATCTCCCCAGCCTGGCCGCAGCAGGAGTCTGTGGCTTTGCTGGGGTCCCTGGGCGGAACGCAGCGTTCCACCTGGGTTTTCTATTTTTAGGGGCCCCAGAACGCTGGTCCCTAAAAATTGTGGGCCTTGGAACGGCGTTCCGGTGCGTTCCCCCTTACTTTAACCTCTGCTTCTCCACCACAGACACGGTTCCATGGCAAAGGTACTCAGGCAAGGTGATTGCCCTCAAAGCACAATTCTAGTGCCCTGCTCCGTGGTTACAGGGACATTAATACCTGAGTACTCCGTGGAAAGGAGTGGCTCACTCAGCCTGTCCTCTGGGCTGCACAAAATACCATGGCATGGCATGGTGCCCCCAAAATTTACACACTGAGATCAACAACAAGGATTCACAAATAAAATATCATCTTATATATTTCATAATATCTTTTTGTTACCTCCTTGTGGACCGGTTCCTGATATGTTGGATAATATAACCCTATTCCTTGTTGTTTCAGACAATGTTATTTTCTACTGGATTGGGATATACTTGTTTTTGCCTTCTGAGGATTATTTACGGAACTCTCCAGTGTGTCATTATTTTGCCAGGGCCAGGCCTACTCTGGTTCCCAGCCTTTGGTTTAGGACCAGGTCTTGCCCCAGGCCCAGTACTCCAGACTCTCTCACTCTCTACTACACCTGGCATTATCACAGCAATGTCGGACTATAACAGCCATTTTTTATGAAATGCCTTCACTCCTGTTTAATCCTCTTTTCTGCCTCTGGCCCTTCCATTGCTTCTCGTGTCTGTCCTGCTTTCTTTGTTCTGCTTTTTTTCTGGATATTCTTGTAACCTTTGGTGTGCCTGAGTTTCTAGAGGTTTCCTGGGGGAGTTGCATTTGCACTGCTTGTATTTCTATTAAACCTATGTTCCTGAATAGATTCAGAGACTCTAAGGTCAGAAGGGACCGGTATGATCATCTAGTCTGACCTCCTGCACAATCCAGGTCACAAAACCTCACCCACCCACTCCTGCAATAAGCCTCTAACCAATGACTGAGTTATTGACGTCCTCAAATCATGATTTAAAGATTTTAAGATAGAAAGAATCTACCAGCAAGTGAGCCATTCCCAATGCTACAGAGGAAGGCAAAAAAACCCCAGACCCCAGGCCAATCTGCCCCAGGGGAAAATTCCTTTCTGACCCCAAATATAGTGATCAGTTAACCCTAAGCATGTGGGCAAGTCTCATCAGCCAGTCACCCAAGAAAGAATTCTCTGTAATACTTCAGCGCCCCCCCCCCCCATGTACCCTCCCTTCTTAGTCTACTGGCATATCTACCATCAGTAGTCAAAGATCAGTCAATTTCCAAACTAGGCCGTCTCATCATACCATCCCTTCTATAAATTTATCAAGCTCGGTTTTGAAGACACTTATGTTTTTTGGCCCCACACCTCCCATTGGAAGGGTATTCCAGAACTTTACTTTTCTGATAGTTAGAATTCTACATCTAATTTCAAGCCTAAATTTCTTAATGGACAATTTGTATCCATTTGTTCATGTGTCCATATTGGTGCTGTACTCAAATAATTCCTCTCCCTCCCTGATATTAATTCCTCTGATGTATTTATAGAGAGCAAATCATATCTTCCCTCAACCTTCTTTTGGTTATGCTAAACAAGCCAAGCTTCTTAAGTCACCTCTCATAAGGCAGGTTTTCCACTCAACAGACCATCCTTGTAGCCCTTCTCTGCACCTGTTCCAGTTTGAATGCATCTTTTTTTAAAAAATGGGGGACCAGAAGTGCACGCAATATTCCAGATGAGGTCTCACCAGCGCCTTGTATAACAGCACTAACACCTCCCTGTCTCTACCGGAAATACCCCTTCTGTTACATCCTAGGGCTGGATTAGCTTTTTTTCACAGCCACATTGCATTGGCAACTCATTGTCATTCTATGATCAACCAGGTCCTTCTCCTCCTCAGTCTTGTCCAACTGATGTATCCCCAGTTTATAGGAAAAATTCTTCTTATTTGTCCCTAAATGCATGATTTTGCACTTCCCATTATTAAATTTCATCCTATTCCTAATACTCCAGTTTCAAGTTCTTCAGATCTTTCTGTATGATATCTAAATCCTTCTCTGCAGTGGGAACATCTCCCATCTTGGCGTTATTCGAAAACTTAATTAGCACATTCCCACTTTTTCTTCCAGGGCAAGTAACAAAAAGGTTAAATAAGATTGGTGCCAAGAATGATCCCTGAGGAACTCCACTGGTAACCTCCCTTTTAGCTTGACAGTTGACCTTTCAGCATGACCCGCTATAGCCTCCCCTTTAACCAGTTCCTTATCCACCTTACTATATTCATATTAATCCCCATCTTCTGTAACTTAACTAATAGCTCCTTTGTGGAACTATATCAAATGCCTTGCTGAAATCTAAGTAAATTAGGTCCACCGCATTCCCCTTATCCTCTGTTATCCTCTCAGAAAAGGAGATCAGGTTGGTCTTGCATGATCTACCTTTCGTAAAGCCATGTTGTAGTTTATCACAGTTACCGTTAACCTCCTCAGGTGCCATACTGGGAGGAAGGGGTGCCACTAGGACCCAGAATGTAGAAAATTGTGTCTGCTGCTGGCGCATATGTATTCTCTCTGCTCTAGATGCACAGAGATGGTGGAGTGTTGTGCTGAGGAAGGAGGGCACAAGAGATAACAGGCAGGTGGGAGAGAAGGTGAGAGGGAATAACAGAAAGCAGCAGGAGCTGCAGGGAGAGAAAGGAGGAGGAGCCTCTTATGTACTTCTGTAGCACAGGACTCCTCATCTGTTTTGCTGAACTATATTAACAGGGCCACGCCTTTGGGACAGTTCTGAGATTATTTCAACTAGTTCCTTAAATTCATTGGTCCCAGCTGACTTGAATATATCTTATCTAAATATTCTTTAACCTCTTCCCTTAACACTTTCAGAGTCTGTTCTTTCCCCTTGTTGTTAATATTACTTGTTTTGGATATTTGGTGACCATTAACCTCTCCCGAGAGGACTGAAGCAGAAGGAACTCGGTTTCTTTGATGTCACCAGTTAGGGGCTATTTTGCATCCCTGCTTCCTTCTAAACAACTGAGCCACACTATTCTCGATGCCTTCTTCTTGCTATTCTCGATGCCTACACCTTTCTGCTTCTTACTACCACACGTCAACTTAATCATCATGACATCTCACTCCCCAGAAATGTTTAGCTCATTAAGAAGGTGGAGAATCAATTCCTGGAACCCCAGATCTTCCCACCCGTTAACCCAAACTGCCTTGAAAATGACAGTATTAGGAACTCAAACCTTTGAATCACCAGTGTATGTTTAAATCCCAGGATACTTTCATACTATCCTGAACTCTAAGAGATGGCTGTTATCCTCCATGCACTTACTCTGAATTACTCTGTGCGCATAATTTTAATGGTGAGGTTTAGCTTCCATAATAGCCATGTCTAAAATGTGCTGAAAAGAAAGATCTCCAGCATCATCTAAAAATTCATTTTTCATTGCAGGGAAACAGATTTGCATGGGAGAGGGTCTGGCTAGTATGGAGATATTTTTTATACTGACAATGGCTATGTCTATACTTGTTAATTTAAGTCGACTTAAGTCCACATTCAAAAATTAAGTCGACTTAGAGGGGACCCTGCCAAATCAGCCTAGAGCATCCACACTGGTTACCTAGATCGACTTGAAGGGGCTAGGTGGACCTGGGACAGGTCCACGGTGGCGGTGGGGCACTCCTTGCCAAGTGCCAGGGGGCTCAGCCTTTGCCCCATTGTACCTTGATACAATGGGGCAAAGGGGGACAGGGACCCTGGCAGGGCATAGGAACAGGGTGGGCAGGGCTCTGCCCTGCCCTGTGGGGGGAAGGGGGCACACCAGGCTGTGGCTGTACCAGCCACCCTGGCAGGGAGGGCAATGGGGAAGCCCTAAAGCCCCCTAAGTCGACTTAAAGTCGACTTAGGCTACTCTACGTCCACACTGGCTAAGTCAACTTTCTAAAGTCGACTTAGCCAGTAAAGTTGACTTTAAACAAGGTTTTATAAAGTTGACTTTATTTTTCCTTAAGTCGACTTAATCAGCAAGCTTAGGTTGACTTAATTTCTAAGTGTAGATGCACCTAATGATTTTGCAGAACTTTACCTTGAAACCTCTCATTGCCCCCAAGACGTTGATATAAATCTATAATGAGTTTAGTGACAAATGCACCAAACCATACTGACTCTGTATTCTTCCTTGATAAAGAACACCTCAATATCCTAGAGCTGTGCATGAATTTCATTTTCTTTGATTCTGGACTCATTTACATAGTGACAGAAAGGAATTTATTTTCTTGAAACAGAAAGATAAATTTCTAATTTTTATGTAAGTTGGATTTAACAACATTAAGTGTAATGTCAAAAATTAATCAGAGGATAAACTCAATAAGCCATGTACCATAATCATGTAATGTCCTCAGAGATAGTCAGATGTGAACAGAAGCTGTATGTATTTTAATGTCATTCGTGATGCAGTTGACAATGATAGAAATGTCTTTAGACAGCTGTATGGCTTCTTTACTGACAAACAGTTAGTAACCGTGTCCAGTCTTTGAGCTCTGACCCACCATTGAGGATAAACTGTGAGGATGTAATGCTCTTGGCTCCACATCCTGTTTTAGGAGGCAGAGTTTCTGTGGCTTCGGACTCAGCTAGACTTCTCCCTCTTTTGCTCGTTCCTGCAATTTGCACTGAGTCACTGTTAATAAAGCTGTTTTTTATTAATTTTCCATCTCCCCTCAAGACTTTGAAATATTTATGTGTTTATGTGGATTTATGATATGTATTCCAGGGCTAGGGTTGAGCTAGGAGTTGCCCAAAAGAAGAGAAAATCCTCTCTTACCTATTTTCTTGTCTTCACTCCTCCTTCACCACAGGAGAGGTTTGGGGACAAAGATGCTCATCAAAGCTGATTGCCCTAACAGCACAGTCCTAGCGCTCTGCTCCATGTTTACAGGAACGCCAATAACTGAGTGCCCAGTGGCAAGGAATGGCTCCCTCAGCCGTGGGACTTTCTGCTGTCCTCTGGGCCTCACAAAGCATCAAGGTGAGGTACCCCAACATTTACCAACTGAGACCAACAAGCAGGACACACATATATGTACCACCTTACATATTTCATAACATCTTTTTTGTTACCTCCCCACTCAACACAAGCTCCCAGTCAGTGTAACATTGTGGCAGTGCTCCTCCAATCTATAAACAAGGGAGTGGGGAATAGGAATAGCAGTGTGATTTTGCCCTCCTGTTAGGCATTGGTGAGCCGAGCACTAGAATACGGGGTACAGTTCTGATGGGCACATTTTTAAAGGATATCGGACAATAGGAGAGAAGCGTCAGAACAATTATTTGGCGGCTGAAGAAAATGCCTTCCAATGTGCCTTAAAAATCTATGACTCAATGTTAGCTCTGCATTTCCAAGCTGTGAAACAACTGGTTTTCTTTCAAAGGCGATTCTAACCTGCAGAGCTGGTCCCTTGACATTTTGTTTCAATAATTTTTCATGGATCCTAATGCAAATCCCACTGAAATCAAGGGCACTATTTCCATAGACAGTCAGATCATGTCATGTAATGTCAACAAATGGTTCAGGCTGTGGTACAATAAGAAGGGCTTTGGGATGTATATGGACACTGGGAGTCATTCATGTACAGAGGACTGTTCTCTTGGGGTGGACTTCACCTGAATAGGGTGAGAAATAGACTTCTAGAAAGGTGGGTAGCAAAACTGATTAAGAGAGCTTTAAGCAAGGGAGTTGGGAGAGAAGGTTGGGACATTTGCAGGTAATCTTCGTAGCTGATTTTAGCATTGAGAGGGAGGAAAATGAAATAAGAAAGGACACAGAGGTGGGGAACAGAATGAACATTAAGAGGAAGGATCATGTAAATACCATTCTAATAAAACAACAGTGTCATATCCAGTAAGGAACATGTGTGAATACAAACTGCAAAATTTAAAATGTTTGTATACTAATGTGAAGAGTTTGGTTAACAAAACGGAGGATCTAGAGCTAATGGTAGTGGAAGTGAAATGAGATATTATAGGGATAAGAGAAACAAGGTGGAATAGTAGTCATGACAGGTGTACAAATATTGAAGAGTATGTGCTGTTTAGGAAAGACAGATAAAAAGGCAAAGGTGGAGAAGTAGCATTGTATATCATTGTTGAGGTAGACTGTGAAGAAATTAGAAGTAGTGGAATCGATAAGACAGAGTCTGTCTGGGTAAAAATCACATTGGGAAGAAAACTATTAGAGTTTCTCCTGGAGAGCGCTTGGGTTGTGCTACAGGCCACCGGGATCTGATTTGGATCTATTGGAATCCTGTTCTTTACCATTATTGTTAAACCTCAGTAATCTGGTGACAGAGAAAGTTCATGAAGAGATCGACCGTGTGATTGGCTGAAGCCGAAGCCCCTGCATGACGGATCGAAGCCAGGTGCCCTACACAGATGCTGTGGTACATGAGATTCAGAGATTCATTTCTCTTGCTCCACTTGGTGTTCTACGTGCTGTGACTGGAGACGTTCGTCTCAATCAGTACATTATTCCCAAGGTCAGTTCTCGATGTGTCTGTGAAAGGTTGAATTCTTCTCTCTCTTTCTTTTTTGATTTTGAATTATTCACAATAGAAATGCTTCAACTAGATTTTGTGTGATGGGTGTATTTGCTGATTTAACAATAATGTAGCAATTATTATTGATTCCCTCCAAGCCTCTGCATGAAGTAGAACAGCAGTATTCAGTCTTCCAGGAGAGGGTTTCAGATCTTAACTGTGGCATTTAGCTATGGAATAAAGTGTAAATCTAGCAATACTATTCAACTAAGATTTTGATAGGTACCATTGTGATCGTCCAGTCTGACTTGTATAACACAGGCTATAAAACTTCCCCAAAATAATTCCTTTGATGTTATTTCTCTCCCACTGGAAGGGGTATTTGACTAGATCTGATACGCTGAATAATATTAACCTTTATCCCCTGTATCTCAGAGAACCTTACAAAGCAGAGTGGACTGCAGTTCAGGGAGATTAGCCGTGCTCATGAAATTTGAATATTTGTATTTCTGCTTGAAAGCCTAAAGTTCAGGAGATGCCAGGAAATGAAGAGAAATAAAGGGGGTCCCACAGTTCAGCTCACTGAATTTTGGACATTTCTCTGCTTTGGATACTTTCCATTTTAACTCTTTTCTTCTGCATTTGTTAATTCAGGACACCACAATATTCCCTGTCCTGAAATTAGTTCTCTATGACAGCAAAGAATTTCCTAACCCAGAGCAATTTAAACTGGGACATTTCTTGGATGAAAATGGGGCCTTTGAGAAGAGTGACTACTTCATGCCTTTTTCTGCAGGTAAAAGAAGCCATTTTAATTTCAGATTCCAGGCTATTTGCTAGCTCTGCCTTGAAGATGCTAGTGGCTCTCAGACCGCTTTGGGCATAGTGTTTTCAGGTGGTCTGTGAAGCATACTCTCTCACGCTAGCAAAGCATCTTATACTCTTTAAAGAGTGGCACTTTCTGCTTCTTTTTGGAAGTGAATTTTTTTAATTAACTGTACGGTACACTCTTTTCACTCTCTTTGGCAATTTCGTGTCCTCCTTTGTTTGGCATCAGTCTGATTATCAATTAATCTATGATCAAATGCACAGACAGCACTGAAACTGAAGGACTGCAAGGCTGGAAAGGAGCAGTAGAATTCATCGACTACATCCACTGTACAAGAGCAATCCCAGTAGGTGTTTCTCCACTCTGTGCTTAAAAACCTCCGGAGATGGAGATTTCACAACCTGTTTGGAAGACTGTTCTAGAGGTTAACAACCCTTAGAATTAAAAATATTGCCTAATCTCAACCCTAAATCTCCCTTCCTGAAGACTTAGCCGATAACTTCTTGTCCTATCTTCAGTGCAGAAGGGTAGCAATTGATTCCTGTCCTCTTTAAAACATATTTGAAGACTGTTATCAGGTACACCTCAGTCTTCTTTTGTCAAGATGAAAAGATTGAACTTGCCCAGTTTTTATCCTTTCCTCAGAGGTCAGGTTTTCTAAACATGTTAGCATTTTTGTTGCTCTCCTCAGGACTCTCCTCAATTTATCATCATCTTTCCCAGGGTGCGTTTACACTTACAAGTTAGGTCAACTTATAGAATCATAGGGTTGGAAGGGACCTCATGAGGTCATCTAGTCCCACCCCCTGCTAACAGCAGGACCACTCCCACTAAAAGAAGACCACTCCCACTAATTTAAGGAGGCTTGCGTCGACCTAAACTACTCCGCGTCCAGACTGGGCTTTCCTTAAGTCACCTTAAGCATTTCCTTAAGTTGACTTAAGGAAAAGTTAAATCGACTTAAAAACACCTCGTTTTAAGTCAACTTAACGCTTAAGTCGACCGTAAGTCGATTTAAACTGTTCAGTCGACTTAATAAGGTCGACTTAACTTTTCTAGTGTAGACATAGCCTTAAAGTGCAGATCCCAGAATTGGATGTGGTTCTACAGGTGATACCTCACCAGTGTTGAGGAGAGGGGTCAATTACCTCTGATGTGTTAGATAAAAACTCATTAATTGTTTCATAATTTGTTCCAATATCTTTCCAGGCTGACTGGTCTACAGTTGCCTGGGTCCCCTTTGTTCCCTTTGTTAAAAATAGTTAGTTGGTCTGTAGCAGGGTGAAGCAGCTGCCTTTGGAGCAGGGCTCAGGAGGGCTCCCACGCTCCCCCTGCTGGACAGAGGACACAACTGCCCAGAGCCAGGGCAGGAACTCGAAGGGTGGAGTCAAGGGAAGAGGAGACCATATAAAAGGTCAGACCGAAGCTCCCACTGGGGAAGCCTCCCAGGAGACAGGCAGACCAGCCCCTGGAGCCTCCCAGGAGACGGACGGACAGATGGACGGACCGACTGGACCCAAGAACTTCCACTACGGGAAGGCCCTAACCCTCCTCCAGGGGCGGTACTGAACCCCAGGGCAGTCCGGAAAGAGGGCCTTATCTCTATTACCCTCCAGGGGAGGACTTGGAGGTGCTACCATCAGCAGAGCAGCTGGAGGACCAGAGAGAGGAGCTTACTCCGAATGGCCCCTCTGATCCAGAGGAGCTGCCCTCTGCTGAGGACCCTTAACACCTGAGAGAGGGGCCTCATGCGAGCAGCCCCTGCGACCTTGAGGAGCTACCCTTAGCAGACAACCCGGAGGAATTGCCGGACCTGCCGCCTATGGACTTGGAGGGTCTGACTGGAATCTCACTGGCTACATACCCAGATGTATATGAAGAAGACCACGGGACTCAGATACTGGGCTGGGTGCAAGGGAGGAAGTAGCTCAGGGACAGCGGGTAAGTGCCTGGCTGAATGGTAGTAGGCGTGTTTCGGTGGGAGCCCCGCTGACCCCAGTGGCAGACCACTCTGCCACTGGATAGGGCCCTGGGCTGGGATGCAGTGCTGTTGGGTGGGCCTGCATCCATCTTCTTCCCCCACCTCCTCTGGTTTCCTGAGCCTAGACCAGGGGTCAGCAACCCAAAAGATAAGAAGAGCCATTTTAAAAAATTCCTTCAATAACCAAGTGTTTTGAGAGCCACAATGGGTAGCCTCCTGGTTAAGAAACTGAATAATAGAACAGAGATGCATATTGATTTTTAACAACAAAAAACGATGTTTAATGATGTTAATAAACAATTTACATATAAACATTTCAATGGTGAAAGGAAAGGAAGAAGGAAGGAAAAGAGAAAGAAAGGAAGGCGGAGAAGGAAAGGAAGGAAGGAAGGGAAAAAAAGAAATAAGGAAGGAAAGGAAAAAGGAAGAAAGAAAGGAAGCAAAGAGAGAAGGAAGGAAGAGAAAAAAGAAAAAAGGAAGGAAGGAAGCAAAGAGAGAAGGAAGGAAGAGAAAAAAGAAAGGAAGCAAAGAGAAGGAAGGAAGGAAGAGAAGGAAGGAAGGAAGCAAAGAGAGAAGAAGGAAGAAAGAGAAAGCAGGAAAAAAGGAAGGAAGCAAAGAAAGAAGAAGGAAAGAAGCAAGCAAAGAAAGAAAGAAAAAGCAAGCAAGCCACAGGACAGCCCTGCAGCCCAGCTGCCGGAAGAAAGAAAGAAAGAAAGCGAGCAAGCCACAGGACAGCCCTGCAGCCCAGCCTCTGGAAAGAAAGCAAGCAAGCAAGCCAGCCAGCCAGCCAGCCACAGGACAGCCCCAAAGCCCAGCCGCCAGAAGGGAGGGAGAAGGGAGAAAGAAGGAAAGAAAGCAAGCACGCAAGCAAGCAAGCCATAGGACAGCCCCGGCTTGGGGGATGGCAGAGGCTGCCGGGCTGCGCGGGGGTCCCCCTAAGCTGCATGGGGGTGCGACATCTGCTGCGTGGCCAGGTACCCGTGGAGCTTACAGGGAACATAGTGTGGAGGGTCGGGCTGGAGGAGGGAAGAGGCGCGGATCGGGCTGGAGGAGGGAAGAGGCACGGATCGGGCTGGAAGAGGGAAGAGGCACGGATCGGGCTGGAGTGGGTGGGGGAGAGGCGCAGGTTGGGCTGGAGGAGGGAAGAGATGCCGGTCAGGCTGGAGAAGGGAAGAGGTGTGGGGAGAGGCTTGACTCAGAGCCAAGGGGGCCTGGGAGTTGTGGCCAGAACTCTGGAGCCAGTGCACATCTGGCTCCCTGGAGGGGATTGCCAGGGAGCCACAAGGGGGCAGTCAAAGAGCCGCATGCGGCTCTCGGAGCCGCTATTGCCGACCCCTGGCCTAGACCCTTCCCACCTTGATCTTCTACAGACTTCGGGTGTTTGCCTCGCCCGGCCTGAAGGCTAGAAGGCAACAGACTCTAGGAATTTGCCTTGCCTGGCCTGAAGGGTTGAAGGTTACTGACTCGGGATTTGCCTCGCCCTGCCTGAGGGCTGGAAGGCTACAGACTTTGTGTGTGTTTGCCTCGCCCTGCCTGAGGGCTGGAGGTTACTGACATTGGCTGTTTGCCTTGCCCTGCCTAAAGGGCCGAAGGTTACTGACTCAGAGTGCTTGTCACGCCCGGCTAGAGGACTGGAACTATAGACCATGGGCATTGACCCACTACATGGTCCCTGCCTGCTTGACTACATCTGTGCTATCTAAATATTCTTTAACCTCTTCCTTTAACACTTTTGGAGTGTGTTCTTTCCCCTTGTTGTTTATATGAATTGTGTTGGATATCTCGTCACCATTAACCTCTGCAGATTGGGCTGAAGTAGAAACAGCATTAAGTACTTTGGCCTTTTTGATTTCATCATTTAGGGGCAATATAGCCTCATGCTTCCTCCTAAGCAACGGAGCCTCCTAAGCTATGTCTACACTAGAGGCTCTGTTAAGTTGACTTACCAAGGTACTTCTGTTAAGTTGACTTAGAGAGTCCACACTAAAATCTTAAGTCAACTGCCTATGTCCACACTGGCAGTTGTTAGGTCGACCAAGGAGTGGTGCATTGTGGGTAGCTGTCCCATATTGCACGGGGGCCTGGAGGCCAGTTGGGTCAACTTAAGGGCACTCCCCAACTTAATAAGGTCAACTTAGGCGTTAAGTCAACCTTCAGAGGCTGAGTTATTAAGTCGACTTAAGGAAGTACTCAGTGTGGATGCAGCATTCTGTAGGTCGACTTAGATGTCGTTAAGTCAACTTAAGGTACAAGTGTACACATACCCCTAGTGACTCTGTGGACAAATCTTTTTGGAGTCTTCTTCCTTCATCCTGCTACTCTGTATGCCTATACCTCTCTGCCTGTTACTTCCTCACTTCAACTTAATCATCACCATGTCACTCCCCCCAAAAACTGTTTGGCTTAGTTGAGAAGTGGTTAATTTATTACTCAAACCCCACATCTTCCCACTGCTTATCTTAAGCTGTTTTGAAAATGACAATGTAAGGAACGCAAAAATTGGAATCATTGGTGTATCCCTTCTTAAACCCCCATACACTTTCATTCCACTCTGAATTTTGCAGGACAGCTGTTGTCCTTCATGCACTTGTCCTGAATTACTTTGTGCATCTAATTTTAATTGTGAGATTTTGCTTCCATAAGAACCATGTTTAAAATATGCTGTAAAGAAAGATCTCCAGCATCATCTTAAAATTCCTTTTTAATTGCAGGGAAACAGATTTGCATAGGAGAAGGTCTGGCTCGAATGGAGCTATTTTTGATACTGACAATGATGTTGCAGAATTTTACCTTGAAAACTCTCATTGACCCCAAAGACATTGATATAACTCCTGTAATGAGTTTTGTGTCAAATTCACCAAAACCATACCAACTCTGTGTTCTTCCTCGATAAAGATGACCTCAATATCATAGATCTGTGCATGAATTTGATTTTCCTTGATCCTGGACTCATTTGCACAGAAATGAATTTATTGCCTTAAAACAGACAGAATTCTTAGCAGTTTTTATGTAACTTGGATTTAACCAAATTAGTATAAAAATTAACCATATGATAGACTCATTAAGCCATGTACACTAATCATGTAATATTCTCAGACATGGTCAGGTGTGAACAGAAGTTTGGTATGTTTTTCAGTTAATTTATAATGCAGTTGAGAGGTATGGAAAGAGAAGGAGTTAGTAACTGTATTCAGTCTCTGAGCTCTGACCTGCCAATGAGAGTAAACTGTGCTGATGTAATATGTTTGGCTCCACATCCTGCTTTGAGAGGCAGTGATTTTGTGGCTTCAGACAGAACTGGAGTTCTCCCTCTCCTCCTCCTTCCTGAAATTTGCATGAAGTGCCCTGTTAATAAAGCTCCTTCCCATTAATTTTCCACCTTGCCTCAAGATTTGGAAATATTTATGGATATGTCCACCCTGGAGCCTTAGGTCGACATAAGGAAGGTTATATCAACCTACAGACTCCTGCATCCACATTGGACTTTTAATAAGTCAACTTAAGCGTTTCCTTAAGTTGACTTAATATCACCACCTCTTAAGGTCAACCTAAAGCTTAAGTCAACCTTATTAGGTCAACTTAAGTCAGTGTAGACGGGGGATAGCCCTTAAGTTGACCTAATTGGCCTCCAGGCCCCCTCGCAGAGAGCCTGACCACTCCTCCATTGATGTAGCACCTGCCAGTGTGGACTCTCTAAGTCAACTTAGCAAGGTCGACTTTAAGTCGACTTAAAGTTGACCTTGGTTAAGTCGTCTTAATAGAGCATTAAGTGTAGACGTACCCTATGTGTTTATATGGATTTATGATACATATTCCAGGGCTGGGATCAAGCTGAGAATTGTCATAAAGAAGAGAAAATGTACAATTGTGTATCATCAGTCTGTTAAATTAACTCTACACCTTGGAATCTGGTCCAAACATCACTCTGAAGAGATAGGTTAGAACATCCCTTCCTGTGTGCTTTCTTCTCTTCTCTCCTTCTTCACCACAGGAGCGGTTCGGTGACAAAGGCACTCAGTGAAGCTGATTGCCCTCAAAGAACAGCTCTAGGGCCCTGATCCATGGTTACAGCTATACTTATACCTGAGTGCCCAGTGTCAAGGAGTGGCTCGCTCAGCCACTGGTTCATCTGCTGTCCCCCGGACCGCACAAAGCATCAAGGCGAGATACCCCAACATTTACAGATTGAGACCAACAACCGGGATACACTTTATGTATTTCATAACATCCTCTTTGTTACCTCACCTGGTTCCTGATATTTTGCATAATACATCCCTAGTCATTGTTGTGTCAGACCATGTTATCTCGTATTGGATTGTGGTGTATTTGTACTCGCCTTCTGAGAAGTATTAATGGAACTATCCAGTGTGTCATTATTTTGCCAGGGCCAGGCCTACTCTGGTTCCCAGCCTTTGGTTCAGGACCCAGGTCTTGCCCCAGGCCCAGTGCTCCAGGCTCTCTCACTCTCTACTACCCCTGGTATCATCAAAGCAACATCGGAATACAACAGCCATTATTTAGGAAATGCCTTCACTTCTGTCTAATCCTGTTTTCTGTCTCTGGATCGTCCGTCTCCTCTCACTTCTGTCATGCTGTCTTTATTCTGCCTCTTTTCTGGACATTCTTGTACTCTTTGGTGTTCCTGGTTTCCTGGGGGAGCTACAGTTGCACTGCCTGTATTCCTGTTCAATCAGCTGTTCCTGAACAAGTTACCTTTTCTCAGCCCTCTCTCTCCATGTCATGGATTGATAGATTCCACGGCTGGAAGGAACCTTCGTGATTCCACAGAATTCTCTGCCTCCAAGCAGCCCATGGGATAGATGACAGACTTTTAACAGAAGTTTTAACTAACTTTCTTTCAGTTATCTCATTGGCTTGGCTGTTACTCTCATAGACTCATGGACTCTAAGGTGAGAAAGAACCAATATAATCATCTAGTCTGACCTCCCGCACAATGCAGGCCACAAAACATCACTCACCCACTCCTGTAACGAACTTCCTGAAAATTGCTCATCTAAGAACCCTCCAATCCCAAACCACCTATTTTGGCTCTTTCGGGTGAGTCTGAAGTACAGCATTCCTGGTCTCCCCTTCCATGAGAAATGGCTGTCTCGAGCAGGAGGGAGCAGAAACTCACAGCTAATTCAGAATGTCTGGAATGCAGGGATGGTTAAGATGGTTAAGTTGACCTACAGACCGCTGCATCCACATTGGGCGCTTATTAAGTCAATTTAATAACACCAACTCTGAAGGTCGACTTAATTCTTAAGTCGACCTTATTCAGTTGACTTAAGACAGTGTAGATGAAGAAAGCCCATAAGTTGACCTAATTGGCCTCCAGGCCCCAGTGCAATGTGGGACAGCTACCCACAATGCACCACTCCTCCATCAACCTAGCACCTGCAAGTGTGAACACTGGCAGTTGACTGGAGTTTTCAGTGTGGACTCTTTATATCGACTTAACAGAGTGTTATGCGGGATTTTAAAAGGGGGAGAAAAACTTGGGAAACCTCTTTTTTCTTATACACTGTTTATGTGACTTATTAAGAAATACATTAGCACAATGATGTTCAGGAAGTTATTCATCACAATTTTGTTGTTAGGATATTACACAGTATAAAACTCACAGAAAATACAGATTTTAATCTCTAATTAAACCACAATTCCATTATTATATAGCACATATTAAAAGACACATACAAAAAGTACAGAAATCAATTTCCAAGCCTATTTCAAAATCAAGCTCGTTATAGATTTCCAGGAACCTGCAATGAGGATAATAGCAAAAACAAAAAGGAAATTGCCCCTAAAGAAAAGCAGCACAGAAAGCACCACAAAATATATAATATAATATATTTGAATTCACACAATCTTTGCTGAAGCCAGATTATACCTGCCAGATGCAGGGTCTACTTAAGACTGGCCAAGTCCAAGTAGCCCAGGTGCCAAAGGGGGTGAGGAAGCTTCTGATGCTCACCGACCCCTGTTAAGTCAATGTAAGGCCTCCCCTGCCTCAGTATCCCAGGCTGGGTGGTTATATGGAGAAACGATCGAAGGAGGCCGGTCCAAACCAGCCCTCTCCCATCCTCCTTTATCCCATTAAGAACCACTCTCAACCAGTAATGTCCCCCTTTTTGAGTGGGTTCTGACCTATCAGCAGGTTTATCCTTGGCCATGGGCCTTCTGTATGACCCCTCCTCTTAAACATTTTGCTGGCATTAGTACTTTCATAATTTTAGCCAATAAATAAGTGTTAACTCATTAAAAATTTTGATAAGCTGCTGCTTTCAGCGTTTCTTTATCAAGGGGATTACTTCACTCTTGGGACAACCACCCCCCATCCTCCCAAGAGAACAGCTTGTTTAAGCAGTTTCAGTCACAAGGCTTCTAAATCTATAATTGTCATAATTAAATTTTGCTCTGCCTAAACCTTTTACAAAAAAGAAAAAAAAATCCTCAGCATTTCACTGACTATAGGATATGATTGGTCAAACTGAGTAGAGAATACAGAGTAAAATATCACTGTTGCGCATAACAAGAGCCTCCAATGTAGACGTACCCCAGGAGACCCACTTTCTTAGGTTGAAAAATGGAGCTAGAATGGATCCTTACAAGAAAATCCACTCAGACTGGGAGACCAGGAAGACAGTCCTCCAGAGGGCTAGCAGGGCAAGGAGGAAATACTGACCAGTTGGGAAGCAACAGGCCATTTAAGAAGGCCTCCCTGCTTTTGTTGAGGGGGCAGCTGGGATGAGACTGGAACAACTGAGGGTCTGCATGGGGCTAGCCCAGGCCCAGCCTTAAGCACTGCAACTAATCGCTTACACTCTGAAAGCTTTCCTGCCCCCCCCCCCCTTTAGTTAAAAGGCCCAAACAGCTGATTTATGAGTTGATGTCCATGCTACCTATGGTAATGGTCCATCTTGCCCAGTATCATTTCTGCCAGCAGTGGCCAGTTCCGGATACTTAGGGGGTGGGGGTGGGGAGAACAGGGCAATTTACAACATCCAGTCCCAGCTTGTGACAGTCAGAGGTTAGGGACACTGAGGGCATGGGGTTGTGTCACTGACAATGTTGGCTTCTAACCGTTAATAGAGCTATGGTCCAGAAACTTATCTAATTTTGAAGCCAATTATATTTTTGGCCTTCAGAAACTCCCCTGGTACCGAGTGCCACGTATTGACTGTGTGTTGGATGAAGAAATTCTTCCTTTTGTTTGTTTGAACCTGCTGCCTAGGGTCATTGGGTGAACTCCAGTGCTTGTGTTATGTGAAGAGATAAATAACACTTATTCACTGTCTGCACAGCATTCACGATTTATAGAGTTCTAGCAGATCCCCTCCTCCCCGTCAATTCTTTTCTAATTTAACAGTCCCGCTCTTTCTAATCTCATCTCACCTGACAGCTGTTCCATACTCCTAAGAATTTTTGTTGCCATTTCCTGTACATTTCCCACTTCTAATATAACTTTTTAAAATAAGAGACCAGAACTTTATGCAGTGTTCTATGTGTCCGGTGCCATGGATATATGCAGTGACATTTACTGTCTTATTATCTAGCCCTTTCCTATTGGCTTCTAACATGCTTAGCTTTTATGACTGTCACTGTGCATCAAGCATATATTTTCAGAGAACTGTCCACAGTGACCAGGGCTGGATTAACTGGCCCAAGGGCCCTGGCTGGACTCCCCGACTGCTCGTGCCCTGCCAGCACTGAGCGAGGCTGGATTATCACAGAGGGTTTGGGGGTTTGAGCCCGGAACCCCCTTTTTGGCTAGGGCCCAAGGCTTAAGCACCTGCGATAATCTGGCCCTGACAATAAATCATACATACTGAAATAGACACCTAACCTATGATTGAGTCATGGAAGTCCTCAAATCATGGTTTAAGGACTTCAAGCTACAGAAAAATCATCAGCAATGGAGCCATGCCCAATTCTACAGGGCAAGGTGAAAACCCCCAGGCCCCCGCCAAACTGCCTTGGGGGAAAATCCCTTCCTGACCCCAAGTAGATAATTCCCGAGCACATGAGCAATACTTACCAGCCAGACATCCAAGAAAGAATTCTCTGTAGTAATTCAGAACCCACCTCATCTAACATCCCATCACAGGCCATTGGTTTATTTACCACAAGCAGTCAAAAAAATCAGTTAATTGTCAAATTAAGCTGTCCCATCATATCATTCCCACCATAAATTTATCCAGTTCAGTTTTGAAGCCAGTTAGGTTTTTTGCCCCCGTTCCTCCCCTTTGGAAGGCTATTCTAGAACTTCACTTCTTGATGGTTTAAAACCTACATCTAATTTCATGTCTCAACTTCCTGACGGCCAGTTTGTATCCATTTATTCTTTGGTCCACGTTGGTTCTGAACTTAAATAATTGATCTCTCCCTGGTATTTATCCCTCTGATGTATTTATAGAGAACAATCATATCTCCCCACAGCCTTCTTTTGGTTAGACTAAACAAGCCAAGCTCTTTGGGTATGTCTACACTTGAAGCCGCGGGTCCCGGAGAGAAGGAAGCCCCGTGGATCCCAGCGAGAAGGGAGCCACGGGTCCCTTCAGCCAGGACCCCCGTGGGTCCCAGGGAGTGGCTCCCTTGTACCGGGGAGCCCCGGCAGCTCCCTTGTCCCTGGGAGCCGTGGCTCCCTTCTGCCAGGGAGCCACGGCTCCCTTCTCCCCAGTCCTAGGTTGACTTAGGAAATTAAGTTGACTTACAGCATCCACACCAGTTTTAGGTCGACTTAACAAGTCGACTTAAGCGTTAAGTCGTCCTAACAACCAGTAGTTATTAAGTCGACTTATGGACACCCTTAAGTTGACTCAGTGAAAGTCCGGTGTGAACCTGGAGTAAGTTAGGTCGACGTAACCTTATTAAGTCGACTTAAGCCAGGGTAGAGGGGAAAAGCCTTTAAGTCAACCTAGCTGGCCTCAACGCACCACTCCTCTGCTGACCTAACACCTGCCAGTGTGGACACAGGCAGTTGACAGGAGTTTTCAATGTGGAGTCTCTAAATCCACTTAACAAGGTTGACTTTAAAAGTCAAACTTGTTAAGTCAACTTAACAGAGCCTCCAATGTAGATATACCCCTTGTGATCAGCTAAAACTCCCAGGTCTCCCGGGTGGGCCTCAGTCCTTTAACCAGTCGCAAAGGAATAGTTCCAGAGATGGGTGTTGGCTATAGACTGGGGACTTGAGACAAGATGGAGTCGGGTGTGGGGCCTAAAGACAGAATTGTGCTTGCTCTTGCTCTTCCTAGCATTAGCTATATTGACTCCATTTTATTTTGTATAACCTTTAGCTGTTAGGCCCCTTAAACATTGTTTTTTACTATATAACCTTTAGCTACTAAAAACCCCCAGGCCGGATGCTTATTCTGCTAAAAATACAAGCGATGCCTGAGTGGGACGCGCTGCTATCCAGGCGTAGCAAGCAACCACAAGTAACGGAAAGTGTCTGCGGTCGGATTAACACCTGTACCTGTCAAAGATGAGTTATGACCATGACGTCAGATACGCTGTAACCAAAGAGTATAACTGTACTTGTTTTTGTTGCCTTTGTTTCCCCTTGGGGGGTGCAGAGACAACCTCGCAGCCGCGATAATAAACAAGAGCTCTTTTCTCTCCTTCAGTCTCCTTGGTCAGTTTGTAGGGAACGACACAGGGCTGCTGCCTTTTATCACCTCTGGCCTTCTCCATGCTGTGTGGACTTCTTTCCAATCAAAATGGAGTTGAGTCACATGGGCAAGTCCTCATGGCTCAACAGGTTTCTTCCTGGGCCCATTGTACCGGGGAGTTTCCTTAATGGGCCATTAAGGAGACAATGGCTGTAGACATTCTCTCTGGGGAGCATCCCAGAATCACACAGGTTGAAATATACATAACAAACATATTCATAACTTCTAATACAGATGCAATTCCTACACATAAACCATATAATCATTCCCAGCAAATTACTACCTTTCTACTGATACCAGACATGACATAATTCTTATGGTTTATAGCAATTATGAGATATTAATACAAAGTAATATCATAAATGGTCCCCTAAATCCAGACAGCGTCACAGTCCTTAACTACTTTCTCTTTCAATTTTTTTCCAAGATCTTGCATAGTTTTTTCCTTTTCTTAAAAATAGGAACTATATTGGCAATTCTCCAGTCATGTGGTATAACCTCTCAGTTTAGAGATTCATTAAAAATCCTTAATAACAGGCTTGCAATTTCATGTGTTAGTTTCTTTAATATTCTTAGATGGAGATTATCTGGGCTCTCCATTTAGTTCAATTAAACTGTTCAGATTAGGCTTCTATTTTATGTGTGGTAATTTCTATCTCTATATCCTCATTCCCATTAGCCACCCTGCCACTATCCCCCAGCTCTTCATTAACCTCATTACAAATGGAGGAAAAATATTTCTTTAGATAATGAGCCATGCCTAGATCTTTCTTAACCTCCACCCCATCCTCCGTGCTTAACAGTCCCACTTCTTCGTTCTTTGTTTTCTTCTTATTTATACAGGTGTAAAATCTTTTACTATTGCTTTTAGTTCCCTTTACAAGGTCCAACTCTACTTGGCTTTTGGCCTTTCTCACTTTATCCCTACATGTTCTGAACTCCAAGAGGTAGCTTGCCTTCCTGATCCCTCCCATCTTCCACTCCTTGTAGGCTTTCTGCTTTCCCTTTATTACCTGTCTAAGGATGCGTCTACACTGGCAAATTAAGTCAACTTAAACTTGGCTTAAGTCGACTTAATTGGCCCTGCGTCTACACTACACTTTGCTTAAGTCGACTTAAGCAAAATAAAGTCGACTTAATGAAAATTAAGTCGACTTTATTATACCTGCTTTTTACTCGATCTAAGGCTTAATTAGACTTTCTAAAGTCAAATTAAGCCAGTGTAGCCCTGGGGTAGACTTAGGGCTACCCCAGGACTACAGCAATGCCCTCCATGCCAGGGGGGAGCACAGGGGGAGCCTGGCATGCCCCCCAAAGGGCAGGGCATGTGGGCACGGTGTGACACTGTCTGGATTTAGGGAAGCATTTATGATAGTATTTTCTATGGATATCTCATAAATGCTATAATCCATAGGAACTATGCCATGTTTGGTATCAATAGAAAGGTAGTAATTTGCTGGGAATGATTATATATTTTATGTCTAGGAATTCTATTTCGATTAGAAGTTAAGAATTTGATGTTATATCCAT
>ML686143.1:55572-89866 GCA_007922175.1 Pelusios castaneus
TGCCGGCCAGTCCGCTCCCGCCCTGAGCACGCTGTAACTGCGCATGCTCAGGGCGGGAGATTTAAATCTCCCCAGCCCGGCCCAGCCTGCACAGCTGGGAGGGAGCAGCGGCGGGAAAAAAAAGGTGCCGGAACGCCGTTCCGGTGCGTTCCGGCAGAAAAAAAGCACTGCCTACAGCACGGCCCCCGTCTCCACTGTCATAGGGGGGTGACCAGCAGCGCGACACAGCGAGCAAGGACACAGAGCAGCAGGATCCGCCTCTCACACACTCCGTGTGAGATCAGTCTGGAAGAACAGTGAGTAGATGGACATTCGCCGTATAACACGCACCCACTTTTCCACCCCCGTTTTGGTGAAGAAAAAGTGCGTCTTATATGGCGAAAAATACGGTAGTTCCTACGGATTATAGCATTTATGAGATATCCATAGAAAATAATATCATAAATGCTTCCCTAAATCCAGACAGTGTCACACACAGGGCTCTGCCTTGCCAGGGTCCCTGTCCCCCTTTGCCCCATTGTACACAGGGGGTGCCCCCACCAGCCACCGTGGACCTGCCCAAGGTCCCCCTAGCCCCACAAAGTCGACCTAGAGCATCCAATGTGGATGCTCTAGGTCGACTTTGTAAGTTCCCCTTTAAGTCGACTTTAATTTTAAGTGTAGACACACTAAGTCGACTTAAAAGTGCAAGTGTAGACATAGCCTAAGATGTTTGGTCATCCAGCTTTTTCTACAACTCTTGCCGGTGAATTTTTTTTCCCCTTCCTTCGGCTACTGGCTTGTGATAGTTCCTGTAACTTTGTCTTGAAGTAATTCCAAGCCTCCTCCTCATTCTTTAAATCCAGGAGTTTTTCAGACCATTCCACTTCCCTAACTAATTCCCTTAATATTTCAACTTAGCCCTCTTGAAGTAAAATACCCTATTCACAGATCTATGTTTGTTTATCCTTCCATTTAGTCTGAACTGATTTAACTCATGGTCACTTGAACCAAGGTTGTCCCCTATGACCAGTTTTTCAATGAGATCCTCACTACTTACCAATGCCAAATCTAAAATGGCATCCCCTTTTGTTGGTTCAGTAACTATTCAGTGAAGGTCCAGAGGGGAAGCCATATTAGTCTGGCTCAGCAAAACAAACAAGGAGTCTTGCGGCACTTTTAAAGACTAACAAATGTATTTATCACATAAGCTTTCGTGGGAGAGGTACTTTTTTTTCCATTTTCAAGGATCTGATGAAGTGGGATCTCTCCCACAAAAGCTCGTGCAATAAATACATTTGTAAGTCTTTAAAAGTGCCAAAAGACTCCTTGTTTATGTAGTGAAGGAGTCTGTCCACTATCACATCCAGAAAAATCTGGGCCTAATGGTGAATACTAGCACTTGTCCTCCAGTCCATATTGGAAAGTTAAAGCCTCCATGAGCTCTTTCTTGAGTGGTCAAACTTAGACCCCCATCATTTTGTATGTGCAGTTGGGATTATGTTTTCCAATTTGCACTCCTTTCCGTTTACCACCTGCTATTTTGTTGCCGACTTTCTCAGTTTTGTGAAGTGGCTTTGCAACTTTTTGCAGTGTGCTTTCAACTTAACTATCTTGAGTTGTTTTGTATCATGTGCAGATTTTGCTACTTTTATTTTTAGTCCCCCCCCCCCCCCATCCCACTTTCAGGTAGTTTGTGAATATGCTGAACAGCACTGTCCCAATACAGAGCCTTGGGGGACACCTCTATTTTCCTCTCTACAGCATGAAAACTAGTCATTTATTCCTACCCTGTGTTTCCTACCTTTTAAATAGTTACTGATCCTGACTACTTTGCTTTAGGGCCTTTGATGAGGGACCTTATCAAAGGGTTTTTGGTTAGTGGTAGACACTATGTCTATTAGATCAGTCTTGTCCACAAGGTTGTTGACCCCATCAAAGAATTCTAATTGATTTCCCCTTACAAAAGTCATGTTGACTTTTCCCCCATATCATGTTCATCTTTGAGTCTGATAATTCTATTTTTTACTGTAGTTTCAGACCAATTTACTTGGTACTGAAGTTAGGCTGATTGGCCTGTAATTGCTAAATTTATCTCTGGAGCCTTTTTAAAAATTCAGGATTACATTAGCTATCCTCTAGTAATCTGATACAGCAGCTGAGTTAAGTGACAGATTTCATATCCCAGTTAGCAGTTCTGCAATTTCATAAATGAGCTCCTTCAAAAACTTTTGGGTGAATTCCACCTGGTCCTGGTGACTTATTACTCTTTCATCTATCAATTTAGTCCAAAACCTCCTCTACTGACAACTCAGTCTAGTACAGTTCCTCCTATTTGTCACCTAAAATGAATGGTTCACATGTGGGATGCTCCCTCACATCCTCTGCAGTGAAGACCAATGCAACAAATTCCTTCAGCTTCCCCGCAACAGTCTTGTCTTCGCTGAGTGCTCCTTTAACACCTTGAGCTCCAGGAGGGATGTAATTAGGGCTGTAGCTGAGCTGTTCCTGCAGTTCCTAACATAGCAGTGTCAGAGACTCAGACCGTTTCTACCCTTGGGCATAGGTTGAAAAATCTTTTGTTGCTCAGGGGTGTGAAAAAACACCCTTCCTTCAAACTCTGTAAGTTTTCTCAATGTGTGTACAGCGCTATGTTGGCAGGAGATGCTCTTCCAGCTGCATAACTAACGTCTCTCATTTAAGTGGTTTTATTATGTCCAGTGGCGGACAAGAGGCCTCAGAGCCCCTGGGCCTCCCCTAGTTGTGCCTCCTCCACATCTGAGGATCCGCCCCCTCCAGCCTAGGGTCCTGCCCCCTGTGGGTGGGCCGGCGCTACCCTGGGGACAGAGGTCAGCCCTGACCTGGCTGTGCTTGGCCCCCGGGGCAGCGGAGCTGACTGGCACACTCAGTGAGGCTTCAAGTATGGCCGAAAGGCTGCACCAGAGGCCATATTGCATGCCAGCTGGCCCCACCCCTGGAACGGAGTGACCAGTCACGCCAGCCCACCCTGCCCTCTGGGGATGGACCAGGGACAGGGCAGGAGAGTGGAGCCTGGCCTCTGGCCCAGGGTGGCCCCGCTCCCCCCAGTGCTGGCAGGGTGGAGGATCCCCACATTGTCTCCCATTGAAATAACACAGCTACTCACGCCCTCTTGCAGCAGCACTGCCAACCAGCAGAGGACCAGTGACAGAGGAGTAGAAATTAAATTCATGGACTAGCTATTGCTCAGTTGTGAAAGCCATTGAGAAGTAACTGTAGGGTTTAAACAGCAAGAAGGGAGAGCAGCTCCTGAGGGCTTAGGGTATACTAAGGGGCCAAGAGAAAGAAATTGAGCTCAATGAAACTTAGAAATGTTCGCTAAATCTCACCCAACAGTTCTGAAAGGTGAGTTCTACAGATGGTAGAATCGTTGCCTAGGGGAAGTGATGGAAGCCCCTTCATTTGGGACAGTAAACACTGCAGAGAGAAGGCCCTCATCAGCATTGCCATCCAGGTTATAGAAAGGGCACTTCAGGCTGAGAGTTTCAATTGTGAATCCATAGATGAACGGTCATAGAGAGAGGCGGGACTCTTGGGTAATGAGGGCTCAGACCCTGTACGCCATTAGAGGCCAAAACCAGCCCCTTGAATGCCACCTGGAACCTCACACGCAGACAGCTAGTGTGCTGTAGAGTAATTCCTCCAAGAAATGTACAAGTGTCACACTTTCTTCTCCCTGTAGTTGCAGTCTTTGCTTTCCTGTGCCTCATCTTCCGTTGGGCCAGACACAGCAGCGAAGGACAGGGCAATCTGCCCCTACATGAATGGTGGGAAGTTTCACTACCTCGTTTCCATACATATTGTTTATAATAAAGTGTTTAGCTAGACACCAGTAAAATACTACTGCTGTGGGGCACTAGTGCAATTTGTTCTCAGCATCAATATACTCTCCTTTACCCGGCTAATGCGTTTTGCACCAGCTTCAGAGCCTGGGTGATTTCAAGGGGCAGCCCATAACACTACATTTTGATCCTTCGATAGTCTGAATGAGAGGCACTCGCCAAAGGCTCCTTGAATTTCTCCCTGAAAACCATCCCCCATATGCAAGAGCTCTTTGCATTCCTCCATTGTCCCCTCCCCTGTATCATGATCTTTTGTTCTTCTCTTTCTCCTATAGTCCCCCATACCACTCGTCCCCTGCATCTAGGGTCCCTGTTCTTTGCCCCTCCAGAGATTCTGTGTGCACCCCTCTTGATCCCTTCCATCCATATATTTCCAGCCCCCCTCTTTTCCACCATCCCTCCAGGGTTCTCTTTCTTCTTCTTTGTTCCTGTCTTCTCTTCCAGGGATGTCTGCATCTGAAATCTGCATTGGAAGGGTTGGCAGAGCTGAGATGAAAGGTGCTGGAATGTGTTAATGGCTGTCATCCACTGGTACGTTGCCCTTTAGACAGTTATAGAGGGATGACTAAGCTATTGGTTTTGCTAACCAAAAGCCAGGGCTTTCTGGAACAAATTAGCAAGTGATGAATTGTCCATCTCTTGAGGTCTTTTAGTGGGAGTGGTCCTGCTTTTAGCAGGGGGTTGGACTAGATGACCTCATGAGGTCCCTTCCAACTCTATGATTCTATGTCTTCACATCAAGATTTGGTGCCTGTCTGGCAGATCTGTTTGTTGTTTACATACAGGAGGTCAGACGAAATGATCTAGACTCTTCTGCCTTAAAAATCTATGATGCAGGTTTCTAACCATCAGAGGTGTGAAGTTCTGGAATAGCCTTCCAAGGGGATTTGTGGGGGCAAAAAGCCTAGCTGGCTTCAAAACTGAGCTTGATAAATTTATGAAGGGGATTGTATGATGGGACAGCCTATTTTGACAGTTGACTGATAGATATACCAATGACCTGTAAGGGAAAGTTTGATGGGGTGGTTCTGAGTTACTACAGAAAATTCTTTCTTGGGTGTCTGACTACTGAATCAGGCTCACATGCTCAGGGTTTAACTGATCACCCTATTTGGGGTTGGGAAGGAATATTTCCCCCCATCGCAGATTGACAGAGGCTGTGGGCAATGTTCCCTCTAAGGTTTGGCGGCTTGTGTGCAAAATTTTCAAGCCATGTGCAAAACTTTTTCTGAATAAAATTTTTGTGCAAACTCACACGACAGAAATTATAGGCATTAATTGAAGTTAAAGTAATTGTAAATAAAATTAATTAATTGTGCTTAATTGAATTTGAATGAATTTTGAATTGAAATTTAATTTTTAGAAAGGTTTTTATTTAAAATTAATTTTTTTAAAGTTTTTTTTTAAGAAAGAAAGAAAGAAAGAAAGAAAGAAAGAAAGAAGAGGAAACAGGAAGAGAAAGAAGGAAGAAGGAAGAGGAAAGAAAGAAAGAAAAAAGAAGGAAGAGAAGAAAAAGGAAGGAAAGAAGAGAAAGAAAAAAAGGAAAGAAAAAGGAAGACAAATAAGGAAAAGAGAAAAAAAGAAGCAAGCCAAGGCGGCCGGCAGGGGAGGACCCTACCGTGGCCCTGGGAAGCCACCGGTGGGGGGGGGGGGAGCAGACCCCAGCCTCGGAGGCTGATCCCGGCCCGGTGCTGGGAGGCTGAGGCCGTGGATTAGCCCGGCCCCGGCCCCGGCCGTGGGAAGGAAGCGGACGGCGGGTGGGAGCCCGGGAGCCCGCCGCGGCCACAGCCACCCCTCTGGCCCGGCCGCGTGGGGCAGGCAGGCAGGCCTGCGCTCCTGACCCGAGCCTGAGCCTGCCTGTCCCACCCTGGGGGCGGGGAGGGCCAGCCCAGAGGCCGGGCGCAGGCCGGGTGTGCTGTGGCAAAGCCACGGCCCCGGGGGTTGGAGGGAGCAGCGGGGGCTGCCGGGCTGCGCGGGGGTCCCTCACTGCTGCGCGGGGGGTGCGATGGCCGCTGCGCGGCCGCGCACCCGCGCAGCTTAGAGGGAACACTGGCTATGGGGGTTTTTCGCCTTCCTCTGTAGCATGGGGCACGGCTACTTGCTGGTGGATTCTCTGCACTTTAAAGTCTTTAACCCATGATTTGAGGACTTTAATGATTCAGTCGTAGATTAGAGGTTTATTACAGGAGTGGTGGGTGAGGTTCTGTGTCCTGCATTGTGCAGGAGGTCAGACTAGAACTATGTTTTTCAAACCATGGATCGGGACCCAGTACTGGGTCACAGACCCTCAGGTACTGGTTTGTGGTTACCCCTGCTGTTGCTGCCAAAAGACTGGAATGCATTGCTCCGAGAAGTAATTGTTGTGTTGTGGGCATAAATGATTTTTTTCAACTGGGTCCCAAGGAAAAAGTTTGAAAACCACTGGACTACACGATCACATTGGTTCTTTCTGACCTTAGTGGCTATGAGCCTGTGTATTTCTAATCTTTGAAACCACTGCTTTTCTTTTAGAGGCCACTTTGACCTGCAGAGCTGGTCCCTTCACATTCTGTTCCAATAATTTCTCATGGACCCTGATCCCACAGGAAGCAAGAGGGTTATTTCTACTGACTTCCAGGTCATGCCATGCACCTCAGGGACTTATTGCTTCAGTGTGAAACTAAGGCCGTGTCTACACGATCACTGTATTGCGCCTTAAAACTCATTAAGGCGCGATAACAAGCATGGTGTACATACGTGCAAGGGTGATGTTGCGCGACAAGCGCCCTGTTGTAGCGCAATCCAACAACCACTCGGACGAGAGTGGTAACAGCTGTTGCGGATCATCTGTTGCGTGTTTGAGCTTGTGTGTATGCTTACCACGCAATGATTGGCCTTCAGAAATGTCCCAGAGTGCCAATCAATGCCACTCTGGGACATCGGAGCTGTCAACTATGTCAATTTCACTGATCTAGCTGAGCAGTGAAATTGACATATATGCCGCCACCCGAACCCCTGGACTGTGCTGGGTGGCCGGCTTCGATTGGTGCCGGCCCCCCAGCACAGCTCCCGGGCTCCGGGTGTCGGCAGAAGCTCCGGCACTTACCGGGACTTCTGCCGCCACCCGAACCCCTGGATTGTGCTGGGGGGCCAGCTCCAATTCGAGCCAGCCCCCCAGCACAGCTCCCGGGCTCCGGGAGTCAGCTGAGGCCGCGGCACTTTAAGCCGTGGCTCCAGCTGACTGCCGCCCCAGCTGGGGGATCAGGTGGCGGCAGAAGCTCCGGCGGCACCCACCATGCACTGCTCTTCTTTCGCAAAGGAGCATTCCAAGGGTGAATGCTCCTTTGTGAAACAAAGAGTACGTGTGTACACGGGAAAGCGCTATATTTATAGCACTTCACTTGTCCCGCAATAACTTATTGCAGGACAAGTATTCTCCTGTAGACAAGGCCTAAGAGTTGTGCAGGATCAATATAGGAAAGAGGGAGGGGCTGTTTGCAACATATTTTAAAGGTTAACCAAACTTTGTTAAATCTCAAAAAAGATTCATGATTTAGTCTGAATCTTTATCACAGTTTCAGCTGGGTGTTTTTCTCTAGTGTCTGCTGATCATCTATCTATATGGTATATATTGGCTAGCAACATGCAAAGGAATTATTACTGTAAAATGTTCCTGTGAATACCAAGCCTATGAGCAATATTTAACCACAAGAGTATAGAGAGACGATGATTTCATGTATTCACTGGAAATCAGTTCAAGATTAATTTTCGTGTTCTGTCAATAAGTACATTAGGGCAAACAGAGATGATATACCAGTAAAAGGTCAAAGGAGTTCATTCCTATTTTGACAGTACAGTCACTTTGTTAACCCAGAGTTTATTTTATTAACTCAGAATAAACGAGCACTCCTATTGGCTAATTGCTTGCACCTACTTTTGCTGGGTATAAAAAGTGTGGTGTCAGAACCACAAATTAATCCCCAGCTAGAATCCAGAACGACTGCTACACTCTGGAATGGAACCTCTGGGAACAACAACTATTTTTCTGGTTGTTTGTATCTCTTGCCTCTTCTTTTCAGCATGGAAAAAGATGTTATATGGACCTGGGAAGCTGCCGCCTGGCCCTCTTCCTTTTCCTGTCATAGGGAATACGCTGCAGCTGAATAAGAAGAACTTGCCCCAGCATATAGAGGAGGTAAGGATGTTTTCTCAGATCAGTTGTTCACAGTGCTTTTTCTGTTTTGTTTTTTGTTTGTTTTTTTAAAGGTGTCGGTATGCATATCTTGATAGTAAATTTGAAAAATACCTCTCCCACCCTTCTTCTTGCTGCCCCACCCCTCTTCTTCCAGAGGTCTGCTCCTTTCCCCTGCTGGACCCACCTCTCCCTCCCACCGGCTGAGTAGCAGGGCCAGCGAGGGACAGGAGCACCACATTCTTTTTCCCTACTGACGCTGCCCACACAGCCAGAGCTCCGTACCCCTGCATACCATCACAAAAAAAGCACTGGTTGTTCGGTTATAGGTTGGCACTAAGCAGAGCCTAATTCAAGCCTAACAGGGTCACGATGCCATGTCACTCAGCTCAAATTTCTGGCATATTTTTCACAAAACAATCAATCCTGGGATTATATAGTGCTTTTATTAGAGGCTGTCTTAACCACAGGTGATCCAGAATGCTTTCCTCAGCTCCACTGTGATCGGTACAAGCTATCGCGTAGTGGGGACAGTGGTGTATGGGTCCTGGGGCAGTGATGTAGCGGGCGATAGCAGACAGCAGCCCTGGGCTCTGTTCCTACCTCTGGTAGAGGCTCCAGGCATGTGTTTGGACACAGCACTTAAGCTTTTTCTGCCTTAATTGTTCTGTATATATAAAACTGATCTAATATTGTCAACATGACAAAACACTGGTAAGGCAGAAACTACAGATCTCCTCTGAAGAAATGACATTTCAGTGCTGGGTATTATGGCATTTTAGCCAGCTCAGTAAATACAACCTGAGATTGGACACACAGGTTGGATTCGTTCCTCCTTTAAAATCATCATGAATAATGAAGATTGTAAAGGTCAAATTCTGCCCCTGGTTACAGCTCTTCACTTTCATTCTTTTAAATCATGCTCTGAGATACAGATGTGTTTGTCTGTTAATTTGCACAGCTATAATCAATTGGAAATTGAATAATAATTCTCTTGATGATATAAAAGGGGAAACAGAATCTCACTTCTCTCTGCCTTTGGCTCTGCAGGGCTGCAGGGAGTAAAACGACGGGAAAATCTCCTTTGTCGTTATATAATCAGCTGACATGACTGAATAAATGCTGGTAGCATTTCTGTGGAGTGAGAAATGTCATTTTTACTCATGGTTCAGGATCACCAATGAAAGGCCCCATTTTATTGTTATAATGAAATAACTGCATAACAAGAATTATCCTTGGAAGACACAGACACACACAAAGCTATAGGGAAAAATGTTTAAAATGTATTAGGATAATCAAGTGAAGTCCTCAAAGTCATAAAAGTCCCAGATCCTCCATGATATGTAGGCCCCTAATTCTCATTGAAATCAGTAGGATTAGGCTCATAAAAACTTTGGAGGATATGGGCTGAAATGGCCAAGTCGAGGTGGTGATCCATTGTAAATCATGCCTCATATTAGCTCTGAGGCATGAGAATGCATTCATCAGTTTCTGATTTGATCCTTTCACATTCTTATCCTTAAATAAAACTTACTGATTTTTGTATTAAACTGTTACAGCTCAGTGAAACATACGGCCCGATTTTCACAATATATTTAGGCTCAGAGCGGGTTGTGGTGCTCTATGGATATGAGACTGTGAAGGAAGCTCTGATTGGTCTCGGGGATGAGTTCAGTGGAAGAGGAAGCATGCCACTATTTGAAAAATTTGCCCAGCAATCAGGTACATTTCAAGTAACTTCAACATATAGAGATGATGTTCTCTGTATAGGGAGAAGACAACTGCGAAGACAAAGGGGAAACAGCTGGAGTTTCATTAATTCCGTTTTTAAAAATGGAGAAATTTGGATAACCACTCATGGTTCCAAGAAAGATCCCATTCTCTACTGCAGTGCTGGTTCAGTGACATGAATGGCTCCCAACATCTCAATACAGATTCATGAGAGGTACTAGCTAGGCCAATCTACTTTATGATGCCTAAAATATAGCCAGGAGAATAAGTTAGAGCAAACCAAGAATTCCTGTCCTCTTCCTTCCCTGTCCTATCTAACTAGGTTAGCTTAGTAGTGAAGGATTATTTTTGTTGTCCTTTCATAATAAAAAGTGAGGGACAGTGTAATAAATATGAAAATGTCAATACATCCTTCTCGGGAAGTCTTTAATCTTATTTATATATTACGAGATGTATAGTTGCATTAGAAAACAACCATCAGCACAGTTACTTGATTACACAGAAAAAAAAAAAAAACTACTGGAAAGGAATGTTATTAAGGTTGCAAAGTCAAGCACCCTGAAATTAGGAATTAGAAGTAAGATTGACTGTGTAACTGCACAGGCACTGAATTTAACGGAGTAACTCACAGCAACCGTAGTAGGTTGTCATGTCACATGTGGACAGGCTCCAGGAGCAGTGAGGAGGCACTGGTGCATGCCCAGTGATGACAGAACCTTGTGATATTTTAGCTGCTAAATTCTAACAAGTGTCTGTTGGGAGTATCTGAAATTTGATTGTAACTTGCACACACTGTGGGAAACTACTGAAAATGAAGTAAGCTATAAACAGGAAACAGTCAATTAACATGTCTGCAGTAGTGAGGGTTAGGAGACAGCAGGGTGTATTAATAATAATTGCAAGGCCCCATAAATGGTATCTCTGTTAAGTGTGAACCTCTTTTGCAATCTGCCCCACCTTATTTTTAGTTTGAGCACTCTAATTACCTTCTGCAATCTTGAGGAAGAGCTGGGTGCAGCTCAAAACCTTCCCTTCTACCAATATAAGGGGGCCCAATAAGAGATATAACTTCACCCAGCTTGTCTCTCTCATACCCTGACTCCAACATGGCTCTAGCTGTTCTGCAAACAGTAATTGCAATGTAACTGTTATGGTGTCTAGTAGAACACAGACACAATAGTGGTTAAATTAAAGTTGAACCTTTGACTCACCAATGTTTGGGTTGGTATGAAATAGGTCCCCCCGCCCCCTTTCATTCCTGTTCTCTTCCCATTTCCAGGTATTGTTTTCAGCAATGGGGAGCGGTGGAAGCAGCTGCGCCGATTTGCCCTCACTAATCTGAGAAATTTTGGGATGGGGAAGAAAAGTATTGAGGAGCGTATCCAGGAGGAAAGCCGTTTTCTGGTGGAGAGGCTCAGAAACACACAAGGTGGGGATTGTTTCATGTCCCTTGGAAAATGAGGAGTCAGTTAAAGACTCTTGTCTTTCTCTTTGTTATGATAGTAACTGTGTGGTTGAAACATCTTGTAACTAAAGCCATTAGCTCCACATATAACAAACTGTATTATGTAATGGGAAAATACGTGTGAAAAGTTCCAGAGATGACCATGTCTGGATGTTTCTTTCTCATATTTTCTCCCCTCTAGTCTGTAACCAATGATCAAATGGAAAATATTTATCTCAAGTAGGTAGGCACTAATACAGTGAGCCATATTAGCACGGGTTAGTTCCAGTGTGTTGAGTTAACAAGACACCTATTTGCTTAGTCTCATTTTTTTCTCTGCTAGGTGTCTGTTAGAGGTGTGGGAGCTACATTTTACAGTGCTGAGCTCCACTGGAATATTAGAAATCATTGTGTAAATTTACAGTGCTTTATAAATGACACTCATTCTCTCAAGTCCTTGTGGAACTTAGGGCCTTCTTCACTGCTGGCCATCTTTGGGTGTCCCGCTGCAGTCTTAGCTTTCAGTTCTGCTCCTACTGTGCATTTTCCAGTTACTGGTGTTTTATCTTCTCACCTCTTGTCGTGGTGTTACAGTCCAGTCTTGGTTATTCAGGTCTTTGGTCCACATATGTCCTAGCCAGCAACATTTTTATACCAGAATTTCCTGTTCCATCAGTTTTTGTTTCGTCTTCCTCCAGGGTTCTTCATTTGTGATTTTTTTTTTCTACCTATCTGATATTGAGGATTTGTCTAAGGCAGTTGTTTATGAGAGCTTTTAATATACATAGTAAGAGCTCAATATGACTCCATGTTTCAGCATGATACAATAAGACCGATTTTACAGTGGTACTAAATATTTGAAGTGTAAAGTTGATTTGGGAAGGCAAGATTTTTATTTCTCCAGGTCAGCTGTAGAGTTGCAAAGGCATGTCTGGCTTTTGCTGTTCTGGCCTTACTGTCTTTGGCTGTACTGAAGTTGTTCTGAAGATGCTGCCAAGATACATGAAAGACCAGATCTCTTCTATGGCAGTTATTATTCATATTCTAGTAGTGTCTAGCAGTCCCAGATGGTATTGGGGCTCCTTTGCATATGGACTGTTGAAACAAATGGTTGGAGACAGCCCTTGACACAAGCAGTGTACATCTTAAAGAGCTGTGAATGAAAAAACTGGAAGAAATGAACAATTGACCATCTATTTTGAGGATGAAGAATTGAGACCCAAGCCAAGCTGTAAAACATTTAATAGAACATTAAGGAGCAAACTGAAATTGACTATGCTCATCTGAGTGAATTCTGTGTGGGAAAGGCAAGAGAGCATTGAGACCCTTCCCCACCCCAATACATAAACAAGAGATGGCCACTTTACTTCTGCTGCTGTTATTTTTGCACCATGAGCAAAGGGGCAGCTTTTGCTGTTCAGAATGAGTCATTATCATCCATGAAGGTCCTAGATGATTGGAAGAAGGCAAATCTAGTGCCCATCTTTATAAAAGGAGGATCCAGGGAAGTACAGACCTGTCAGCCTCACCTCATTCCTCAGAAAAATCATAAAGCATGTCCTCAAGGAATCTCTTTTGGAACATATGGAAGAGAGGAAGGTGATCAGGAACAGTCAGTGTGGATTCACCCAGGGCAAGTCATGTCTGACCAACCTGATTGACTTTGATGATGAGATGATTGGCTCTGTGGATTTGGTGGAAACAGTGGATGTGACATACCTTGACTTTAGCAAACCTTTTGCCAAAGTCTCCCACAGTATCCTTGCTAGCAAGTTACAGAACACTAGGTTGGATGAATGGACTAGAAAGTAGATAGAAAACTGGCTAGATTATCAGGCTCAATAGGTAGTGATTAATGGCTCAGTGTCTAGTTGGCAGCTGGTATCAAGCAGAGCACATCAGGGATTGAGCCTGGGACTGGTTTTGGTCAACATCTTCACTAATGATCTGGAGGGTGGGACGAATGCACCCTCAGGCAGATGACACTAAACAGGGAAGAATGGCAGATACACTGGAAGGTTGGGATTTGATAAAGAGTGACGTATATATTGTAGGATTGGTCCAAAAGAAATCTGATGAGGTTCAACAAGGACAAGCACTTAGGACAGAAGAATCCCATGTACTACTACAGACTGGGGAGCAACTGGCTAGGCAGCAGAAAAGGAACTGAAGGTTACAGTGAAGCTGTATATGAGTCAACAGGGTGCCCTTGTTGCCAAAGGGCTGATGGCATATTGGGCTGCATTTGTAGGAGCATTTTCAGCAGGGAAGTGATTATTCCCCTCTAATTGGCACTTGTGAGGCCACATCTGGAGTATTGTGTCCAGCTTTCTACACCCAACTACAGAAAGGATGTGTTCAAATTAGACAGAGTCCTGTGGAGAGCAAAGAAAATGACTGGGGGGCTGGGGAACATGACTTATGATGAGAGGCTGAGGAAACTGAGCTTTTTCAGTCTGCAGAAGAGAAAAGTGAGGCAGGATTTGATAGCAGTCTTCAATTACCTAAAGTGGGGTTCCAGAGAGGATGGAGATAGGCTATTCATCAAGGGTGGTAGATGACAGAACTAAGAGCAATGGTCTCAGGTTGCAGTGGGGGAGGTCTACGTTGGATATTAAGAAAAGCTTTTTTCCCCCTAAGAGGGGGGTGAAGCACTGGAATGGCTTACTTATGGAGGTGGTAGAATCTCCATCCTTAGAGGTTTTTAAAGTGCGGTTTGACAAAGCCCTGGCTGGGATGCTTTAGTTGGGGCTGGTCCTGCTTTGAGCAGTGGGTTGGACTAGAAACCTCCTGACATCATCCCTTCCAATCCTAATCTTCTATGATTCTATGAGTCAAAGAGAATTGACAGGTGAGGAAAAGGAGCAGAAGTCTGGTGAGTGAAGAAAACATTGCTCATGGAAGTTCTCCCTGAGCACTGTCCCTCAGCTCAGAGGGTGAGCTCTTCCAGATAATTCCCATGAATTCTGTGCTGGTCCCTCTGAGACTGAGCCACAGGTTAACGCTCAGTTACCAGCCCCTTTGTTTCTTGTGCTTATAAGGAAGGGAGAACCTGAAATGGAAACTAAAATGTCACTGATGAACCTGTGGGAAATGCAGCTTCTTCAGTGTGCACAGCAAATACTGTAGCCATCATTCATTTGATTTAGTGTGTTGCAGTAAGAATAGGAATTGGGACAGCTCTAACTCATCCTCACCAGGGACTATCAGTGATAGTCCAGTCTCGAGTCCTGCTGTGTGGTGGAAGATCCACGACTTCCCAGTGCTGTCAGTGACTCTGATGCTGAGGTTGAACCACTGGTCATCATGTATAGCCCCCAAGTCAAAACTCTGCAGCATGCCATCAAGGAGCTACAGCCTGTCCTGCAGATGATCCCTTGCTCTCTCAAGCTTTGAGAGGTAGGCCAGTCCTTGCTTACAGACAGCCCCCCAACCGTAAGCAGATACTCACCAGGAACTACAGACCACACAACAGAAACACTAAGGCAGGCATCCATCCCTGCAACAGATCCTGTTGCCAAGTCTGCCCGAATATCTATGCTAATGACACCATCATAGGACCTAACCCAATCAGTCACTCCATCAGGGGCTCATTCACCTGCTCATCCAACAATGTGATATATGCCATCATGTGCCAGCAATGCTCCTCTGCCTTATAGACTGGCCAAACTGAATTGTCTCTGTGCAAAAGAATATATGGACACAAATCTGGCATCAAGAATGGTCACATTCAATATGGGAACACTTCAACCACCCTGCACATTCTGTGAAAGACAGGACACTTACATTTCTTCATCAACAGAGTCTTGTGGCACTTTTAAAGACTAACAGATTTATTAATCAAAAGTGCCACAAGACTCTGTTGTCTTTCTACAATAGACTAACACGGCTACCCCTTTGGAATTTCTTCATCAGAAACACTTCAAATCAAGAATCCAAAAGGAAACTGCAGAGTTAGAATTCATATGCAAATTTGACATTGTTATATCAGGTCTGAATAGAGATCTCAGTTGGCTCTGTCATTACAAAAGGTGATTTTCCTCTCCTTTAACCTCTCTACCTTCTTATCTGTTGTTCACACTGTTTGAATCAAAACAACTTGCTTGGTTTGCTGAAAAAATCTGAACTGATCTTGTGATTTATCCTTCTCTGCATTTATCTATTCACTTCCATACTGTAGTTTCCATTTCATGGGTCTGATGAAATGGGATTTTACTCATGAAAGCTCAGGCAATAAAAAAAAATTGTTGTTTTTGTATAAGTGTCACAGGACTCCTTGTTTGTTTTGAATCAAAGCTGACCCTTTTTAGTTTTGTTTTGATACAGAGCAGCCATTTGACCCCACCCTCTTCCTCACCCATGCCGTCTCCAATGTCATCTGCTCCATTGTCTTTGGGGACCGATTTGACTATGAAGATAAGAAGTTTGTGACTTTAATTAATCTTCTAGAGGAAAATGGCAACCTCCAGCGCTCTCCCTGGACAGCAGTATGTCTCAGAGTTCATTCTATGCTTCTCGTGTGTATTGGGGGACAGGAGAGAAATTTCTTCCTTTAACTCTTAATTTTCCCTAAACAATTGTTATTTCAAATTCCCATAATGCTTTCATTCTCCTTATTAGGCTACTGCTGTGACCAAACCCAGCCACAAACTTGTTTCTTAGGATTGTTTAAATTCCCTCACAAAACATTTCATTATCTCACAATTAAGTCTGCTTGAGATATTCCCTATGGGTGCATCTACTCCAGGACTCCCTCACTGCCCTTCCTGCCGGGGTCCCACATTTTTTTGGGCATAAGCTTTCGTGGGCTGCAACCCACTTTGTCACCTGCACCTGACAAAGAGGGTTGCAGCCACAAAAGTTTATCCCCAAAGAAATTCGTTATTCTTTAAGATGCCACAGGACTCTCATTGTTTTTGCTGTATATAGACTAACACAGCTACCGCTCTGGAATAAAAACATTGATATCAACACTCAACCCAATTCAAATACCATACCACTTACACAATGCGATAGGTGAACACGATCACATTCCTTGCTATCAAAATCATTTTGTGTCAAGCTAACAGCTAGCTACCACATACTCACTGATTGCTCAAAACCTCACAAAATATACAATGATGGGCCAAGTTCTGTGCTGGCATAATTCAGTTAAAAAAAATGAAGTTACACCAGCAGAGAATTTAACTAGTTAACTGCCACCTCAGGAAGGCTATGGTATATTTTAATTTTAAATTCAATAATGGCTAATTATTGCATGAGGAAATCTTTGGTCAGAAGTGAAGTTGGGTACTTGAGGGATTTTGTTTTGTTTTTAAGAAAAGGATGTGCATATTGGGGACAGTTGTATGTTGGAAAAATGTTGGAATCTCACTGTGTTTTTTGTGAGGATTTATGTATGTTGGGTATCTGAATTAGTAGAGTTTGCAACATTCTGTTGGAGCCATTTGGTTAAGAAGGTGCCACAGAAATATTGTATTGCACTGTTGTAGTTGAGTCATTTGAGTGAACACTATGGTTATCTATTGTGCCCAGATTCAAGGTGTGCTTTCCTTACTATCTTTATAGCTATATAATTTTTTCCCAACTCTCATGGATTATTTACCTGGGCCACACCAGAAGCTATTTAAAAATGCTGAGAAGTTCAGAAGATTTGTTCTAGAGAGAGTGAACGTGCACAAGGAATCTATGGATGCCAATTACGCTCGAGACTTCATCGATGCTTTCTTCATCAAAATGGAAGAGGTATGTGAGGGCAGCATCCCTACCCCTTTACTGTGAATCATTGGGTTAGAAAGATCATGGGGATTAATTTGTTAGCAGTAACAGAGTGTATATGGCTCTGGAGAAGACCCAAAACAGAGACATGGTCTTTGCCCAAAGAACACACATTAGATAATAATCAAACTCTGCTCTTCTTTTTCATGTAAAGGAAAAATTACCTTATTGCAAAGAAATGGCCTGAAGCTCTGCAATAATCTCTGATGCTATGGGCCATATATGTAGGATTTTTATAATGTCAGATGGGTCCCCTATTGGGCAGAAGATGACACTTTGTTTGCCTGTATGAATATATCCTGAAGTTTTACAGTAAAAAATCAAAGATCTTTAACAAAATCTTTTTACAGGTACAAAGGACTGGCCAATCACACTTTACTGTGGAAAGTTTGGTACGAAGCACAGTAGAGTTGTTCGTTGCTGGAACAGGGACAACCAGCATCACCCTGAAATTTGGTCTCCTGTTGCTTCTGAAATACCCAGAAATAGAAGGTAACAATCTCCCACAAAAAGTTAGGCACTGGGGAGATGTAAGGAATGTGTGGGCCAGTAAAAGGATCCAGAGCATCTCCCGTTTAGTCAATAGATCACCTGGCTTAGTAGTTGAAGATGTGTGGTGGGTTTTCCTATTTCAGCTCCCTGTCGGCAAGAGTTCTCATCCAAAAACTATTTTTACAGTAGGGATTAATTTTCACCATATTGGCAGTCTGCACTAAGGTGGAATGAATTCCTTGTGACTGAATTCCTCTCTCAAATGCTGATCAGGTGGAGGGAACTTCCGTTGTCACTGGCCAAGCTCGGCCTGTGCTGTGAGCAACATACTGTTGTATATTTGTGTCTCACCTAATTGCCCAGGCTGCTAGAGCAACCCAGCTCACTTGTTGCCATAGTAATAGAGTTAGACTCTTAGGGGTTAGCTCAGTCAGTCTTGGCTGGTTCTTAGAGTCTTGGCTAATAAAGACTCTTAAACATGGATTTGCTCTCTGTGTGTTCATCCTAATCTTCTCTTGGATACAAGCTATTCCAAAGATTCAACATAACAAACTGGCAACGAGGGCAGAATGCACTTGGCTTACCTGGCAACAAAAGAAAAATAGAAGTCAGTGTAAGAAAAAAACCTTTTCACTGTTGGAGGAGAGGGGCTGGACTGTTGGCTGAGCTGTTTACACTGATGGTTAAAAGTGAAACTGAAACAGGCTCCGCTTTGTACTGACGGGCGTGCAGCACAAGGACTAGGGAAACAAAAACAGTACTAGTGTGGGAGAATCACCAGCAATTGTGTGTGAATGACACCAACACACATAAATAAAAGACACTAAAACACAAGGGAAAAAGAGGGAGGAAACATCAAGAGCTACACTTATAGGGCCCTTGGAACCTTCTGATGCAATGGTATGCATGTACGGAGTGTTTTCAGATTTTTGTTATTGCAAATGACATTACAGAAGCAAAGAAGGTGCCAATCTTCCTTAGTGTTTTAGGAGCTAAAATCTACACCTTGCTTTGCAACTTAGTGCACCCTGAGAAGCCAGAGACAAAATCTTACAGTGACATAGTGAAAATCCTGGGGGCACATTTTTCTCTGAAACCGCTGGTAATTGCAGAGCGATATACCGGTAAGTTCCACAAAAGGAATCAAGCAGAAAGTGAGATAGTTGCACAATTTGTAGCAGCACTGAAAAAGCTTGCTGAGCACTGTGAATTTAAAGAGATGTTAAATGATGCCCTACATGATCGTCTTTCAAGAGTTCCTTTACCAGTTAAATGTCAATATAGGGGCTAGAAAGATATTTATTTTGAACAGATGGAAAAGACACCTGTCACTGCTACTCAGTAAAGAAAGCAACTCGAATTGACTCGGTACTGACTCAAATTATGGACTTAGTGATGCACAGAACAACTCAGATCTCACCTGACCTTCTCTGCTATATGTCCAAGAGGATGGTGCTATTGATTCAGTCTGATTGCTTGTTGTGGGGGTTGTGCATCATTATTCCACCATTACTGAGATCACAATTGTTCAAACATCTACATTCAAGTCACTGTGGAAGAAATCGTACGAAGCTATTATTGGTGGTCTGACCTGGACAGTGCCATTGAAGAGAAGACAAGAGCTTGTATCTCATGCCAGACTGTGTGGAACATGCCTCAGTTCACATCCCTACACACATGGGATTGGCCTGAAAAATCCTGACAACGTATTCATGTTGATTTTGCTGTCCCATTTGAAGGAAGCATGTTCCAGGTTATTATTCTAAATGGTCAGAAATCTCTGTAAAGTAGTCCACTACTATCCAGAAACTGTGTGGATTCTTTAGTTGTTTTGGTCTACCAGAACAACTTGGGAGTGACAACGGAACACAGTTTGTTTTTCAGGAGTTTGAAAACTTTATGAATGCAAATGGGATACATCAGATTGTTTCAGCACCATATCATCCATCTACCGATGGATTAGCTGAAAGGTTTGTGCGGAGAGTGAAACAAATTCTAAAATCTGCAAGGGGACATTCATCTATTCAAAAGTATCTGGACATCTTCTTCTTACCCTACAGAAACACACCTCATGCTACTAGCAAAGCATCCCCGGCTTTCCTAATGATGGGACACCAGTTGTGCACTTGCTTTGATCTGTGGAAACCCTCTGAGGCACAACAAGTTGTACAACATCAACAGCAAAACCAAGTGATCAGGCATGCAGACAGAGCAAAAGACCTAATCTTTGGTCTTTGACAGCCTGCCCTAGATTATAACTATGGTCCTGAAGCTAAATGGGTCCCTGCTACAGTGGTTGCCCAGACAGGACCTGTTCCCTACTCCGTCCAGTCAGCAGATGGTCTCACTTGGCGGCAGCATGTAGACGAGCTGTTGCCAGGTCAAACATGAGCCATGAACACATCTCCAGTTGAATTGCCTGACCTCATCATTACCGGTGAGATATCACTGAGTCAAGAACCACCCATTCCTGACTCTCCTTTTCCATCCACCTCTGCAGCAGATACAGCCTCCTCCTCTGGGCAACCAGGTACAGCGTCCTTATCTCTTTGAGCTACTAGTCTTGAGCCCATTGTTAGATCTGCACCAAGAACGCCTTCAGGTGCAAGAACACCAGAAATCCACCGTAATCCATTTAGAGACAGAAAGCCTCCTTAATGGCTTTAGTTAGGGGTTTAGGCCAGAACTGAAGCAGTCTACCTTCATTTCCTAGTTTAGTGATTATTCTATTAAAGAGGTCGTTTCATTGAGAGTGATAACATGTTATGTATTGGTGTCTCACCTAATTGCCTGGGTTGCTGTAGCAACCCAGCTCACTTGTCACCATAGCAATAGAGTTGGAATATTAGGGATTAGCCCAGTCTGTTTTAGCTGGCTTTTAGAGCTTTGGCTAATAAAGACATTTAAACATGGATTTGCTCTCTATGTATTCATTCTAATCTCGTCTTGGATACAAGCTATTCCAAAGATTCAGCATAACAAATATTTTCATGTTCCAGGCACATGACATAGCAAATTTCTTGTGTCTTTAGATGTCACCAGCTTGTCAGTGTCAGAAGTAGGTAGGGTTTTTAATCAAAGCTTTGCCAGGGCCAGAGACTATGCACAGAGCAGAAAAGAGGAGAGTGAATTCCCACCTCATGGGCTGCCTCCACCTGTGCTCTGAAGAGTGACTAGGTGGGGAAAGCTTTTGGACCGATCACAGGCTGAGCAGTTTGTTATAGGCAGTGCTGGTAACATCCCATTCTATCTACCTTGTAACATAATGGACCAGGAGTAAAATCCCTGACCTGTAATTACATTCTTGTCACTTTGTCAGAGCTGCCATGGACAGTAGCTTCTGTAACACAAATGTGATCAGTTTTGTTTGAATCCCAATTTACATGCAGAGAGTATGACAGAATCGTGCGTAAATCTGTGTGAATCCTGTTCTTTATCACTATTGTTAAACCTCAATAATCTGTTGACAGAGAAAGTTCATGAAGAGATCGACCGTGTGGTTGGCCGAAGCCGAAGCCCCTGCATGGCGGATCGAAGCCAGATGCCCTACACAGATGCCGTGGTACATGAGATCCAGAGATTCTTTGCTCTTGTCCCACTAGGTGTTCCACGTGCTGTGACTAAAGACGTTCATCTCAAACAGTATTTTATTCCCAAGGTCAGTTCTCACTGTGTCTGTGAAAATTGAGTTCTTCTACCTTTTTCTCTTTTAAATTTTGAATAGAACTTCTTCAAGTAGATTTAGTGTGGCGGGTGTTTTTGCTGATTTATAAAAAATATACCAATTATTATTGACTCCCTCCAAGCCTCTGCATGAAGCAGGACAGTAGTTTGTAGTCTTCAGGCTTTTCTTTCCTTCCAGGAAAGCATTTCAATGTCACAGATGTATGGAGAATAAATTTAGCAATGGTACTCATCTATGATTTGATCTCAAACTAATGTGTGCAAACATTTGTCTATTTTGAGGCCAAAGGGATTTTGTTTCTGGGGAAACTTCTTGGCATGGTTAGTTCACAAGCAAAGCAATGTAAGAAATGCTAATGAGCAATGACTTAATAAATTTTAAAAGTATGGGAGCCTTCCCCACCTTTGCTTAGGTCTGGAACCAAATGCAAGGCGATCAATACAAATACAATACAAAACAAAACAAAAACTACACTGCAAGTTTAAGTATTTGTAACAGTGAGTCAAGCTCTGACAATTTTTTCTTGTTTTTTTGTTGATTGCACAGTGAAAACCAGACTTAGATTTATAATAAATAGACTAGTAGATTTTAAAGCCAGAGATATAACATGAGCCACAGAACTTTTCAAGACTAGATCTTTTTGGAAAACATCCAATCTTGATTTTTAAAATGTGTCGGGGTTGGAGAATCCATTACAGTCCTTGGCAAATTGTTCCGAGGGGTAATTATTCTCATTGTTAAAAATGTACATCTTATTTCTAGTCTGAATTTGTCTAGTGTCAGCCTCCAACCACTGGATCATGTTCTACTTTTCTCTGATAAACTGAACAGCCCATTATTAAATATTTGTTCCCCACTATTTACAGACTATAATCGTCACCCCTTAACCTTCTCTTTATTAAAATAAATAAATTGGGTTCCTTGAGTGTATCACGACCCTTTAATCCTTTGAGTTGTGGACACCAGAACAGGACACTGTTCCAGCAGCAGTTTCATCAGTTTCAAATACAGAGGTAAAATAATCTCTCTTTTACTCAAGATTCCTTTGATTCTGTGTCCCAGGATAGTTTTAGCTTATTAGCTACACGGTGTTACCATAGGAGCTCATATTCAATAGGTTATCCACTGCAACCCCCAAATCTTTTGAAGAGTCACTGCTTCTTGGGATAGAGTCCCTATCCTCTAAGCACGGCTACATTCTTTGTTCCCAGATGCATACATTTACCTTTGTTAAAATTCATAGTTTGTGCCCATTTTACCAAGTAAACTAGATTGCTGTGGATCATGGACCTGTCCTCTTCATTATTTACCACTCTGTCAATTTTGGTGTCATCTGCAAATGTTATCAATGATGAGTTTATGTTTTCTTTCAGGTCATAGATTAAAATGTTAAATAGCATAGAGCCAACAATCAGTCCCTGCAAGATCCCACTGAAAACAGACTTGCTCAATAACAATTCTTTATTTCAAATTAAATTTTGAGGCCTATCATTTAGACAGGATTTTAATGCATTTAATATTTTCCATGTGAATTTTATAATGTTCTGGTTTTTAATTAAAATTTTGTGTGATAGCAAGTCGAATGCCTTATATAACTCTTAAGTATATTATGTTGTCACTATTACTCTTATCAACCACACTTGTAATCTCATAAAAAAGATATCAAATTAGTTTGATAAAATTTATTTTCCATAAATGTTTGTTGATTTGCATTAATTACTTTATCTTCATTTAATTCTTTATTAATCTTGTCCCATAACATATGATTCATTATCTTGCTTGGGACTGATGCAAAGTTGATAAACCAGTGATTGCCCTGGTCATCCAGTTGAGCCTCAAGATCTTCTGGAAATTCCCTGGTGCTACAAGACTTATTAAAAATCAACATTAATGGTCCAGCGTACTCCTTTGCCTACTCTTTTAAAACTCTTAAATGCAAGCTATTTGGATCTGCTGATTTCAAAATGTCTAATTTCAGTAACTTCTGTTTAACATTGTCCAAAAATACTTAGTGGACAGAAATACAAGGCCATAAGGTACCAATGTGATTATCTAGTCTCACCTGTATAACGAAGTTTATAGAACTTCCCCAAAATAATTCTTTGATGTAACTTCTCTTAGACTGGCAGGGATATGTCACTAGGTCTGATATGCTGAATAATAATACTCATCCCCAGTATCTCAAAGCACTTTGCAAAGAGGAGGTAATATCACTATTCCCACTTACAAAGACTCTTAAGCCCAAACGCGACTTGCCTAAAATCATTCAGTAAATCTGCCCATGAGTAGTATGAAGGGTGGACTGCAGTGCTGTGCTCATAAACTTTAAATCTTTTTGCTTCTGCTTGAAGCGTGAAGTTCAGGGGATGCCAGGAAATGAAGATTTACAAAAATGGGTCCCACGGTCCAGCTCAGTGAATTTTGGAGTCTTTTATCTTTTGGATAGTTTCCACTTAAACTTTTTTCTTCTTCATTTGCTAATTCAGGGCACCACAATATTCCCTGCACTGAAATCAGTTCTGTATGACAGCAAAGAATTTCCAAACCCAAAGCAGTTTAACCCGGAGCATTTCTTGGATGAAAATGGGGCCTTTAGGAGGAGCGATTACTTCATGCCTTTTTCTGCAGGTAAAAGTAGCCATTTTATTTCAGATCCCAGACTGTTTGCTAGCTCTGTCCTGAAGATCCTACTGGCTCTCAGATTGTTTTCTGCATGGTGCATTCAGGCAGTCCATGAAACAGAGTTTCCTGTGCAGACAAAGCATCTGTTAGTCTTTAAAGAATGTCACTTCCTGCTCGTTTTCTGAAGGTTGTTGTATAACTAACTATGCACTCCCTTCTCTTCCCTTAGCCTGGCAACTTCATGTTTTATTCGTCTGGTATATGCTTGGTACAAACTGATCAAACACTACAGTTGAGAGGAGTGTCGAATTTATTGTAAGACAAAGCCAACTCTGAAGTCATCTTGGGAGATATCATAGAATTATAGAAATGTAGAGTTGGAAGGGACTTTGAGAGGTCATCAGGTCCAGCCCCTTCCAATGATACAGGGATAGGCGTCCCCAGGCACGCTGCCAACACGAGCCACTCCAGGTCGCTTCTTTCCGTGAGAGGGCCTTCGGCACCAGCTAAGAGTCAAGGAGGAGGGGCTGGCACAGGAATTGGCAAGGGTTGCTGATCCCTGACCTAGACCATCTGTGATAGGTATTTCTCCACTCGGTTCTTAAAAACTTCCATTGATGGGGATTCTCTAACCTCCCTTGGAAGTCTTTTACAGAGTTTAATTACTCTTATAGATTAAAAAACCTAAAAAAATATTTTCCTAATCTCTATCCTAAATCTCCCTTGTTGCAGATTAAGCTAATTACTTCTCATCCTGCCTTCAGTGGGTAAGGAGAAAAATTGATTCCCATTCTCTTTATAACAGCCACTAACATAGTTGAAGACTGTTATCAGGTTCCCCTTTAGTCTTCCTTTCTCAATTTTAAACATGGCCAGTTTTTTAACTTTTCCTTGGAGGAAACCCTTCAGCATTTTTGCTGCTCGCCTCACAACTCTCTCCAATTTATTTACATCATTCCTAAAGAGTGGATCCCAGCCTGGAACATGGTTCTCCAGCTAAGACTTCACCACTGGTGAACAAAGCAGGACAATAACCTGTCATGGCTTAGGAATGGTACTCCTTTTACTACACCCTAGAATGTTGTTAGTCTTTTTTGAACTGCATTGCGTGGTTGACTTGTATTCACATTGTGATCCACTACGACCCCTAGACGCTTTTCAGCTACTACCGCTTAGCCAATTATTCCCTATTTTATAGTTCTGCAAATATGAGAAGTGTACACTCTACTCCATTATTCAAAGCATAAATAAAAATATCAAATAATATTAGACCCAGGAAAGACCATTGAAGATCCCTACAAAGTACTAGTTAGAAAACAAACCATAGAGAGTTACCCTTTGAGCAAGTTTTTTTCAATCAGTTGTGCACCTAATTTATAGTAATTTCATCTAGACCACATTTCCCTGGTTTGTTAGGAGATTCTGTTCTTTAGGCCAGTAACACTCTTAAAGAAGGAAATTAGGATGGTTTGGCCTGATTTTTCTCCTGACAAATTCATGCTGGCTATTCCTCAAAACCTTGTTATGTTCTAGGGGCATACTAATTGATTATAGAATCATAGAATCATAGGGTTGGAAGGGACCTCACGAGGTCATCTAGTCCAACCCCCTGCTAAAAAGCAGGACCACTCCCCCTAAATCATCCCAGCCAGGGTTTTGTCTAACCGAGCCTTAAAGATCTCCAAAGATGGAGAATCTACCACCTCCCTAGGCTATGTCTACACTTGCACTTTTAAGTCGACTTTAAGTAAGTCGACTTAGTAGGTCTACACTTAACATTGAAGTCGACTTAAAGGGGAACTTACAAAGTCGACCTAGAGCGTCCACACTGGATGCTCTAGGTCGACTTTGTGGGGCTAGGGGGACCTTGGGCAGGTCCACGGTGGTGGTGGGGAGTACCCCCTGTGTACAATGGGGCAAAGGGGGACAGGGACCCTGTCAGGGCAGACTCCTGTGTGTGACACTGTCTGGATTTAGGAAAGCATTTATGATATTATTTACAATGGATATCTCATAAACACTATAATCCATAGGAACTATGTCATGTTTGGTATCAATAGAAAGGCAGTAATTTGCTGGGAATGATTATATAGTTTATATCTAGGAATTCTATTTCGATTAGAAGTTAAGAATTTGATGTTATATCCATACTTTAACTTGTGTCATTAGACGGGAGGGTGTGAACAACCATTGTCTCCTTAATGTTTAGGAATTTTCCAGGTAGAATGGTCTCAGGGAGTATCCTGATGAGCCATTAAGGATACAATGGTTGTATTCTTTATGTCCTCAATGGCTCATCAGGATACACCCTGAGACCATTCTACCTGGAAAATTACTAAACTTTAAGGAGACAATGGTTGTTCACATGGCCCCAGCCCCCTAATCATTTTAGTTGCCCTCTGCTGGACTCTTTCTAATTTGTCCACATCCTTTCTGTAGTGGGGAGCCCAAAACTGGACACAGTATTCCAGATGCGGCCTGACCAGTGTCGAATAGAGGGGAATTATCACATCCCTCGATCTGCTGGCAATACTCCTACTGATGCAGCCTAATATGCCATTGGCCTTTTTGGCAACAAGGGCACACTGCTGGCTCATATTCATCTTCCCGTCCACCATAACCCCCAGGTCCTTTTCTACAGCGCTGCTACTTAGCTGATCGGTCCCCAGCCTGTAGCAGTGCATGGGATTTTTCCGTCCTAAGTGCAGGACTTTGCACTTGTCTTTGTTGAACCTCATGAAGTTTATTTCGGCCCAGTGTTCCAATTTGTCCAAGTCTCCCTGGATCCTGTCCCTGCCCTCCAGAGTATCTACCACTCCTCCCAACTTGGTGTCATCCGCAAACTTACTAAGCACGCAGTCTATTCCATCATCAAGATCATTAATGAAGATGTTGAATAGAACCGGCCCCAGGACTGACCCTTGGGGCACTCCACTCGTTACCGGTTGCCAACCAGACATTGAGCCATTGATTCCTACCCGCTGAGCCCGTTGATCTAACCAGTTTTCGATCCACCTTATGGTCCACTCGTCCAACCCATACTTCCTTAACTTGCTGATGAGAATGCTGTGGGAAACCGTATCAAAAGCCTTGCTAAAGTCAAGGTATACCATGTCAACGGCTCTTCCACATCCACAAATCCAGTCATCTCATCATAGAAGGAAATCAGGTTGGTCAGGCACGATTTTCCCTTGGTGAATCCATGTTGACTGTTCCTGATCACTCTATTTTCCTCCAAGTGTTTCAGGATGGATTCCTTGAGGACCTGCTCCATGATTTTCCCAGGGATTGAGGTGAGGCTGACCGGTCTGTAGTTCCCCGGATCCTCCTTTTTCCCTTTCTTAAAGATAGGTACTATATTTGCCTTTTTCCAATCCTCCGGGACCACCCCCGTTCGCCACGAGTTCTCAAAGATAATGGCCAGCGGCTCTGCAATCACTTCTCCCAACTCCCTCAGCACCCTCGGATGCAGTTCATCCAGCCCCATGGACTTGTGCACATCCAATTTCATTAAGTGTTCCCTAACCTGACTTTCCATCACCGAGGGCCGCTCTTCTCTCCATTCTGCGTTACCCCATGTAGTAGCCTGGGAGCTGGCTCTCCCTGTGAAGACTGAAGTAAAAAAAGCATTGAGTACTTCAGCCTTTTCCGCATCATCCTCCACGAGGATGCCTGCCCCATTCAGTAAGGGACCTACACCACTTCTGATCCTTTTCTTGTTGCTGATATACTTATAGAACCCCTTTCTGTTATCCTTCACATCTCTTGCTTGCTTGTTCACATCTCTATGATTGTTTCATAATTTATTCCAGTATCTTTCCAGGCTGGCTTGTCTACAATTGCCTGGGTCCTTTTTGTTCCCCTTATTAAAGATAGTGTATTTTACAAGCTCCGGTCTTTGGGCACCACACCCATCCTGCATGAGCTCAAGAAGATAATTGCTAACAGTTCCCAGCTTCAGTTGACTCCTTAAATTCAGAGAGCTCAGCCGAGTTGAATACATCTAGCTTATCTAAATGATCTTTAACCTGTTCTCCCCCTATTTTGGAGTGTGTTCCTTCACCCATGTTGTTAATATTATTTGTGTTGGTCATCTAGTCACCTTTAACCTCTCCAGAGAGGACTGAAGCAAAAAGAACATTACGTACCTTGGCCTTCTGGATGTCATTATTTAGGGGATATTTTGCCTCCCTGATTCTTTCTAAGCAACTGAGATGTCCCATCACTCTATTAACATTGCCTTTGGAGCCTTATTCCTTCATCCTGCTACTCTGGATGCCTACACCTCTCTGCCTGTTACTTTCCCACTTCAATTCAATCATCACCATGTCACTCCCCTTGAAAAAATGTTTAGCTTATTTGGTAAGTGGATAATTTATTCCTCAACCCCCAGATCTTCCCACTCCTCATGCCAAACTTCCTTTAAAATGGCAATATAAGGAACTTAAACCTTTTATTTATGGCTTCTTAAACCCCTGTAAACTTTCATACCATCCTGAACTCTAGGGCTATGTCTACACTTGTTATGTTAAGTCGACTCTGTTAAGTTCATTTAACAAGGTCGACTTTAAGCTTGTTAAGACCAGACCTTGTTAAGTCGACTTAATGGAGCTTCTACACTTAAAGTCGACTTAAATTGACCTTGTTAAATTGACTTAACAGAGTCTGTAGTGTAGACATACCCGTCTACACTGGCTTTAAGTTGACTTGAGTCAACTTAATAAGGTCAATTTAAGCCTTCAGTCGACCTTCAGAGGTGGTGTTATTAAGTCAACTTAAAGAAGCGCTTAAGTCAACGTAACAAGAGCCCAGTGTGGACACAGAGTTCTGTAGGTTGACTTAAGCGTCCTTAGGTTGACCTAAGGCATCAGTGTAGACACCCTAAGAAATGGCTGTTATCCTCCGTGCACTTACTCTGAATTACTTTATGCATGTAAGTTTAATGGTCAGATTTAGCTTCCATAATAACCATGTTTAAAATGTGATGAAAAGAAAGATCTCCAGCATCATCTATAAATTCATTTTTCGTTTCAGGGAAACGGATTTGCGTGGGAGAGGGTCTGGCACGTATGGAGATATTTTTGATACTGACAATGATTTTGCAGAACTTTACCCTGAAACCTCTTGTTGACCCCAAAGATATTGATATAACTCTTTCAACAAGTTTTGTGTCAAATTCACCAAAATCATACCAACTCCGTGTGGTTCCTCGATAAACGTTATCTCAGTATCCTAGATCTGTGCATAAATTTGATTTTCTTTGATCCTGGACTCATTTACTTAGTGAAAGAAATTATCTATTTTCTTGAAACAGAGATAAATACTATTTTTATGCAACTTGGATTGAACAAAATTAAGCGTAATATCAAAAAATAACCATGTAATTGACTCAAAAAGCCATGTACAATAATCCTGTGGTGCTGTCAGACAGGCTCAGATGTGAACAGAACTGGGTATGTTTTTAGTTCATTTGTGTTGTGGTTGACAAGTATGGAAACATTTTTATATAACTGTAAGTCTTCTTTATTGACAAGAAGTTAGTAATAGTGTCCAGTCCTTGAGCTCTAACCCACCAGAGATTAAATAGTGATGATGTAATGTTTTTGGCTCAATATTCAGCTTCAGTAGCGTTTCTGTGGCTTTGGCCTGAACTAGAATTCTCCCTCCCTTGCTCATTTATTCAATGTACTCTAAGCGTTCTATTAATAAAGAAGCTTCTTATTAATTTTCCAACTTACCCCAATACTTCTAGATATTTACTTATTTATGTAGTTTTATGATACATATTCCTAGCCTTGGAACAAGTTGGGAGGTGCCGATTTCTTCACCAAATACTTACTGAACCAATAAGAAGTGATGGCATTTTAGAGTTGGTATTAGTGAGTAGTGAGGATCTTACAGAAGAACTGGTTTTAGGAGACAACCTGGTTCAAGGGATCATAAGATAATTCCTTTTAAACTAAATGGTTGGATAACCAAAAACAGATCTGCAACTGAAATCCTTGATTTCAAAAGTGCTAACTTTATAAAAGGAAGGGAATTAGTTATGCAAGTGGACTGGCCTGATGGACTCAAGGATCTGAATGTGGAGGAAGCTTGGAGTTAGTTTCTGAAACTTTGATTTAAAACAGTATCTGAAGCCTGTATCACCAGCAAGGGTGAAAAGATTCATAGGGAAGGATTCCAGACCAAGCTGAATAACCTTCTCAAACAGGTGATTAAGAGAAACCAGACAGCCTGCAAGGAGTGGAAGAGGGGATGGATGAAGAATGAAAGCTACTTCTGGGAGGTCGGAAACTATTGGGATAAATTGAGAACTGCCAAAGCCAAGTAGAGTTGGACCTTGCAAATGGAATTAAAACTAATACTTAAGGTTTTATATCGATATAAATAAAAGGAAAACAAGGAAAGAAAAAGCAGGACTGCTAAACACTGAGGATGGGGGTACAGACTGAAGATAATCTAGGCATGGCTCAGCACCTAAACAAAAACTTTGTCTCAATTTTTAATGAAGCTAACAAAGGGTTAAGGTTAAGTTGACCGACAGAATCCTGCGTCCACATTAGGCTTTTATTAAGTCAACTTAACCGCTTCCGTAAATCAACTTAATAACACCACCTCTTATGGTCCACTTAACGCTTAAATCGACTTTATTAATTCGACTTAATCCAGTGTAGACAGGGAATGCCCTTAAGTCAACCTAATTGGCCTCAACGCACCACTCCTCCGTCGACCTAGAACCTGCCACTGTGGACGCAGGCAGTCGACAGGAGTTCAGTGTGGACTCTCTAAGTCGAATTAACAAGGTCAACCTTGTTAGTTCGACTTAGCAGAGCCTCCAGTGTGGACATACCCAAGGAGCTTAGGTAGAGTGCCGGGGTAGCTAATGGAAATGGAGAATATGAAATTAGAAAGTACCACAACCATTGGTAGAAGTCAAACTGAATCAGTTTAAGGAGATTAAATTGGAGGATCCAGATAATCTCCATCCAAGTATATTAAAGGAACTGGCAGGTGAAACTGCAAGACCAAGAACAGGGATTTTTAATGAACCTGTGAATTCTGGGGTTGTGTCCTGTGACTGGAGAATTGCTAATGTAGTTCTGATTTTTTTAAGAAAGGGGAGTGGGGCAGAAGTGATCCAGGAAACTACAGGACTGTTGGCTTGATCTCAATCGTATGGATGGGCTTGGAACAAATTTTGAAAGAGAAAGTACTTAAGGACATAGAGGGAAATGGTAACTGGGACAAAATACAGCATGGTTTTACACAAGGTAGGTTGTGCCGAACCAATCTGATCTGACCTTTTTTAGACAGCGTGTAACCCCTTTGGGACTTAGAGAGCATGGCTCTTTAAATCTTTACCCTGAGGGGGGAAGTGCCGATTGTTCCGGAGAGAGGAATTTCTGTTTTGTGGGGCTGACCTGGAGCAGGGCAAGGCAGAGAGTGACAGGGTGTGTGTGTCTGGAGCACCAGCCAGGCTCCCCCAGAGTGAAGCAACCGAGAACCGGCCTGGGAGTGACAGAGCAGCCTATCTGGCGACACCCCAGGACAGGAGCCAGACGAACACTGTGCCAGGGAGGAGTTGCACAAGAAAGACCAATTGGACATGGGCCAGAATCGCTGCTGCCCAGAGCTTTGTGAGGGCAGGAGGCCTGGAACCTTGCATTGGGAATGAGGAGGGAGGCTGTAGCTAGCTAGGTGGGGAGGGCATCACTCTGGGTGGGTTTGCAGAGAGTGGTAGAAGAGACACCAGAGTGGTTTGCTGGGGAAAGTTCACGGGCACCAAAGATGACCAGGAGTACCCAAGGATCACCAGCAGATTGAAACTCTGCCCAGGACCCCAGGACTCCTGAACATCACCCAGGGCATTGACACTGTAGGGATTATTGGAGTCTGGTCCTGCTGACGTGGCACATCCGGGCACACCTGGACAGCCTGCAAGCAGGACATGGGACCCCTGCGTGATCTCTGCATGAGCCCCTCATGAGGGGAGTACGTGATAGAGGGTACGTGATGGAGAGCACTGAGTATTGCCTAATTGCTGGCCAGGTGTAGTTAGTCACTGCATTGTGTAGTTGCATGAAGTAATAAGGTAGCTTGTTTACTTCACCTAATAAATAAGGGGCCAGCAGACTCAGACGATGGCTGCTGCTCCTCCATTGCATGAAATCCTGAGTCTGCCCTTCCTTCATCTGGCGCCCATCCGTGGGGCTTGATCCGCGGGGCACTGTACTCACTACGCCCGGCAAGGATTACAGACGCGTCGTACATCTTCGGATCCCGGCGAGTATGGGGGCCTCCCTGTCTAATGCACAGATTCGCCACTGTAATGAGTTGGCTTATTTACTGCGCAAGGCTCAACACTCCTTTACATTTAATGATCTTAAGGCGCTGATTTATGAGGTTCACGGCCAATGCCCCTGGTACCCTGATGCTGGAACCCTCCGCTTGGAGGATTGGGACCGTATCGGCCGTACCCTGCACGCTGAGCCTCATGCAGGTATCAAGGTGCTCCAATCTTGGCACCTTTGTCGAGATGCCGTTGAGCGCTTTGCGCCACTGACACCTCCCACTCATACTCCTCTTTCTACTGTCCCTTCACCGCAGTCTATCCCCCAGATTATCCCCCCTGCCCCCCCGTCCAACCCCTTCTGAGCCTCCCAAGCCCTTCAAAACCCCCTGATTTTGATTCTTCAGTTCGACTGTCTGCAGTGCAGCAAACGGCTGAGACTGCCCGCCATACCTCAGACCTTTCCGTGGAGGAACTGGCCGAACTTATAGCGGTCTGCCCAGTCACCCATACACCTAACGCAGACAACACCGTCACGGTGACACATCAGCCCCCCCTCACTCCCAACCTCACCCTCGCCGCGCCTGCTGACGCTACCGTCCCCGTCTGGCGCCTCCGTGCTGCCACTAGCGGCAGCGCTGGCCTGGACTTAATTTTACAGACTGCTACCGACTTTCAGCTTCTTGGTGAGATGCATGTCATTCCCACGCAGGTAATGGGGCCCCTCTCCCCACATGTAGTCGGTCTTATTCTGCCACGTTCCCATGCCGGTTGTAAAGGGTTTTTTGTCATCCCCAGCGTGGTTGACGCCGATTGCACCAGGGTCCTCAAGGTCCAGGTCTGGACCAACCTCCCTCAACAATTGCCAAAAGGATCCTCGGTAGCTCAGCTAATTTTACTCCCCTCCCTGGTCCCCGGGGCAGAGCACAAAGAGCGGGGCGATGGGGGCTTTGGCTCCACCCTCCCTTCCGACTCTTCAGTGCTCGCCCTTACTACCCACATTCATGGGCCTCGGCCGATGTTAACTCTTACATTGCACAGCCGTTTTTTTACTGGCCTTCCAGATACCGGCACTGATGTCACAGTGATACGCGCTGCCGAATGGCCACCTGACTAGCCCAATTCATCAACGGATTTTTTGACATGTCAATGATTTGTTGGCCCAACATTTTGTGGATCGGCCCCCTCATTTGGGCCCCTCACAACTCACTTTGCTGTCCACCCCGCACACCCCCACTGGAGTGCTGTACATGTCACGCGATGTGACCTCCGTTTATCTTTTGGAATGGTTATATTTCCCCTTGACCCCGGCTCACAATGTTTACCCCTATTGTGATGCCATTCTTGCCCTCATTCGGCGCGGGCGGATCCGTGCCACCCAAATGACAGGCTATGACCTTATGGTTATTGCCGTCCCCTTCACAAACGAGGAACATCAACACCTCCTGCAAACCTCTTTGTCCTATCAAATTGCCTTAGCCCATTTTGTAGGCACAATACAATTTAATCCCCCTAAAGACCCCCGATTAATCATTGTTCTTAATGCCCCTTTCAGAGTTCGCCCTCTTAGGGCGGTGTAGCCCATCCCCGGAGCTCTCACTCTTTTTACCGATGGCTCTCCCACCCGAGGAGTGCTTACCTACTGTCCCTGACAGATGTTCCCCTGTGCCAGTTTTTCTCTCTGTTGTTTGTGTGGCCACCCCTCCCAGGCTGCTCATGGGAATGGCCTTTTTACAGTTTTTGGTGCCATGGCCCTGCCTAAGGAGGAAGCCCCTTAACTATTGTTCCAGCCCTGGCTCAGCGTAGGGTGGACAATGCCCAGGAGTGCAAGACCAGAGTGGCTTGGTTTTTCCTGCTCTGCCACCTGGTCTGATCAGCTAAGGGTCTTTGGGGGCCCTTTCTCCGCTCTCATTTAATTTTTGAGCGTACCCCCACTTTTCAATTCCCCTCCCACGTACACCAAATTTTCCTGTGAGATCTCCTGACGACTGAAAACGAACCGAGCCTTCTCTGCATCCTCTGATGCTGCTGCTGTTCCTGCCTTTATTCCTGCTGCTGTCCTGGGAATTGGTAAGGCCCCCCTTTTGCAAATTCTTTCTGTTTTAGCTGCTGGCCTTGCTTCCCCAGCAGACAGACTTAAGTTAATTCCTTGGTCTGTGCCTGAAATTATTTTTAACTCCGCAGTTCCCTTGCTGCTTAAAGAAAAGCCTGTGCCGCT